>BGPR01000319.1:191110-210788 GCA_013235015.1 Araneus ventricosus
TAGAATTACTAAGTTTAAGGTTTTTTTTTTCATCATTTACATTCTATGGAAAAAAAAGGAAAAACTGAATACTCTAAAATGAGTTCAAGTCCAAGGAAATCCTTTATTTGAAACAGAATGTAACGCAGAACTTATTTAAATTTATAATTTATTATCGATAGTATGATGTTGTTTGAGTATCAAAAATAGGTAGTTTCATTACAAGAAACATGTTCTAAGATAAAAGAAAGTATCATTGAACTCAGGAGTCCACCACGGTGGCGGGGCACTGTTCCCGACTCGGAGGACTGGCTTCTCTGAACAGGGCACGACTGCCCTAGGAACTAGGGATGATTCCTACTTTGTATCTTCTCATATTTCTTTTCGAATAGTTTAATTTTTATCATCATCATAAAAGATTTGTTTAAGGAAGGATAAATGCTACTATGCTATGAGCATCTATTTTAATCATAAAATAAATATCATAAAATCGTCCTAGTTAAGATTATCCCAACCTTAAGGAGTTACTTGGCCCTAAGTAGATACTTGACCTACAAATTATACAAAGTATATCAAAGTTGTACAAAAAGCAAAAATATAGAAGCTTAATAGACTACCGTCAGTTCTAATATATAAGAAAATTAAAAGCTACAATAAAAATGTATTTTAAGAAAATTCAAATCAAGAAGAAAGACAAATTCAATAGAAATGGCGAAATGTTAGATAAAACCAAACGATGACAAATATGAGCAAAATTTTTATTATCAAATAATAAATATAACAATAAATAAATATAAATACTTCTTTCCGACGAGGGAAAATAATTGATTAAATTTAAATTCTTTTTAAAATTCAATATAAAATAATTATTTGCTGAAATTATTATATTAAAAGAAATTTTACTTGTAAATAGCAATACGTAACTGAACGAAGCATAACAGAATTAGAAAAATAAACGAAATCAGATTGTGATACAAACCTGTGAGCATAATTCTACGGAAAAGTCCATGTTTATGTTCACCAGCTGACTCTTAAATAGAACATAAAAATTTACATAATAATGAACAATGATAAATCAATTCACAGAATAAATCAAATGCAAAAACATAACCTTCTTCATATCATGAATATACAGGGTTAATATAAATCTATTAATTAGAAGGAAAATAAATCTGACTTCGTAAGAAACGCTTTATCCGATTTTCCGACATTGTAAATGCTCTATTAAAAATTTCATTTTTCTTTCCTTAAAAATCGAATTCGAAATGCAAGAATGAATATTCAGACGTACTATAATCAGAAATTACATAATACAGATAGCATAAAATAATACCCCTTTGAAAATTAATTGATCGCATGAAGTAGTGCTTTTGTATTAAAGTTTTCTTTCGATTCATCATCTTAAAGTTTTGAACATTCAATACGATTTCCTTTCAAGCGATTTTAGTATAACTGATCAATATTTCATTTGTGAATCTTTCTTCAAAGCATTACAATAAATATAATAAACAGACAACAACTAAGTCTACTGAAGACGTTTGCTCATTTCCAGTATTACTAAATTTTTCTTTCTTCTTTTATAATAATTTTATCTAAATTATTTAATAATTTTTTTTATTTTTGTGCCATTTTATTTTATAGTAAAAAGAAGATTTTCCTTAGAAATACTGGATTAATTTATATGCAATCGCTCTCTCTCTCTGTCAAAAGTATTTCACCAATTTAAAACACAATATTTGAACAACATTACTACAATGGCTTTACATTACTTTTTTAAAATCTTTATTAAAGGTTTTCAAATAAAATAATATTTATTTATTTGAAACCGCAGAGTTAATTTTATTCCTAATTGAAAGCTATTGATAAAAATTTTAAAAAATGTTTCCTTAATTCTATTTAGTCAGAAAAATGTAAAGGTTCATTTCAAATTAATAATTTTTATCCGTTTCTATAAATTTCTGTCGGATATTTTTGGTACGTACTCTACAAAAATTATTTTTTAAAGCTGAATTTACAAGACTTTCACTTAAAGCTGACATTTATTTTAATATGAAATAGAAACATAGCATCCTGTCTAAAAAAATAATTCGAAATATTTTATCACGAAACATTTTTTTACCTTAAATTGCACTATTTTTTTAATTTTTCAATAAAAGTTGTGTCAATTTATAAAAATGGGAGTAAAGAATGACAGAAACAATAATTAATAAATTTAATTTCAAAGATAATGGTTTTCGTTACTTAATTTTATTTAAATATCATTTCTTTCATTAAAATTTCCTTATTTCTTCAAGTGAGAAGTACACTATATAAATAATTTTATTCCTCGGTTATTTAATCGACCAAATTAATTTTTAAAAATACAGAAATTGAAGTAATAAAATGTGAATCACTGCTCTATGTAGGATTAAATTGTCCAATATTTTTAGGAATAACCTTCTTAATTAATAAACAAAATTGCAATAATAAATTCAGATTTAAAAATTTCCCTACCTGGCATTTTTAAATCTATTTATCTTTTCCAAAGCTCTTTCTGATATTTCTCTTTTAAGACTACCTCCCGGGTTCTATTGTTTCTCTTTTTTTCTGTACTGAGTCTCTTCTGATAACTTCTGAATTCTGATAACTTCAGATAATGAAATCGACCACGTGTCTTATCTATCATTAATTCAAATGATTGGTGTCAGTTTTATAATTTGAAATAAGGTTTCTTAAAATCTTCGTCAATTTTATTTTTATTCAATGACTGGGAAAAAATTAAGGATAATGCAACTGAAATATCGCAACACCCATTGATTGGGAAGAAACATCATGATTTGGAATCGCGTGATAGCATAAATGTTCTTCATCTGTAATCTTTTGAGAATCTATCAAATTAGTTTTTCAGAGACTATCCTAATTTCTATTAATTAAATATTTTAATAAAAGTGATAATTTGAATTAAAAAACAAAACTGGTCTTCTGCATGTCCAGATTTTCTTTTTCGCGTTTCTGGAATACAAATAAAGGTAAAATATTTTAACTTATTTGGCTAGGTTACGCAGTTTTCTTTAGCAGCATTTAGCCGTGAATACCAGTCTCGTAAACTTAAAAAATGTATAAAAAGAGTTCTATAGGCATGGCAACGCATGTCTTCCTAGTCCGTCTCTTTTCGCGGAAAGGGATGCTTTGTTGTCACCGGTATATCGTTAGGTTGGTGGGTTAGACTTCGATCGTCTTCTGTGTTATTGACACTTATAATGAGAAATAAGTTCTCTGTAAGACAGAGAATTACACACATTTACCTAGGAAGAGTTTTGAAAGCGATTATAAATAACAAGATTTCTCCCAAACCAGGAAAATTGTTACACAGAAGATATGGTAAGTGTCAAGAAGAAAATATGTTGAACATGAACATTTTTTTCCCTTCACGAACCACATAAATATACCCTGTTTTTCTAGAACGTGTCAACTTAAAGGTAACGTGTTTTATCTGAATCGGAGGTGTGCAAGCCTTTATAGGACAGGACAAAAAAAAATTGAAGAACCTATATAATTCATCACGAAGGGCTCAAAAAATATTATTTAACAATTTCGTTAATATTGATGAAGTGAATGAAACTGTCACTTCATTTCTAAAAGTGCCTTGTAATCTGGTTGAAACGAGGATATACTGATTTTACTATTATTTTATATTATTATACTATAATTTTTTTATGTGTCGGCGGTTCGGAGAGAACCTCTAAACTGGCTGCATCTGGCCATTTTAAATGAAAATTATACAATTCAATAATTACTTTTAGTTAGCTACATGGAAAATAGCAATGGTTATTGAATTAAATTTTTTGAAGTCTAATTTGAACGAGTTAGAATATATGTCACAAATTTTAGCATCTAGTTGAACCTTGCAATTGAAATTTCAAAGCAGGTCTACAGTTCTTTAAGTACAGATTTAAAAAATTTAGGTAGTTTTTTTGTCCCTCTTCTTTTTTTCTTTTTTAACGTGGAGATTAAGACTTTTCTAGGGGGAACTTCCTTTCGAAAAAGAAAAAAAACTTTTGAAATATGTATTGACTTCCTTTTTTTAAATTAACATTGTTTAGTTACACTTTGAGGAAGGGTGTTGTTGCGGTCCACCCCCAAGAATAGACCGTATTTGTGATGCTACTGTGTTTCACATTAAATGAATATATGTCTATTTAATCTATTTATATTATTGTTTTTGAGGATTGTATTTTTATTCTATATTTCTTTTGAATGTTTGTACAACGTATCATTTTTTCTTTGTACTCTTCCCAGCCGAAAAATAAGACGCTGCATACCATATGGGTGAGTGGATCGGCGTGGACGATAAATTAAAAAAGTAATTACAGTAGAACCTCCGGAATCCGAAATTTTGGATAATTGGAACATGTTTTTATAATTTTCTGAAAAAATTTTATTAAAAAATGAAAATATAAGAATTAGGAATCAGAAACAAAGCTAATGTTTATTCCTAACTTAAAAGAAACATCAGAATTGGTATTTAAGAATGAATACGGCACCTTAATTAGTTGAAACAAAATAGGTTATCTTCTTTTGAGATAAGGAACTAAACCTGTTTTCCGAACTCTTTCAAAGAGTACCCAATACTCTATTCCATTTGGTATTTAAAGAGTAATCGAATTTCTCTGATAATCCAAATTCCCCGGAATCCGAACAGAGGTAAATTTTAATTAGTTCGGATTTTCGAGGTTCTGGAATTTCCAACCTTTATGTTCCTAATCGTAAAAACTCCATTTCGTGAAATCAAAATATTCATAGTCTTTTATAAAGGATTAATTGCTTAGTATTTGTGTTCAATGCATCAAAATGTATTGACTACAATAATGCAACTTAAACATTTGAAAATGGTTTGATAATTTCGTCATATTAGTTCCAAATGTTATGTTCAAAGCTGTAAGCTCTTAAATTAGTGAAAGGAAAGTTTTTATAAACTTTTGTGACCATTCAAATGTTCTCTTTTTTGCTTATTTATTTTAGTTCAAAATAACCTATGTAAAATTTTAATAATAGATCTAATCTTTCAATCCACGTTCATTATTGATAATCTATGGTGCTTCCTGCTATAATCTTTTTTCTTTCCACCAGGCACAAATTCCCTTTTATTGTTACACTGTGATTCCTTTATTGTTACACATGCGATAAAGAGGAAATATATGCAAATCGGACAAATTATATAACAGCAACTTAATAATAAATAATCTATGTTAAACAGTTATGAAATATTTAAAAAAAACAAAGGTCAATTGCATTTGAATGCTAAATATTCTTTCTCTCATAACTATTACAAAAGTGATCATCCTGTTTATCTTAGTTCTTCCTTCTTATCTATATTTATCCCGTTAAGAATACTTGTTGAGCAGATTTTTCTTGACTAGTGCCGTTATAATGGATTCTTGAGGAATATCAACAGAAAACCGCATTAATCCAAATTAAAAGTTAATAAAAATAGTTATAACTAAACTTGTAAATGTATTTTTTTTATTTTTTAAGGAGTCTTGCATCAATATATTTCATGCAGGCTCTTTTTATTTTTAAAAATCAAAAGCATTCTTGCCTTGCTTTTTGTGCAAACTGAAGTAGAAAAATGTCACTTAAAACTTTCCGTCAAATACTGAATATGCTAGTATTGTGCAACCAAACACTTTTGATTAACATCAGTAAAAATTATTCGGATTTATTTTCGCCACGAAAACTGTCGCTGCCAAATTGTCTAGTTTATGGCGGTTGCTATCGAAACAGGTTATTGTTGGACGAATCCATTTCTAGTAGGTAGAAGTTCATTCAAATGTTTTCCACCGCAAACTGGCGCCAAGAATTTAAAAAAAAAACCCGTCTTCCCTTAGATTCCTCCTACAAGAAATGGATCTTCCCTAGCATAACCAGTTGCTGTAGCGACCGCCGTAAACTAGACAATTTGGCGCCGACAGTTCTCGTGGTGGACAGACAGTATCAAAGCATTCCAATACCATCGAGGCCTCCTTAAATTAAAGGGTAATTTCCCTTAAGTTCAAAAGAATGCTATACACAACTGTGATAGAAAGGATGTCAGCGTACGGAGAAGTTGTCTGGTGCTTGGATCCTCCGGTGAAAATAAAACGAAAATTAGCCACAATTCAACGACCATTCCTGTTGGCAATCTCAGGGGCTTACAAGACGACCCTAACAGCCGCGCTGCAAGTAATCCCTACACTGCATCTAAAACTCCAACAGGAAGCCAGGTACACAGCCATGCAAAGACTTAGCATTTCCCTCCCAGAGAGTCTTACATGGATTCAACCGGAAGACTTTGAAAAGAACGAAACGGGAAGAGCTTCTCACTAGGGATCGCGGTTATTGCAAAAAAAAAAACTTTTTTCGGTTAAACGGGTTTTGTTTGACCTCCGGTTGAACCTAGGTGTTAAAACCGCTCAAAATAACTGGTTTTTGAAAAAACCGGTTTTCGGGTTTTTTTAAAAAGCAACGTGTGTGGACAGAATTTTTTATTAATAATAATATACAATAAGTAAGTATTAATACAACAATTAATTAATGTAATAAGTAATGATTATAAATAAGTAATTAATACAATTTGTAACAATAATAAATGAGTAAGTTTTGCAATACGGAAGTATTACAGACAAAAATTTTTATTAACATTGTTTTCACAAGAAATTAATTCATTGGCTAGAATTTATCATCTGATCTGCTCATAAAGACTGTTTCAGAAATGTGTTGATCCGTGCGAAGACACCTCTCATTGGAAACAAGATACTAATCTTTCGGACGCCACAGAACTTCCGTCTAAAGATAAATATATTTTGGCTACAAAAAACAGACACCATTTGCAGACAAAAAATTTTATTAGTACCGTTTTTGCAGGAAATCAATCCATTGGCCAATATTTATCTGTCTATAAAGACACTTTCAGTAATCCTCCAACCAACAGACGCCTCGAGGATGTCGGTGATTGGCATAAGATGATGAAATTTATAATTGGTAAATTTTAGACTAGTCGAACTTAAAATCGAGCCTATCTTCCGACCCGGGATTTTCCCCCGGTTTTTGGATTTTAAAAAAATAGCCGGTTTAAACAGGGGGAGAAGTAACCGAAAAAAAAAAGTTTACTGAAACAAAAAAAACCGGTTTTCGGTTTAAACCGGTAAGTTTTCCCCATCCCTACTTCTCACCCTTCAAAATTTCCTTTAGAAGAGCAGACCTCCATAGAGGATAGAGGCTATATCACCCAGGGAGTACGCCTCCACACGGATGGGTCAAAGACGGAGAGTGGAGAGGGCGCTGCATTCTGTGTCATGGAAAAATCAAATTATAACACACAGATGGACCACAAAGATGCAAAATCACACTTCAGTGTTCCAGGCAGAACTCTTAGCCCTTCAAAAAGCAATAGATTACGCCACCAACCTCCCACAGCAACCCACCACAATACTAGTAGATAATCAAGCAAGTGTCCTGATGGCAGCGAATCCTAAAAGTAGAAATCCACTAGCGAGGACCATCTACAGAAATTTAATCCAATTTAGACACTTCCAAATTTATTGGATGTCGGTTATGATGGAAATGAGGAAGCTGATAGACTGGCGAAAAAAGAGCAGATTCAAACACGAAATACCATACCGAGGTGCCACAATGCCACCTAAAATCCATCTTAAAAAAGAAAATGATGCAAGAGTGGCAAGTGAATTGGGAAGACGGGGATACGAGAAGATCTACGTTTAATATTTTACCAAAGGTATCACTTCAGCCAAGTAATTGGAAAAGGGCAGATACCCTTTTCTTCACATCCCATTGACCCTTTCCCTCGTATCTCCGCCGTTAATCTTGCCAAAACTGCATATTGCCCATGCGGAAATTTCAATGCTACTCTACTCCACTACGTAACAGAATGTATCCTGATTTCCTCTTTCCTCATGACCAAGTTAACTCCTTAACTTCGGTCAGCCTAGTTCCACAGTGTTGCCACCTGCAAAGGATCCAGATTGAAAATTCAGAAAATGGTTCGCCATTTCGAGGAAAATCAGAATCTTTTCAGGATTCACGACCACGCTTTCCAATAGCAAAATTCCAGCCTAGACATACGGTCCCCTTTTATTTCTTTCGATCCAATCCTCATTAACTCTTCTCTAAATTATGTGTTTTCCCATTCAGCGTAAAAATATCATCAATTAATATCCAACATCATGTGTTTCATCCCCCTCATTAAAATCCCAGTCTCAAGTGGTTTAAATGCTTTTCTCCAATATCAGTCCCACCATAAGTACACAGCACCGGCTACAGAGATTAATTTAGCTTTATTGATTATTATTAGTTAGTTACCTATTTTATTTATTACCAGTTAGTATTTTTAACTAGTTACTTTTAAAGAACAGCTGGTACATTCTGAATACCGAATTTGCTTGATTTTACCTTCAATTAATTCAAATAACTTCAATTTTTTGATGCATCTTCTTGGAATTTGCAACTAAACTGTTAACCTTTTACACCTACGATAACAATATACAGAGTGCCACTAAAGTCCCTTACCACCCTTTTAACTACCGAATGGCTGCATTATGGTAAAGTCAATATGGGCTACTGGATGAAACCACTTACATCGCCACCTGGTGGAAAACGGTAGAGTTAGCGTTATTATTTCTAAAACGGTATGAGATAGAGGAAAACAGTGAATTACAAAGTTTTAGAGTATCATCGATTTAGTACAAAAAGACACCTTGTCGACGTAAATGCTTAGAATATAACGCTTAAAACACGTATTTGTCTGTTCTCGATTTCCTACACTGACACATGGCAAAACATTCTTAGAAAGTAGAAAAAACGACTAGTTATTACAAGATACCTTTATTTTCGATGTTCAAACTTCTCTCCGTCAGCACCCATGCACATCTGGGCCCTTGCCACGTTGGGGGCTCGTTTTTCGTCCGAAAGATAATCTTTTCTCCTTTCTTTCAAGTTTCGTGACGTCACAGTTTCGGAAACCGCAAACCAACGAATGTGCATTGTAAGCGTTCTGTTTTTAGCATACATGACGATAAAGTGTCTTTTTCTACGAAATCGATGATGCTCTACAACTTTGTAATTCACTTTTTTCCTCTATCTCGTACCATTTTAGAGATAATAACGCTAACTGCACCGTTTTCCACCCAGGTGTCGCTGTAAGTGGTTTCATACAGTAATGCATAGTCACTTTACCATGCCTAGACACCGCTCTCATGAAGATATCTGCAGCCATTCGGTACTTAAAAGGATGGTAAGGGACTTTAGTGGGCACCCTGTATATGCCAGTTATCAAATGGATCCAACAACTACTTAGTGTTATAGGCACGTGAATAATAGTGAATGTCAGCAAAATGTTCTCTATGTTCAGAAAAACCAATTTTTCAATTATGTCTATCTTTATGTCAGTCTATAAGCCCGATAACTTAAAAAAACAATGAGCTGTACAGGTGAAATTTGTTATGCAGTCTTTAGACAAAACATTGTGGCTTTCTGTCAAATTTTGGACGAGAAACCTCTGTGGGAAATCTTCTGTCTCTACGTCCGTGTACTTTTGAATATGATAACTTGAAAACAGAAAAAGTTAAATTCATGAAATATGGCATGCGGTTTTGTAACTTGAATTGTAAATCCATGCCTAATTTTGAACCAAATCCCACGAGAGGTTGACTACCTTTCGATTTGTCTATTTCTGCGATTGTGAACGGGACAACTCTAAAAACCAACCAGATTGATGAGAGAATTTTAGAATATGAGCGTTAAACAAAAATTATAGAACTGTACCAAATTTTGAACCAGTTCTGTCAAATTGTTGACTATCTGTCACTGCCAGTCTGTCTATTCGTGTGTATAGGAGAGCCATAATTCAAACACGTAATAAGATAGAAATATGATATCTGCTCGTGATCTTTACACCATAATCGTAAATCTCACTTTCACCGTCTCTGTCAATCCATTTATTCGTGTGCATAGAACATCGATAACTCAAATACGTAATAAGGTAGAAATATGATATTTACTATGTGATCTTGATTTCATGATCTTACACCTGTATCAAAACTTGTATCAAATCGGTCTTCGGAAAGATGTCCAAGCTGCATACTCGGTTCTGCTAACTATACTACGAAGTTAAATATAAAACATGCAATATTTTGTAAGTGTAAAGTCTAGGTGAGATGACTATGGCTGATTTCATTTACAACTTCAATTCAGAGCATTCAATGAACTTGAAACAGAAAGGATAGAAAATATCAGGCATGAATGAATCTGAAAGGAGGCTTCAAATCTTACTTTTGGATTAAAAATAATTTACTGCACACTTTTGCGGGACACTGTAACAAGAGCATTATGAACAACATCGTTTTCCATGCCCTTCTTCTGGTTTTCAGAGAAGGGTACGTTACTTCTCCAAGAAGCCGGCGCAGTTGGTAGAAATTTATGAGCGTTTGTTAAATGTTCGCTGAATTTCCACAGTTTCTCTGCAGAAACATCATCCGTTGCCTTCCGTAGTGGCTCAACGGATCTGCAGGCGCTGGAAAAATAAAAATATTTGTCAACAAGCCAGGCTTGTCACTAGAAATCCAAATTAAAAATATCTTCCGGAAAGTAAGTAATTAAATTTAGGACAGATAATAGATTAGGTATTATATATATCAAAAAATAGAAAAGCCTTAGATAATATGACATTTAAAGGCTATTCAAAACAATTGCACAGACTTTAAATGACCTTAAGTGTTGTTTGGATACGTAACAAATGCCCTGTGTGACTTTCCTTGGACAACGGGCAATATCCTTTCGGTAGTCCATGTCACTAACATGAGGATCAATCTCTATGCATATCTTCAGCTCATTCACTAATGCAAGAAAAGAAGAAGTAACGACAGAGTCTACGACACATCCCAAAGAAATGGCATCACAAGAAGCGAGCGCACATCAGTGACTTCGAATATGCTTCACACTGTCAGGCGTGAAATTGACTACCGCATGGATGTTGTCCATGTGACCAAGGGAAGTTTCATAGGACAATTATTACTTATTCAAATAACACTTTAAGATAACTTCTGTGCTGTATTAAAGTGGTTTTTCCCATCATTGTTTACAAGGAAGTTATAGCCCTTTGCAATCGGTGTAATTGTTTTAACCACTTAAGGACCGAGGTTTTTTTAACCTCCGGCATTTAGGATGAGTTAACTCGGGATAAATCCTTAAGCGACTAAATAACCCTGTATATTCAAATTATATCGATTGATGGGACAGATTTTGCATTTGCGTTTCGCAAAACGTTTTAATTCTCGATGTTTAGCCATTCGCAAAGCCTGGAGTTTGCCAGGAGTATGATAACCAGTCATTAGTTGCCGCCCCTATGGACAGCTGACGTTCCAAGGATTTGACGCGTTGCTGTCTCACTAAATCGAGCAAGCAATGCTCTCTTGATTATACAGCTTCAACATCTATTTAATTTTGCGAGAGTACCAAAAAGTACAAGTGGGGGGAGTGCTGTCGACAGTATCTGGTCAAGATTCAAAATTACGATGTCCATCCCGAAATAGTCCTTGTGCTGCTTAGAAAAACGCGGGACGTTAATCTGATTGAATCTAAACTAGACTAAATAGGCTATCAAGGTAACTTTAACAGGCAATACAATCGTATGACTGAGGATTCTTGAATTTCGAGAATTCCACCAATGCAGCAAAACTCTCAAATGTTAATTCTTAATTAATTAATTATCTGCTGTGACCTGGTGGTAAGGTAAAGGTCTTGGAACCGGATCGTCCGGGTTCAAAACCGGATTTCACCGAAGATCCACCGTGTATGTTTGCCTGATGCACTTTAAAACGGGCATCGAGAGTCAAACGTCTTCCCAATGGTGGGAAATGAAACTGGTAATGTGTGAAGTGGGATGTGCCGGCTCAGATGTCGTCCTCATCATCTGACCATGAGAGTATCTGGCCAATATTAGACCTATAATTATTAGGTCCGTCCCAAAATAGTCTTCGTGTTTCTTTAAATTAACTTAAATAAATTAAACTAAGTTAATACTCATAATTAATTAAATTTCATGAGCATTAAGTTACTTTTGTCAAATAAATTCTTAAAACGTTTTAAATATTGGGCAAGAAATTAATGAATATTTGACAAAAGAATTAGGAATCTCAAATTTGTACTGAATATAAAATAAAAGGCTTTTAAATGTATTTTTAAAACATCAATTTCTGGGCTTCGAGAGGTTCCCAGTTGCCTAAAGAAATAACCTTCTCACCAATAATACAATCCAGATTCTTGGGCTATTATTTTATCCACTGCGCAGTAAATAGTCGTTTGAGCCCCTTGTCTTGGTCTTTTCAAAATTGATCTTCTGAACGTGACCCTCAGAAATTCGATGATCCCCAATGCCACCGAGTTCAAATATCGTGCCAATTCGGTATCTATAACTCCTGGATGGAGACAGTATGCTGTTACACCGGTACCTGGAAGTAGTGCAAAACATCAAACAATATACAGGTAATTATTATAGAACAGGCCCATAATACATATAAAATATATTAGAATCACCAACAGATGTCCGTGACGGGGGCGGAGCTAAAAATAAACCAGCCTCTCATGATTTCCGTTTTGGCTGGCGTAAAAAATACTCAGACGGGTTTATTTTATTAAAGATTTCTGCTTTCATAAAATCTTCTGCTTTCTGATTAGTTTGTTTTAGATAATTACAAAATCTCATAAATAACAATGATCTATGATGTATCTTATGTTCCTCACAATAACATGAGAGATGATAACCAAGAGAATAAAAAAGGAGTAGACGCTCATACGTGTTTATTTATTTCATAATCATCAGTATTTTATAATCAATTGATATGAAAATAATTATCATTCAGTACGAAAACAATTTTCAATATTATTATTTACTGTGTAAAATTTAACCCTCTGACTACCAAGATTTCTTAAAATCTGAGTACAGCTGTTTACAAATCCATTTCACCGATCAGTTAGTAAACACTAACTGATCGGTGAAATGGATTTGTCCGTCCCGTTTCATCTCTTCTCCTGGGTGGTGGGAGATGTGAATGGCAGGACTTTCATCTCCTATATCTGCCCAAAGGGGCCCCATAATGACCACTCCCCCAACTGCCTTCTTCCCCCAATCAGAACAGCAACCAGTCGAAATCCGCCCCACTAGTATAGAAGTTGTATGGCCGGTTACGGCCGGCTTAGGAGTCAGAAGGTTAAACATACATTTGAAACGTCAGTACAATAAATCTAATGAATCTAATAAATCAGTGATTCCCTACCTTACCTTCCAGCCTTTTTGCCAACTCTCGAGTGAAAAGTATGTTGGCCAGTTTGCTGTTGCCGTAAGCCAAAAGTCGATTATATCCACGATCCAAATTGATGTCATCAAAATAAATTTTTCCAACTGTAGAGGTTGAAAAAAATAATTGTTAGTAACATCTAATACATGGTGAAGGAAATTAAATTTTCCGTGAATCTACCTATTCTAGAAAGTGAAAGAAATTTTTTCAAGGCTTTTTAGTACTCCGAAATACATAATTATAATTATCTTTTGTGTAGCTGTAATAAAATCATCACCTTTTTCTCAAAAAAAAAACTAAATCATTGATATGTCTGTTTATTAAGCTGTATAATTTAAATTGTCGATAAATAATATGATGTGTTTACTTGGAACTTTAATGGGTTGCCGTTTTTTTGTAAAGAATGTTTCTTATCTACGGCCAATAAGTAGTATCGGAGGTGTATATGGAATATCTCTTGCTCCTAAATCTTTAATTTGCTTCTAAACCTTTTGTCATCTTTAAATGTTTTCATAGCTATAGAGGAGATTTCCTCTTTGTTTAATTTGAGTTAACAGAACTTCGGTACCCAGGATCCACTTTAGTTTTTCGGAAACCCTTCAATTTAAGCGATCGCCAAATCGCTGTATTAAAACTTAACCACCAGTGATTATCTAAATCGTTTGGTTAAAATTTAACTGTCAGACAAACCTTATAAGTTGCCAAAAAGAGCGATAACGGACAATTATGGCAGCCTCTCCATAAAATGATGCTCTTATTTTAAAGTAAACACTGACAGCTACAGCAATAGGAACATGAAATTTAATATTTTCTAAGTATTCTTAAACCAAAACATTGGAAAACTCCAGCGGGGAAGCGTGTAGATCTATATCTGAAACGGGTAGAAACTCAAGATCTGAAAGCCATTTAAAAACGCACCATATAAAATTAAACACCGATCAACAAAAAAAAATCAAACACACACCAAAACATACACACAAATGAAAACAAATACAAATTCTCACACAGAGTAAGACTAAATATAAAATATTAATCGATAAAGTTAACTATGAATCTGATAACAGCCCTAAACATCATCTACACACCAAGCAGAGAGACCGTTATTTTTAAACCTATCAGATCGGGTGGTCATAGTACATAAAATCACAATATATCCGAAACCGAGGTTCCTGTGTTAAGATTAAGATAAAACTTTCATGTACAATTCGGTTGGACTATTAGTCCAATGTTTACAATGATAAAAATTTTCAACTAACTGGAGTAATAAAATCAAGCATCAATAAAATCTATGTAAATGTTAGTAAACTAATAAAAGCATCTATCTATTTAAAAGAATTGGCAAAACCAAAGAACAAGTCCCCCAGTTGCAACCACTCGCTATCGCATCTTAGGATTGATTTCTGTTCTTTCCCTGATACTTTTAATTTCTTCTCGACTGAATGGAAAGAAATCCGAATGTAAGATGTTACTACACAAAAAACATGATAACCTTAATTAGTTTCTTGACGCATTAGCATTCTCCAGAGTTGTCCAAACTGAAATGTTTTCCCTTTCTACAATGTGTAAAGAAAACAAACTCTCTGTTATAAAATTAATGTTCATAAATCAAAAGTATCGTTCCATATATTTTAACAGCAGCATTTTTCCTCAACCAACCGTGAACACAGTCAAGTTTTTTTTCAAATTATATAAAATTCTTATTTATTGTGGAAAAATCATCTTCATTTGACTAATATACCTTTTAAGCCATCCATCAAGTGGAATTCCATCTAGTCAGCACTTATCTGTACTTTCATTAAATTAATTGACGAGAGTATAACTTTTACTGCCATAACTCTCATATGAGAAGAACATGATGGAATTCTTACTGAAATAAAGTGCAGAGGACACATTAACAATCCTTGCTGGTGCAGACGCTTTCATCCTGTCCAGCAGCAAGTTTGTGAGCAGGAAGTGGCCGAGGTGGTTCACTCCAAAGTGAGTCTCGAGGCCGTCTTCTGTTTTCGATTTCGGACAGGCCATCACACCTGCAAAAATGATAAAGACGCCAGCATTCTTATTTCAGAATTTTATGGGAAATATTCTTTCTTGTAGAATGACAAAAAATAAAGTAACACTAGATTTGTGGCCCGGCGATGCACGGGCTATCACGAATAATAGGATATTCCCGGACGGAGAGAAGTGAGGTCACGTGAGACCTTGAGATCCATATATTTTCATATGCCCAGCCTCCGTTTTTCTCTACAATCAACAAATATTGTCACTTACTTTCCCTAACAAATGTTACGAAGTTAAACACTTTAATACAAAAAAAGAAATAAAAAAGCATGAAAACTATTTTTTCAATTGTTAATAAATCTAAACACAGAAGCTCGCTCAAAAAAGAAATACCAACTTCCGTTAAATAAATAAAAAAAATGCGACACCGGATGTGAAAACTAATAATAGGGGGAAAAAAGAATCCGCCATGAATAAATTCACCATGCTGCCAATAGATGGCAGCACGTCAATTCATTCATGTTGACGTTTTTAATTAATATCTTTTGAACTAATTACAATTTCGGAAATTAAATAGTCAAAATGGATTCCTTGGATTATTTGCCATCTTTTGGTACATACGGCTAGTTTCAGGATTCAGTGGTTCGTGAGAAGATCGAAGGACATAGATACATATGTTTGTTGACGTTCGAATTTTAATATATAAGATGGAGAAACGGAAATTATAAATCCTGTTTACATTAGTCTTCCAGATATAAGTTGCGAAATTTTTGGCTTCAAGATGTTTACAAAAAACAGGAAATTCTTGAAATTTGAGCGACTGTTGTGAAATTTAAAGAGAAATTTCTGTCCCAGTTGCACACTCTAGGGGCTAATTTTGGGCTTTGATTTTTCGGGGTGATACTGCTGTCTAGTTGTTTCTCGTTTGTTGACAGTTATGCACTATTTTCTGTGTTTTGTTCTGGTTTCAACTCTATGTTTCATTTTATTGTAATTTATATTTTTAATTCTCTTCCTAATCGACTTTTATGTATCTTACACCCTATGCAGTAAGTTGAACCTATAAGGATTAAATAAATAAATATAAAATAAACAGGGGCATATAAGAAAAGCTGGTAAAGTTAAGTTTAGGGTACGGAGCCGTTTCTCCCTGCTTTGCATCGCCAACTTTTTGACGCCAGGAGGAAGACGGTTTAGCGATATGTTCACACTGGTTTTGGTTGTGCAGTGACGTTCAAATTAGTGTCCGGCGCGCGCATCATTAAATTGGAGTTCTGCGCTTGGAAGCTTCGTTCTGATTGGTCAGCTTCTTCTTCTTGATTATGGGACACCTCGCCCCTGGTTCCGGAGACGAGTCCATTGTCAGGATAGTGCTGAGGGCCCGTGAGATGTTCTCGTACTATATTTTCTTTACTACTCTTTTTCTTTACTACACTTTCTATACTTTATATATATATATATATATATACTTTCTCGGACATCGATGCTTCCATCCGGAGGGTCACCAAAATGTGCAAGACAGTTTAGATGACGTGGTTTCATGCTGCCGCAGACTTGGTCGGCTCTAAATTCTAACAGAAATTGAAGAGCAGGGAAAAAAACAGGACTAAACCTGTGGAACGAGGTTATTAACCTCCTGATAAATAGAATGAAGGAGACCTAAATTTTCCTCTCTGTTTAAAATTGTGGACAGATTGTCTTTATCATAATTTAGTTTTTTTGCATACTTTTCCGTGAATAGGCAATTCACTACGTAGTGTAAAGTATCTCCCACTCATTGTACTTGCCGTTTCCGGTGCATATTTTCTATCTAATTTAAATAAAACTAATTAATATGAGAGAGGCTCTATGTTTAGAAATTAATCGGAACAAAGGAACAGTCACCGGATTTTTTAAATTTTGTTGCCAGAACATAGCTGCAATTGGCTTGTCAAATTGTTTTCTTTTCTACTTATTACATTATGTCTAGTGGTTTCTAGTGTACAAAATTCACATGATGTGAGTTTATGGAAAATACAAAATGATTTATATTAATGTTTATAACAACGGGTATGATGTGTAAAAAGGAAAGTGCCATGTTCTTTAAGATGATGATACAGAAAGTACTTTAATGGTAGCATAATGGACTACGAAGGGTTGTAGCAATTTCAAACCATTGATCTGGAAAAGAATTCTATAGAGGGAAACCCTCCTGTCAATAGGTTCAATTAAACGGCACAAAACATTCCCCAGCTACGTCCATTGATCAGGGACTTTTGTAAAACAAACGACGACAAGTGGATAGTAGATGACAAGACTCTAGAGCAACAGTACACTTTCTCAAACGATGAGAGGGACAACCCTCTCACCTATCAGATTGCAAAGTTATGCGCCTCTCACGGGAAGGGATTATGATGATCTCATCTTTAGAGACGAAATTGAGCGTATGAGAACACATAAGATGAAAGGACATGCAAAGCAGGACATTCTTGAATTTCTTATGATTATGCAAAACAGATTGCGCCCTATACGAGTAAATAAAGACGTGAAGCAAACAACGTAATTGGTAAAATTTCACGAAAGCATGGAAGTCAATAAACAGATTGAAATTAAGACAACATATGCAAAATGTTAGAGAATAATGCACCCAAACAGGAGTGACAAATATCTCTCCTTTAAAAGAGCCATTAGCAAAAATTGCCACCCCATAGACCCTTCAAGCTCGCTAGTGAGCACACTTACTAATTTGGCACAATCAAAGTATCAATAATACCGAGTCTAAATCCACTCTGCCTACTTAATCATAAATCCGACCAAATGAAATAAAACTTCAGCCACCATGCTGAAGACAGCATGAGGAAAAAATCAAACTAAAAGATATACAAGTAGAAGTTCTATCATGTCGCCCAATCAGGGAAATGGTATTGTAAAGACCAAAACCCTGATACGTGAAAAAATTAAAAACGACGATTATGAACGATCTGATACTTGGGACAAATGCCAAGTGTATTCAAAGCCAAAGTACCACACATTATAATATTTGACATACTCCACAAGACGGAGATCAAGCAGCTCACGAAAATAACTTTATCTTACAATTAAAAGAGAGTAATGAACTAACAGACCAAGAAATAAGGTTGTTTTCAAAGAAAAAAAAGGAGAGCGGTTTACAGACTGGATTCTTGCAATGCAACCAAAACATTATCAGGAGATAAAAGATAAGAGACGATTGCGTTGCGGTTTTAACTCCTATCATTTCAAAGAATTTCTTGAACCACTGAGGTGCTTTGGCTGTTACCGATTTGGTCACTTAAAGGTGTAGAGAAAAAACCGACTTGTACTAAGTGTACTGCAAACCATGATCGAAAGGATGCACAAAACCACATCCTATTTGCAGAAATTGTGTTCTGTATAACAAAGTACTAATCTTAAAGTCAGAGCTGACCATATGTCAAATTCAAACTTATGCCCCATGTATCTCCGAGAGATAGAGTTTATTGACAAAACATACCATTTATGGTGGTATGTGCCCAGTTGTTTTTCCTTGTGTTTTTGCAGGCAAAACTTGTCGTTCACGTATGGCGACCAAAGATTTCAAACCTTTGTTTTTTCGAATAAAATCCCAGATGTGTTCCTTTTACAGGAACCTACCTCAAAAAGGGAAGGTCATAAGTTTCCTTTGAATGGAAAATGTCCTGCACTCAATGCAAGGCAATTATAATTATTCGAAATAAAATCTTTCAATCTTACCGTTATGTCAGTCAAACACTTGTGATTTACCTTCAGACGGTACTCAGACTATAACAGTGGTTTCTGTATATATTCACATTCCAGTAATAAAAATATCGAAATTCAAAACTTGAA
This sequence comes from Araneus ventricosus, assembly GCA_013235015.1. Classification (NCBI taxonomy): domain Eukaryota; kingdom Metazoa; phylum Arthropoda; class Arachnida; order Araneae; family Araneidae; genus Araneus; species Araneus ventricosus. The sequence continues at coordinate 210,259 of BGPR01000319.1, forward strand.
GATATTTTAGAAACATTAATTTTATCCACATTTTAATTGGGGAGATTTCAATATGAGGCACGAATATGGGATCTGAAATCATAATCATCGCATTTCTGATCAGGCTGCTCCTCTGGTATCTTTTATACTCAAGTATGATCTTATTATTTGGAAGAAAAAGATTCCAGAACCAACATTCAGAAACGGTAAATGGCAAACTGGATCGACATTACTATGTCCTCAGCCAGCCTGGCTAACAAAAATGAACTGCAAGTCTGTCAAAGTAATTTTAATGATCAAAATTATCTGGTTTTAATGTCGAATCTTTTTTAATGCAACACGGATCCTCCTAGAAGTATTTTTTAATCACAGGCACATTTTAAAATTTGTAGAGCAGTGCATCAAAAATTTCTTGAATCACAAGAAGAATACAAACTATAGATAGCAAACAAAATTGGAGAAATGGATAGAAGAGTTAACAAATACCCCCATCAAATTAGTCAAAGTTTCCCAAGAGTAGTGAAGAACATCCCTTGTGGCACCGTGGAATG
>BGPR01000319.1:213189-240765 GCA_013235015.1 Araneus ventricosus
AAAAAAATTAGCATTTTTTTTCAAGAAATGTGTGGTTTTACACTGAACCAATGATCGGTAGCGGGCTATTTTTCCTCCGAATAAGTTATCATCGAAATGCAATTTAAATTATGTATTTAATTTATAAGTATACGTGATTATTCTGAATATTGAACCTTCATAAAATTCAGTATCACTTTCGAAGATTCAATTTTAAAAAATATCAATTTGTGCAAGTACCCTCATCATTTTGTTTCTCTTAGAGATCAAACGTAATTTAACCTTTGCAATGCCGATATCTTTGCGAATACTAACGGTATTGAACTGAATTTTTTTATATAAGTTGGCCTATATATCTGGCTCTTAAGTTAGTAAGGAAAAATTACGCTACGTTTCGCAAATGCTCAGTAAAAAAAATGATGTATGTGTGGTTTCACTGCGGAACCAATGAAGGCGATAAGGGTCAATGCCTTTAATGTCTTATTAATTGAATTAAATATTATTTGCCCATACCTCTTGCAGCCAAATCCAGAGCAGTCTCTTTCCCTATGCCGGTATTACCGCCGGTTATGACCACAGTCTTATCATGCAGCTTGACTTGACTTGCGCATTCAGCCGTAAAGAAGAAATCCCATACGTAGATGTAAAATTCTATAACTAAAAAAAATTTGATGAAATTAAACTGAAATTAGCTGATCCAAATTTTTGCATATTATATCCCAGCATGAATTTTGAAAATCACGTACTTCGACTTTTATTTATTTATTTATTTATTTTACCATACTGAGGACACTCTTCAGGCAATTCTAAAATTTCATACTAAAGTAAAATTTTAAATCCAGCGATGATCATCCAAACGATCGACTAGAATTCTAATTCAAAAAGTTATCAATTTATTTACAAATATGGATACATCTGGTATTTTGCCTGATTCTAATTCTTTTCTGGTCTTAACAGAACAGTGAAATTTGGTTTATCAGTCTGCCAGTCTTAACAGAACAGTGAAATTTGACTTATCAGTCTGCCAGTCTAAATAGACTGATAAGCCAAATTTCACTGTTCTCTTAAGACCAGAAAAGAATTAGAATCAGGCAAAATACCAGTAACAGTGAAATTTGGCTTATCAATCTGTCTTATCAGTCTATTTAGACTGACAGACTGATAAGCCAAATTTCACTGTTCTGTTAAAACCAGAAAAGAATTAGAATCGGGCAAAATACCAGTCTGTCAGTCTAAGTATTTTCCTATGTCCACTCAACCGGTTCGTTTGCCGTAATGGCATCAGACACGGGGCATGGGGTGACGTTCTGTCAGTCTAAATATAAACATTATTGAAAACGTCCTTTTGCCGAATTCTGATGTGTTCCCAGTGTGAAAACTGTATCCAAAATTAATTACACGCACGTGACTTCCGTTTTGATTTTATAAATATTTATTTCGATGTATTTTAAGGTTAAATAAATAAATCCGAATAACAGTTGGTGAAAATAGGCGAAGTAATTGCTTAATTTGGAAAAGAAGTTGCGCAAGGCTTCATTTTATGCTTTAAAGCATTATAATTGTAATATAAAGTGAAATGACTAAAAACTTAGCGCCGTTAGCTTCAAATAAGGGTGGCGCCGGTGGGAGGGGCCGGAGGGCCACGGACCACCCCGTTCACGCAAGGGCCAACTAGTAGATAAATAAAGATCTGGCGAAAATTTCAGATGGTCATCTTTAAACCCCTCCCCTTGTAGGGGCAACTACGGATACTTGACCCTACGCGATTTTCCCAACTTGTGAGATAATTGGTCATTTTTGGGTGTCATTTTTATTTGAACTTTGGTCATATGGTCTATTGGAGGGGGTTTTCATTCCAAGCTGAAAAGCCAACGTAATGGTGTGTAGGTAAATATGTTTTTGTGGTACAAAAGTAAATTTTCACTTTTTCATTCTAAAGTGGATAGGAAGTTTACAATTGAATATATAATGAATTAAAATATTTCTGAGTTTTAAGCATACTCATACATATAGCTTTAACTTGATGTACTACGGTACTATATACTTGATTGAATTTTCTTTTAAAATACATTTTTATTCTTTTGCTTTTAATCTTCTTTAAATATTAGTAGAACCGAGTAAGTCTATTAAGCTTCTATATTTTTATCTTTGTACAACATAACTTTGTATATTTGTTGGGTCAAGTATCCGTATCCATAGTGTCACGTATCCCTAGGCGATTTTATGAAATATATTTATTTTATGATTAAAAGAGATGTCAATTTAACGTAAGTACATTTATCCTTCTTAAAAACAAATCTTTTTATGATGATAAAAATTAAAATATTCGAGAAATATAAGAAAAGCAAAAGTAGGGTCAAGTATCCCTAGTTTCCCCTAGAGCAAGTCGTGCCCCGCTTGTCAGAGAAAGCCCATCGGCGCGCGCGGGGTCGGGAAAACAGTGCCCCCCGTCGGGCGGACTCTAACGCCACTCCTGATTTCAACATACATTTCTTTATTTGCTGAACATACGTTTTTGTAGAAACTACCTATTTTGTACCCAAAACATACTGCACATGATATTAAATTATAAAGTTATAAATAAGTTCCGCGTTACATTGGTTTTTAAATAATGGATGCTTCCTGGGATTCGAACTCATTTTTAAATTCAGCTTTTCTTTTTTTTCTCTTTAGAATGTATAAATGATAAAAAAAACTTAAACTTAGTAAATCTAAATTAGAAAAATAAACAAAATCAGATTGTGATACAAACCTGTGAGCATAATTCTACGGAAAAGTCCATGTTTATGTTCACCAGCTGACTCTTAAATAGAACATAAAAAATTACATAATAATGAACAATGATAAATCAATTTACAGAATAAATCAAACGCAAAAACATAACCTTCTTCATATCATGAATATACAGGGTTAATATAAGACTATTAATTAGAAGCAAAATAAATCAGACTTCGTAAGAAACGCTTTATCCGATTTTTCGACATTGTAAATGTTCTATTAAAGATCTCATTTTTCTTTCCTTAAAAATCGAATTCGAAATGCAAGAATGAATATTCAGACGTACTATAATCAGAAATTACATAATACAGATAGCATAAAAGAATACCCCTTTGAAAATTAATTTATCGCATGAAGTAGTGCTTTTGTATTAAAGTTTTCTATCGATTCATCATCTTAAAGTTTTGAACATTCATTACGATTTCCTTTCAAGCAATTTTAGTATAACTGATCAATATTTCATTTGTAAATCTTTCTTCAAAGCATTGCAATAAATATAATAAACAGACAACAACTAAGTTTACAGAAGACGTTTGCTCATTTCCAGTATTACTAAGTTTTTCTTTCTTCTTTTATAATAATTTTATCTAAATTATTTAATAGTTTTTTTTTTATTTTTGTGCCACTTTATTTATTTTATAGTAAAAAGAAGATTTTCCTTAGAAATACTGGATTAAATTATATGCAATCGCTCTCTCTCTCTCTGTCAAAAGTATTTCACCAATTTAAAACACAATATTTGGACAGCATTACTACAATGGTTTTACATTACTTTTTAAAAATCTTTATTAAAGGTTTTCAAATAAAATAATATTTATTTATTTGAATCTGCAGAATTAATTTTATTCCTAATTGAAAGCTATTGATAAAAATTTTTAAAAATGTCTCCTTAATTCTATTTAGTCAGAAAAATGTAAATGTTCATTTTAAATTAATAATTTTTATCCGTTTCTATAAATTTCTGTCGGATATTTTTGGTACATACTCTACAAAAATTATTTTTTATTGCTGAATTTACAAGACTTTCACTTAAAGCTGACATTTATGTTTTTAATGAAATAGAAACATAGTATCCTGTCTAAAAAATAATTCGTAATATTTTATCACGAAGAATTTTTTACCTTAAATTGCGCTATTTTTTTTATTTTTCAATAAAAGTTGTGTCAATTTATGAAAATGAGAGTAAAGAATGCCCGAAAAATAATATAATTAATAAATTTAATTTCAAAGATAACGGTTTTCAATACTTAATTTTAATTTAATATCATTCTTTCATTAAAATGTCTTTATTTCTTCAAGTGAAAAGTACACTATATAAATAATTTTATTCCTCAGCTATTTTATCGACCAAATTAATTTTTAAAAATACGAAAATGGTATTGATAAAATATGAATTACTGCACTTTTTAGGAATAACCTTCCTAATTAATGAACAAAATAGCAATAATAAATTCATGTTTAAAATTTCCCTACCTGGCATTTTGAAATCCATTTGTCTTTTCCAAAGCTGTTTTTGATGTTGCTCTTTTAAAACTTTTTATAAGATTCTACTGTTTAGCTTTTTCTCTATATTGAGCCCCTTCTATAACTTCTGAATTCTGAAAACTTCACATAATGAATTCGACCACGTGCCTTATCTACCATTATTTCAATTGACTGATGCCTGTTGCATAATTTGAAATAAGGTTTCCTAAAATCTTCGTCAATTTTATTGTTATTCACGGACCGGGAAAAAATTAAGGATATTGCAACTGAAATATCGCAACATACATTGATTGGGAAGAAGCATCATGCTTTGGAATCGCGTGATAGCATAAATGTTCTTCATCTGTAATCTTTTGAGAATCTATGCAATTAGTTTTTCAAAGATTATCCTAGTTTCTATTAATTTAATATTTTAATAAAAGGGATAATTTGAATGAAAAACTTTTTTGCATGTCCAGATTTTTCTTTTTCGCGTTTCTGGAATACAAATAAAGGTAAAATATTTTAACATATTTGGATAGGTTACGCAGTTTTTTTCTAACATTACATTAGGTATTTAGCTGCATTTGCCTGTGAATACCAGTCTCGTAATCTTAAAAAATATATATAAAAAGTTCTATAGGCATGGCAACGCGTGTCTTCCTAGGCCGTCTCTTTTCGCGAAAAGGGATGAGTTGTTGTCGCCGGTATATTGATCGGTTGGTAGGTTAGACTTCGATCGTCCTCTGTAGGAATAAAATAGACCTTCCCCTTTAAAACTGAAAAAGTAAACCAACATCTAAAGAAAAGAATACTAATGCGAAATAATAGCGTAAAAGTGTGAATGTCTGTGCTGTAAATAGTTTAAATATCTTTTTTGTTTGTTTTTCTTTTCATCTTAAATAAAATTTCCTATCTTCTTCTTGCCCATCAAACCGATCAGTGACCAGTCTGGTCACGGGCACGGGGATAAGAAACGGCGTTCTGCACTGTAGGAATTACGTCATATACAGAAGGCCCACCCTTATCTTGCCCAATATATTATTAATTTCTAAATCTTTAAAGATATTGTTCAGCAACGGATTCCGCGACTACCACTTTTGGACGATTTTACACCGGAAATCGGTGTCAGGCAGTGAGTCATATGAGCGCATTTCAGGAGTTCTTTGTTAGATCATGTTCAGTTAAATGTAACATCACTCTTCCTATTCTTCCACTTTCCTCCTATTTCGATGAAAATAACTCCGCCCGGCGCATGCTCAAAAGTGCGGAGGATTTCCGAATCCGTTGCTAAACAAAAGGCACACACTTCCAGTTGGAGAAAGGCTTTAAATGGCGTAAATAAGCATATATTTTTTGTTTTGTTTTGGGGCAATAAATGCACTGATGAAAAATTGCGAAATCTGAAGTCCTATTAGTCATATATAGTAAAATATTTTTGATACTTCGTCACTAGTCTTGAATGTAGTCTTTAAGCACTACATTTATTTTCTTCATCGACCTAAAATATTCTTGATACTTCGCCACTAAGGATTGCAATCCGGAAAACCGGATCCTGTAATCCGGCGGATTCGTCATTATTAGACGTCTATCGGATCCGGCACGATTTGCCGGATCCGGTAAATTAGAAAAAATAAACGAAACCGATTTCTTGAAAAAATACTCGCGTTGCTGCATGAGTAGGTACTTAAATGCGTGGTGCGTACGAGTCGTCTGACGCTGACTCATCCTCTACCACACTCCGCGCCTGGCTATGATAGAAAGGCCTCTTCTGGCTATGATAGAAAGATCTCATAATCTGAAAGTGTGTATAGATAAAACTTTGATTGATATAGGATCTGGCACAAAATTTAGCGACCTAGAATAGTTGAAAATAAAAGACCTGATTGACAGTTTACAGCCATTTAAGTTGGCTGTAGAGACACTATTCAGAAGAGATTCGGCCCTGTTAACTGCTGAAGCAACACTAAAGTTTATTTTAGACAAGTTGCTTACTCAAGACACAGTGTTAAGTGCTGAATTATCTGAGGCACTGCGTGTGAGGATAAAAAAACTCCGCACTATAGTAACAGGAATATTAATATACTTACAGAATCCAAAAAAATATGATGATGATACAAGACGAGTTGATGATTCATTTACTATGCTGAAAAAAAAAAGTTATACGACTAGAAGTGAAAAATATCTTAGAAAGAGTTATTCAAGATGATAGATTTAACGAAAACGTAGATAATATAGTGATAAATAACGTAGATTCATCGTCATTGAAAAATGATTTGACATGACAGAAAGAATTACAAATGCAAATCCAGCAAGATATGAAAACCTATAGCATAAATACCAAAAAAGAGAAAGATTTTGAGAAAATATTTGAAAAGGAAATGGCTGCATATGAAAGTGAAGGAGTTCGAGGAAAATACTTGTCTTCTATTCATGAGTATTTGTACAATACTCATGAGCAGAAGAATGTGTATTTGTACAATAAAACCAACAAGTGTAGAAGCAGAAAGGGCCTTCTCGGCCGCTGGTTATATTTGTAGCTCTGTAAGAAATCGATTGGTAGATGACACAATTAACACTACTTATTTCCTACTATCCTTTTTTCAAAACAAAAAGTGATTTTTTAATAATTGTTTTACATAAAATAGTAATTTAAAGTAAATATATTAAAAAATAAGTTTTAAACTCGTTATTTTGATAATTGTGTCATTGATTTAACGGATTCATGATGACTGTCATAATTATAAGAATAAGACTGCTTGGCGTGCCTAAATTACCTAATTATTGTGATCTCAGTTGATAAGCTTGATTTAGTTAGATTTAATATAAGTTACTTACATAATGTAATGTAAGTTACATTACAAAATACCATTGATGTCATTTGTGAAATCTAGTAAGTGAGACTGAACTTAACCGCCGTCATTATCTAATTATTACTAAACTAATATAACAATTACAATTTAACTAGTTACATTATACTAAATTTTTATTATTGACTCATACGTAAATGTTGCTTAATTATAACAGTGTAAATAAAGTTGATTTCATAAGAAATAAACGTTTTGTTCATAAACTTTGTAATTCACTCACCTGGTCACCTTTCATACAGTTGATTTTGGAATGAAAAGGCAAAATAGTTTTGATGTGACTAATCCGGCCGGATCGATGGGAATCCGACCGGATTGAAATTGTTGCCGGATTGCAATCCCTATTCGCCACTAGTCTTGAATGTAGTGTTTAAGCACTAGATTTATTTTCTTCATCAACATAAAATATAATTCTTTACGCCATTTAAAGCATTTTTCAACGGAAGTATGTGCCTATTTCTAACGGTATAGAGATTAGCTATTGAGCCAAGATTAGAGTGGAAATCCTGTGTACAATTTTTTCTCCCTTTCAATCTTTTTTTTTCGTACTTTGCTCCGTTTGTTGCTTTATTTACTTGTTTCATATCTGTTTTGGACTTGAATTCAAAAATTTTTTCCTATTCGCTGTGAGATGGCGCTCACATAAAATACATCATGGCGTACGACTACTTTCCCGTCCTTTATTTATATACTGCCTGTCCGCCACGAGAACTCTGATCGCCAAGTTGTCTCGTTGACGGCGATCGCTATAGCAACTGGTTGTCGTAGGAGGAATCCATTTCGAGTAGGTAGAAATTCACAAATGATGTACTCTTTTTACCACCGCAAACTGGCTTCAAGAATAAAATAAAACCCTGTCTTCCGTCAGATTCCTCCTATTCGAAATGGATCTTCCCTAACATACCCTGTTGCTATAGCGACCACCACCAACTTGGCAAGCGGAGTTCTTCTGGCGGACAGACAATATGTGAGCATTCTGGTAGAGAAATTGACAAAATTTGCTTCCAGACACTATGGTATTTATAAGAATGAGTTATGAAATACATTAAGAACTAAAAAGTAAAAAATATCAAAAATAAAAAAAGCTTTTTAAAACCAGTATTTTATTTGTGAACTGGAAAGTAGGAAATAAAGTTTTCTTGTGTTTAAGAGAAATCTGGAGACAAAAACAAAATCCTAAAAATGTGGGACCCTGAAAACAATAATGTACGAAACGGAACCATAATGAAGACCACATAAGAATGGAAATTCCGTTATATTCATTAAAAATTTAAAATATCTTGTAAATATCATTAAAATTGCAATTTATTGAGAGTGAAAATTCCTAAATATTCATTAAAAATTAAAAATATCTCATAATATATATATCATTAAAACTCCAAATTATTGAGAGTGAAAACTACTTTATATTCATTAAAAATTTAAAATATCTTATAAATATCATTAAAATTGCAAATTATTGAGAGCGAAAATTCCTATATATTCATCAAAAATATACAGAGTTCCCACTTAAATAAGGACCACCTCCCCCCCCCCTCTTTAATTTCAGAACGACGGCAGCTTTAGTCATGAAAGTAGTGTCTAGATATAGAAAAACGTCTATGCGCTATGCGATGAGACAACTTACAACGCCACCTAGTGCGAAACTTCGGAGTCAGCTTTCCTATCTCGAAAACGGTACAAAGTAGAGAGAAAATGCCTATTACAAAGTTGTAGAGCGTTATCGATTTAGTGCAAAAAGACACCTTGTGCATATTGATACCAAGAACAGAATGCTTAAATTGCACATTTTATTGTTCGCGATTTCCGTAACTGTGACGTCACAAAACTATTTCAAATAAGAAGAAACAATTGGTTATCACAAAAGATACCTTTATTCCCGGTGTTCAAAGTACTCTCCGTCATCTACAATACAGATTTGAGCCATCGTTTGAATTTCACTTTGCACACGTTTTAGCATATAAGTGGCGCGCTAACACAAGCAACAGTAATACGTCATCGAAAGTCCTGAAATGTTGTCGGAAAGGTCCATACACCTGCTGTTTCAGTTATTCCCACAGGAAAAGTATAATGGGATCATTTTCCCCCCAAAAATAACCTTTTCTCCTTTTGTTTATGTCTTGTGATGTCACAATTTTGGAAAATTCTGACAAAAAATGTGCATTTTAAGCGTTCTGTCCTTCGTATTAATGTACGCGAGGTGTCTTTTTGTAATAAATCGATAACGCTCTATAACTTTGCATTTGACATTTTTCCTCTATTTTGTACCGTTTTCGAGATAGGACGCTAACTCCGAAATTTGCCACCAGGTGGCGTTGTAAGTTGTCTCATCGCATAGCGCATAGTCGTTTTACTATACCTAGACACTACTTTCATGACTAAAGCTGCCGCCGTTCTGAAGTTAAAGGAGGGTGGCCCTTATTTAAGTGGGAACCCTGTATTATGAATATCTCTAAATTTCATATTCACTGAAAGTATTTCAATCAGCGTCTCACTTTTTTACGGTTTTGTTTTGACCTCCAGATTTTTAACGGAAAAAAGAATATATTTTTTTTTTTTACTTTTGCCAATTTTTAAAAATATTGTTTTATTTTTACGATCAGATGATGACATTTGAAAATACTTTTTTGGAGATTGAATGTTTTTATTACGATATATGGTATTCATTAATGACAGGCTATCACATTCAAGGATATTTTTATAGATTTCATTTGAGATCGTAGATGACAAAAAGATGGAAATACTTTCTTTTGCCACAAACTTCAGTCCTTTCTTATAAACAAGGTGTTCTAAAAAAAGTTGAAAAAGAATTTATTTCCTTAAATATTGCACTTAGGCATATACTTCCAAATACAAAGTTTCATTAAATAAGATGGGAATTAGTGTAACAAATCGTTGGGTTCTGTGGAAATAGAAAATTAAATTTTTATACGTTCCCCATAAAGTGAAAGTGTCAATGAGTAAAATATTTCTCTTACGTTCATCCATGTATAAACTAAGTTTCACGATTCTGTATGCGAAACTTACACAGAGTTATATTAATTTTCAAATTTAAAGGGGTTCCTCACAAATTTATATGGAGATGTTTAGTGCAGAAATGCAAATTTATTCAACATAGAAAAACTGCGAAATGCAATATTTGTTTAGTAGCACATCATCCGATCATCATGGATTGAACAATATTGCCAATGGCGCACACTGTTTGATTACATTACTTTCAATGACATAAAGTTGCAACTATCGAATTGACAAAGAATGAAAGGACAACTTGAAAAAAATAAAATTCAAGGCATAATAAGAAAATAGCCTAATATCGAGCAAAAATATTAAATTAAATTATTTGCTCTCGGTGTTGTGGCGTATTATTAAGCTTTACCTAAGGGCATTGGAGATTCGTCCTTTAGGGCTGCAGAGTTGCAAAACTCACTAAAATTATTTTAAAAATTCGTATTTGCGTTTCTATTCTTAGTTGCTTACATATCTACTCTTAGAGTTCGATTATCAACGGAAAAAGATAAAAAAAGAGAAAAGAAGACAGAAAATGACTAAAATAGTAAGGCAGATATGAGATGGCGTTGAACACCACATAATTTTGGAAAGCACTAAAATTTGGTCATTGCGTACAACTAAGTTATACGAGGTTAAGTCATTAAGTAAGTCACAAAAGATAAGAAAAAAATAATTTGCCATGATAATCACTTGGAAACAATTTTATTTTTTCTACATAATCTCCACCAATGTTGATGCACTTATTCCATCGTTTTATCAGCGCCCCAATTCCAGGTGCATAAAATTCTTTGGGTTGCTCTCTCATCCACAGTAGGATTTCGTGTTAAACGTCGTCATCACCTCATCGTCATGGTCAGATGAAAATTGCTTAGGGCTAAATCTGGGCTGTAAGATGGATGCTGTAGCACTGCTGTAGCCAGACTTAGCCCAAGCGATTTTCATCTGTTTGGTCTACTAAAACAACATCTTGGAGACAAACACTTTGCAGATAATGAAGACGTTCAACACGAAGTTCCTTCTGTGGATGAGACAGCAACCCAAAGAATTTTATGTACGTGGAATTGGGGCGCTGATAAAGCGATGGGATAAGTGCATCAACATTGGTGGAGATTATGTTGAAAAATAAAATTGTTTCCAAGTGATTATCATGGTAAATTATTTTTTTCTTATCTTTTGTGACTTACTTAATGACTTGCCCTCGTATAATGGGCGAACGCGAATAGCGAGACTTATTGTATACTAGCTGATATACCAATGCTGCTCGAGAAGAAAATATTTTCATGACTTTATTAATAAGAGAATAAATCTTTGATTATTTGTCGCAAAACCTTAAAACGTTAAAACGTTCCTCGGGCTTCAGTATTTGTGAGTAAACTTCAAATTATAGCATGACAAAAGTTACAGTTTTCACATATCAGATCAGCTGTTGACGGCTACATAGTGTAAACGCCATATGCGCTTTTAGAACAGAATATGCTTTTACCCTGGAGAAAATCTGCGAAAATCGTAATGGAAGTTTCTGCATATATTATGCTACTACTACTAGTTTTTAATATTAACTACTAGAAACTACAATGTTGTAACGCGATTTTCGATTTATCAATTTCAGTTGGTTTGCAGAAAGCAAACAGAGCAACTAAAATTCTTATAATATTTCAAAATTCATTCAGAAAATGTCATCAGAAATTGCACCTACTAACTTCACTTTTACGGCAAAGCAACTATTTACGGAATATTAACGCGCACAAAAACAAACGCATTAAAAAAATGCACGTTTATTACGTTTTATAATGCAAAAAATACTTTATTGTCGCTTGCATTTTTATTTTAAATTAAAATTGGAAAATTAATAGCAAACATACCGAGTAATTTCATCTGTATAAAAAATATAGTTTTGAATTAATAAAAAAATAACTATTTAATTAATTATCACAAAGTTAATTAGTAAGTAAAGTCACAATAATTAATTACCACTCCCTTCTGCTTCATAGTGTGTATGAGGAAAATTTGCAGAGTAGTTTGGATTTCCATAGCTTAAAAACCATTTTTTAATTTCACATTTAATCATATAGTTTCGATGAAATCAATTGATCGTTTGTGAAATAGTTGCTTTGCAGTAAAAGTAAAATTAGTCAGTGAAATTTCTGATGAAATTTTCTGAATGAATTTTGAAATATTATAAGAATTTTAGTTGGTCAGCTTGCTTTCTGCCAACCAACGGAAATTGATAAAGCGAAAATCGCGATACAACATTGTAGTTTTAAGTAGTTAGTATTAGAAATAACTACTAGCAGTAGCATAATATATTAGGGTGTCTAAAAAAAACTTTAAAAAAAACCCTTGCTACTCAGGGTTTTTCCCTTTCCTTTTGGTCCTAATAGAAAGTATATGAAATTTCAGCCCTCTAAATTAAATGTAGGGTTTGCCTGTAAAGCCCTGAAATTTGAAGAAAAGTTCCTAAAATGTCATATTTTTAGAATTTTTTAAAGAAATTTTATATGGTTGCTAATGTGTTAAAACAGGTTTTTATTTGCTCCAATGGACATGTTTGGTCAGAATATAAACACAAATAAGTATTAACTATACCCTGCATTGTTGCTTTTTTGAAACATCATACCACAGTTACTGTATGTTCTCAATAAAATTTTAAAAATTTACTAAAATGTTAAAAAAGGATATAAAAATGAATGCAATGATAAATTAAAATCTAGTTTTATTTGACAGTTTAACACATAAAATTAAAAAAAATTAAATACTCACAGTATTTAATTGTCCACATAATTTGTAGAAATTACAGGAACTGTCAGATAATCTCATGTCATCCTTTTAACTACTTTCAATTTCATTAAAAACTGACTTCTTAAAGCAAGGATTTTCTTTCTAATTTTCTTCAACAAACTGAAGTAGATTTTAGGTATATTTTTCATGTTTGGTTATCGCAGCATACTAATGAATGAAATCTTCCATTAGTTTTGCACCCCATTCGGCTATATCATTTACTACTTAAAAGTTCTTGTTAAAAGTTTTCAGTTCTTTGAACGTGAAATCTTCTTCCCAGGCCCGAGGATTAATTTTTCGACCAGGATCCATTTTGTTTCAACAAATTAAAAATCAACCATGACTTCAGTCCAACAAATTGATGCTTTTTTGTGGTATAATTGAAAACAGAAAACGGGGACACAGTGGGAAGTGATTTTTCATTAGCTTTGTATTTTATTAAGGATTCTACAATCTTCTTTTCAGAGTTTGACACTTTCTTAGAAAATAAAGAAAATGTTACTGCTTCTTCTGTCAAATACCACAAATGTCTACTGAGAGTTAAAAGACCAGGACAACCCCAGGTTCGTATTTCTCATACAGATTCGGGACTCCCAAAGCATCAGATCATTTACAGGAGCATCTGTAGCATTTCGGGCTTTCAACCAAACCTTAACCAAAAATCAAATCGTTTAACAAACATATTTGATGCAAATTTCGGATTTACTATTGTCAAATTTAACTTGTTTACCAAAAGCATATATCTTTGCCGAGTAAAGTAAACACTCATATTATATACATTCACCTGGCTTTGTGAAATGACCAGGTATTTGTCAATTAACTCCCCGAGAAGAGTTCTCTCAACACTATTAGGACAATCCCGGCACATTCCTTGTAGTTACTGACTGCAGAGAATGCGTCGCTGTCCCTGAACATATACGAGAAATTCTACCCTTGGGGTTTAACTTTTAGTAGACATTTGCGGTATTTAACAGAAGAAGCAGTAACATTTTCTTTATTTTCTAAGAAAGTGTCAGACCCTGAAAAGAAGAAGATTGCAGCATCCTTAATTAAATGCAAAGCTAATGAAAAGTCACTTCTCACTGGTGTCGCCGTTTTCTCTGCATCAATCGGTTGAAACGTAGTCATGGTTGATTTTTCTTTTGTGGAACCAAAATGGAGCCTGTTTGAAAAACAATCCTCAGGCCTGGGAAGAAGATTTCACTTTCAAAGAAATGAAAATTTTATCAGAAACTTAAAAGTAGTAACTGGAACAGTCGAAAGAGGGGCAAAACTAATGGAAGATTTCAGTCAATCAATAACCAAAATTGAAGAATAGACTCAATATCTATTTCAGTTTGTTGAAGAAAGTAGGGGTAAAAATTCTTTGCTTTAAGAAGTCAGTTTTGAAAATGAAATTTAAAGTAGTTAAAGTGATGACATGAGATTATTTGACAGTTATTGGAATTTTTACAAGCTATTTGGAGAATTAATTAATGTGAGTATTAAATCCTTTTTAATGCTAAGTGTTAAACTGTCAATTAAAATTGTAGATTTTAACTTATCACTGCATTCATTTTTATATCCTTCTTTAACCTTTTAGTAAGTTTTTAAGATTTTATTGTGAACATACAGTAATTGTCGTATGGTGTTTCCAAAAAGCGACAGTGCAGAATTATTGCAAATTTTAACCATTTTATGCTTCTTTCACAAGTGGCTAAAGGTACAGTTATTATTTATGTTTATATTCTAACTAAACATGTCCGTTGGAACAAATAGAAACCAGTTTTAACACATTAGCAACCATATAAAATTTCTTAAAAAATTCTAAAAATATGACATTTTAGGAGCTTTTTCTCAAATTTCAGGGCTTTACAGGTAAACCCTACAGTTAATTTAGAGGGCTGAAACTTTATATATTTTCTATTAGGACCAAAAGGAATGGGAAAAACCCTGAGTAGCAAGGGTTTTTTTAAAAGTTTTTTTAGACACCCTAATAGTATATGCAGAAACTTCCATCACGATTTTCGCAGATTTTCTCCAGGGTAAGGGCATATTCCGTTCTAAAAGCGTATCTTTTTTCTTATGACTTCTTACCTTATTAGGACTGTTAAAATATAGACTCAGTTACTTTTGAAGGGAAAAAATAATCACGCGTAATACAAAGAAGAGTCACGTTTCCTTTAGAAAAACTGTTATTCCATCGAATTTTAATGGATGATTGGGCTACAGGAAATAATCAGCATAAAGTATTATAATATGTTAAGTAATATAATATGTGCAAGAAAAAATGTTGATGCACAAGATTAAGTATGTTAAGGAAACATGAAGAATGATAAAATCGAAGGAGAAAGAAAGATAGAATAAATTTATGGAAAATTGTGCTTGAATATATCAATTCTAATGCAAAACATATCTTGAACCGACAAAAAAAATGCAATGTTATTGTTGAATAATTAGCTTTAATGCTCCCGGATCTATTTTGGTTTGTAACTAGATTCATATTTGTGGTGTAATTCGACTTCTAATAGCTTACTAATTCCGACAATATATCTTTTTCACAAAGATCGACCTTCAAGTTTTCCTGAATTAATAATGAAGTCAATTCATATGCGTTCGCTTTTACGCCAATTACTGTAATTTTGAGACCCACTTGCACAGTTTTCACGAGGTAAAAATAATAGGACATTCACAACTCAACGTAAGTTAACGTGCAATTGCATTTGTCTTTAAGTGTAACATTACGAGAATCGACTACATCGCAAAGTTTGAGAAATTTGTTTCAAAATTGTCTTTCTTTCTGTAGTTGTTTGCAACAGATTCAAATCCACATAATTTATAATTCAAATGTTTTGTGGTAAATTGAGGATGGATAGAAATAATGAAATAATAAGAAATGGAGAAATGATTTTTTTCTGCAGAGCTTAAAGACTTGCAAGCTTTCTGATGCTGCACGTTCATATGATTCTTCATTGATTTGTCTTGATAGTATTCTTGTCTTGATAGTGTATTGTGAACCTGTGTGGATTGCGCGCTGGTTTGTGGTGCTTCTGGTTGTTTTAATCTGTGACATCACAGAGACATCTTGCTGTATCTCAAGTTGTAATTACATGCAGATCTGATCCGCCCTTTTTGTGATGGCATCTATCAACCAATATCGAGCCTCCGGTTCGAGTATTTAAGGACAATGATTCTTCTGTTCTTTCTCTTTTCGTATCATCTCACCGCTAGCGTGTCGAATGATGTTATAATTTAATTTAAGATTTTAATTTAGTTGATGTTATATTAAATATGTTTTTTGTTATGAAGTAGTCTTTTTGTTGTGTCACTAGCACTGTGTTTACCACGATAGAGTACTTCTGAAACTTGTAAGAAATACAGATTTATGATAGTATTGAGAAGCTGAGTAGCGAGGTGTTGTACTCAACATGGAATACTTGATTATCAAGCGTTGCACGCACTTAATCCCTCAGCGACTAGACCAGTAAATCTGACCTCCTCATATGCTTTTATGGTTAACTTGACCCGACGTAGGCCTAAGAGTTACAAATCTGACACCTTGAGGACATGGTGTTTTATATTTGTGTTTAATTTCATAAGAATTTTAATTATTTCTTATGGTGTTTTTTAGATTACAAAAATGCAATTACATCATTTTTCGGCTTTACCAATACTTTTAAACAATTTAGATTTTCGCTACCAAAATTTTTTTCTTATCTTGTGGCAACTTACAAATTCTCAATTTATAGTTTTTATAGTTTTATTAAATATCTCAATTTATCATTTTTCTTTTTGTGGAAATCAACTTAATCATTAATCGCTTTAACTTTTTATGTAATTTCTTTTAATGTTTCGAAGTTTATTAATTTGTAAATGACTTCTATTTCAAGGAACTATATGCTCGCCATCTTAACGGCGGAAGCTTTTGTGTGTTAACTGTCGACGCGTCACCTGGCTGGAAGAATTTCCTTTGTTTAGTGCATATTGCTTTTTGAGTACTGAACATAACGGTCGCACGTATGGAGGTTTCGAGTTCCGTTGAATTTTTCTTTCGGTTCTCGTCCTCTCAGGCGTGCTGACGGGCATAAATAAAATCTGTTGGATGATGTAGTACGAATCTACAAAATATGACATGCAAAGTTTACATAAAAAATCACTTTGGAAATAAGACAAGTTGCTGATGTGTTGAGGAAATCGCCGATCCTTTTGTCAAAGGCCTCTTTAGAGCGTCGGTGTACCATTCGTATGGAGAGTGAACAGAAAAGGTATCTTTTAAAATCAAGAGTTCATTGAACTAACTATAAACTGAATGAGCAAACCGACTACCCTTTGTCTTGGGCCTCTTCAGAACAACGATGTGCCAATGGAATGGTGAGTGAAAGGAGGTAATGTGTTAAATCAAGATGGTGAACAGCGAATGTTTGAAATAAAGTTCACCGAAACTGATCATGTACTGATCGGCATTAAAAATATGCAATTTCACCAACCTTTTCAAATTTTTGCTTCTTTGCCACGCCAAGAACACTAGCTCAGCACAGCAGAAGCAAAAGTTTTTTTTTCGTGAAATGAGATTTTGCCCAGTTATGCAACGACAGAGTATAGTTGCAAATAAGAGCTCTCTAATTCTCTTATTTTCTCAGTATCTTTTGCAATTTTTAAAGTCTGCAGCATAAATGTAATTTTTACTTGTTTTTGTATTAATGTGTATATTTTTGTTTGGTTTTTATGTGTTGGTTGTGTGCATCAGAACAATCTCTGTTATTTCAATATTCGAGAATATTATTAATTTAAAGTTGGCAGGTAAAAGTTTAAACATGTAAATAAAAAAATTAATCAAAAACTTGATCTCTTTTATCACAATGCAATAGTAAATTTATTTCAGCAATTCTTCCACTAGAGACCTAATAACTTCTAGGTTGTCTGAAAAAAGGTAGGTAATGACCTAAGCGATGGTAAAAATTGTATTATTTATTGGTGTTCATCCTTTAGTACCAATTGAATATATTTTCAAGCTTTGCATAATATATTTTCAGTCTTTAATAACGGTGCTGTAATGTCAACTGTAAATCAAATTTCTTGACTGCTAAATTTAAATCCATTTCAACATAATGTATTTTAACACTAATATATATTGATATATTAACATTTTCCATTTTAACATTCCCATTTTTAACATTTGCATTTTAACTCTTCCGATATTTCCATTTCAACAGTGTTTGTTATTGGAGTTAATTTGAAGTTTGTGGAATTCTGTCTTGTAATTTCGATGCTTGTTATGTTCAGCGTTTTTGAGTGTAATTTTATTCTTGGTTTATTGGTCTTAGATCTGTTTTGATATGCTGTAGAGTGTTTTAACTCACTCAGCGGCAAGCCCGAAATATCTCGATAACTTTTTTGCATCTCAAACGGCAGACTACGCAATAACTCGCTAACTTTTCTGCATCTCTAGCGCCAGGCCCGGGTATTCTCGGGCTATTGGAATTTCCTTTCCCCCAGGACCACATACATACTAGTGATTGGAGGGTTGGCCTGCCCATTGTGTATGTCACCCCGCAGTTGGAAGAAAAGGGGTTGTGAGTTTGTATGTGGGCTTTCTGCTTTCCACCCCCATTCCAACCCATTTCCTTTCCCTTAAGGCGAAACCCTCAGAAGTATAAATCACTGAAATGTCTCTCCTTTGAGATCGGAGAGCGTTCTAAACACAGAAGGGAGAAGGAATGTTCATTGTTAAAAATTTCTGCCGTTTGCTAGCACAACTGAGTTTTCGAAGGTGGCATTTCTCAAACGTTTCAAAATTTCCACATTGCCGCTGGGAGGGTTAATTCCTCACGGGCCTGCCTTTTGGGTAGGCTGGGTCGGTGTTTTAAAAAAATATAAAATTAAAAATAAACATTTTTATATAGAAAGCTGAATTAGCAGTTATATCCTCATGAATTCGGCTAGGGCGGGGCATGTATGCATGCTAGACAGGTGACTTACCAAAACTGTTGATATGTATCAGATTTTGGACCAAATACGTTGACGGAAAGACTGTCTCTCTGTTCGTTTTGTGTGGACACGATAACTCAAAATCGCAAAAATCTATCTAAATAAAAATTAATATGTGGTCTTTAACCCACAGTTGCCTCAAATTTTGAATCCAATCGACCAGAGAGAGCAGACTCAAAATATCTACCCATGTCTTTTTTATTTTACAAGGAAGCTAACCACAAACACAGCATATTGTTTAAATATACAAAAAATCGATAGGAGAATACTACCACTGTTTTTTTATTATGATGATTTTTTTTTAATTTTTTGTTTTTAAATAGTTTTAACTCATTCTCTCATTTTGATTAAGTTTTTTTTTTTAATTCAACAATGAAAGTTGTTTTCATGAAATATAATAAATGAATAATCTATTGATGAAGGAATTTCTTTTAGTGTTTGTTATACTATGATGTCACTTTATAAAAAATGTTTTTCCACATCCCTGAAAAATAAATGAACATTTTTTATTATTATTATTCATTTTTTTGTACTTTATTAAGAAAACTTTTCTTTGGTTGACAAATGTAATCATATATGAATAAAACAGTCCATGAAATATTCAAAACAATCTTATATCACAGTGCCTGGGCGATGAGGTATTCACTGACATCCCACAACTGCCTCGCCAAACTGTCGTCTTGAGCTTTAGAGGAGGGATTGATAACTGTGCAGTCACTGGAATTACAAAAAAGAAAGTTATTAATCACTATAATTACAAAAAGGAAAGTTATTAGTCACTAGAAATGCAAAAATGAAAGTTATTAGTCACTGGAATTAAAAAAGGAAAATGATTAATCACTGGAATTACAAAAAGGAAAGTTATTAGTCACTGGAATTACAAAAAGGAAAGTTATTAATCCATTAATGCTTAGCGCTCCGTTGTAGGGACGCTGATGAAAACACATCATAAACTCACAGGAATTATTTCTTTAACAAAAATTTTACAAAAACGAATTTTTAAGTATTCCTTTCTCCTATAATCAATCAATGAGAGCACGCATTTTGAGTTCGGTTGATAAAATAGCCTTTTTATTTTCAAGTCAAACTCGGAAAATAGGTTATTGCGATGTGAAGAAGGAAAGGTTAAGTTTGTACAAGTATTTATCAATGAATTTATTTGCATTTAACAAATACATCAGTAATTCGTCGTTTAACAAGTAACACTGCTTCTCTCAATTTTTTGTAATTTCGAAGAGGAAGAAAAAACTTAATATTTCGCAACCATTAGCGAATATTTCTGAATTTGTTTAACACCCGCTTTAAACATGAGACCGCAATGTTCCTACCGGATGTGAAAAAAACTCAGAAATATTCATTATTGGTTGCGAAATATTCAGCCTTTTCTTCATCTTTGAAATTTCTAAAAATTGAGATAGGTGGTGTTGCTTGTTAAACGACGAAATGCAATTGCAAGAATGCGTTTTCTTTTAAAATGCCACATAATCTTATATTCTTATAGGTTTTCTGTATTAATAGGACTTATCTAATTAGGAAAACTATGCTTAGGAGGGCAATAAAACATAAATTTATCAGGCAGGATATTTTTAGAAATTTTCCAGTTGATTTCAGGACATGTAATAATAGTATACAAAATATTAGTGATAAAATTTGACTTGGTCCTTAATGGGCTAAGCCTACAGTACACTTGTACCTTAATGGGTACAGCCTCGCAAATGATATTTTTTACGGGATTTGTTACCTTTTGAACTGAGATGATAAATCCGTCGGTGTTATCGGAAGGCGTGGAATTAAAACACTCTCTCTTCTCCTATATAAGTCATAACAGTAGCTTTCACGACGTTTGTACCTAGGTGTGTAATTTGTAACCGTGTGCCATTGCGCAGTCTCGGTATATCTAGGTTACGTATTAGTAGTACTGGCACACCGACTTTCAATCTCGGCTTGTCGGAAGGTGCCCCTGACAATTCTAAGATCTTGAAGAGCTCTACAGAATATGATGTTCCTTGTTAGTGCTCATTACCGTATCTACAGAAGGATGTTCTGTAATATCTCACTGTGAAAATTAAACAAAACATCAAGAGAATAATTCACTAACGTCATTGGATCACTGTGTAACCGTATTAAAAGCTGTAAATGCTAAGAAAACCGGAAGTGTAAAGTCTCCTTTGTTGTTTATGGTCAAAGAAAGCAATATTTTCTTATATTAACTTTAACACTGGCAAAAGTCCGCGCGCGAAACAGTAATTTGGCTTGAATTTATTGCTATAAGAATAAAAAGTATTGTTAGCAATTACGTTAAAAAATATTTTGAAACCTTTATAGCAATCAGAGAAAACATTTCATCGCAATGGAATTAATAGCATGAAAAAGATCATTTTCTGGTCTTTAAAATGGCATAAAAATAATAGTTGTCTAATAAAGATTTCAGAAGTTATTGGCAAAAACCGTCTAAGTATTAGGCTTAAAAGAGGCTAATGTTCGTTATTTAATTAAATATCTTAAGAACTAATTAACTCTTAAAGTTGAAAATAGCACCTTTGACCTAAAAATATGTTCTAGAATGCCGTCTGTAAATTTCATGTCGCTACCGTTAACCGTTTAAGAGGAGTTCTTGTGACCGACCGATCGACCGACAGACAGACAGATACATGTAATTTCTGCCTTATTTTATAGATATCTATAAACATAAGCAAAATTTTTAGAAATAAGAATAAATTAGTTCAAAGTCTAACCGTTTCCTAGCAGCGAAGTAGGTATCAATTTGCGTTATTTCAAAATCGTCTGCACGTAAAAAACTATTAAACTTTAAAAAATGAATAAAAATTGAAGGATAAATGTCACAGAAATAAAACTAATATCATTGAAAAGGTAAAATTTTGTACTTTAAGATGGTATAAAAATTTTTATCGGACAATTTGTTCTGAAGTTACAGCGGAAAAAAGGATCACGTGATTGTTGATTTTAAATATAATTTATTCCACATGTTTTCGCATTCCTGAAGGATCACGTGACAGTTGATTGAAAAATAAAATAATCTTCATCTAGAATCGCTGAGTCAATGGGCTTTGTTAATTATTTAATTGTAGTCTGTAGTCAAAAATAATTAATTTAACGTGATTTCACCTAGCCTATATCCGTTCTTGGGTTTCAAGCTACAACTCTGCCAATTTTCATCCAAATCGGATTGGTAGTTTTGCCGTGAAAGCTTAACAAACAGACAGACAGACACACTTTCACATTTATTATATTACTAGCTGTTACCCGCGACTTCGTGCGTGAAGAATTTGAATTATTCTTTTTTTTAATTCACGAATGTAAATACTTTTTTGCATTTTGAAAGGGGAAAGGAAAAGTTCTGACGGTTGATAATGCTTAATTGGACGGCTGACAGGAGTGTACTGTACATGTATGCTGATATAGTTATGTAAATTGTTTATCTATGCTAATATACTTTTGTATACCACGTTATTTGCAAGGATGTAGAGGTTGTGTGGGCTGTACACACGTGAACAGGCCACATATAGTTGCCCATGGGAAAAATATGGTTTTTCCAAATGTACGCCTGCCACTTTCAGTGTCTGGACCTGAGCCTCGCAAATGATATTTTTACAGGGATTTGTTACCTTTTGAACTGAGATGATAAATCCTTCGGTGTTATCGGAAGGCGTGGAATTAAAAAACTCTCTCTTCTCCCTATATCAGTCATAACAGTAGCTTTCACGATGTTTGTACCTAGGTGTGTAATTTTTAACCGTGTGCCATTGCGCAGTCTCGGTATATCGAGGTTACGTATTAGTAGTACTGGCACACCGACTATCATTCTAGTCTTGTCGTAAGGCGCCCCTGAAAATTCTAAGATCTTGAAGAGCTCTACAAAATATGATGCTCCTTGTTAATGCCCATTACTGTATCTACAGAAGGATATTCTGAAATATCTCACTGTGAAAATTAAACAAAATATCGAGAGAATAATTCACTAACGTCATTGGATCACTGTGTAACCGTATTAAAAGCTGTGAATGGTAAGGAAACCGGAAGTGTAAAGTCTCCTTTGTTGTTTATGGTCAAAGAAAGCAATATTTTCTTATATTAACTTTAACACTGGCAAAAGCCCGCGCGCGAAACAGCAATTTGGCTTGAATTTATTTCTATAAGAATAAAAAGTATTGTTAGAAATTACGTTAAAAAATATTTTTAAACCTTTATAGCAATAGGAGAAAACATTTCATCGCAATGGAATTAATATCATTAAAAAGATCATTTTCTGGTTTTTAAAATGGCATAAAAATAATTGTTGTCTAATAAAGATTTCAGAAGTTATTGGCAAAAAACGTCTAAGCATTAGGCTTAAAAGCGGCTAATGTTCGTTATTTAATTAAATATCTTAAGAACTAATTAGCTCTGAAAGTTGAAAATAACACCTTTGACCTAAAAATATGCTCTAGAATGCCGTGTGTAAATTTCACGTCGCTACCGTTCACCGTTTAGGAGGAGTTCTTGTGATCGACCGATCGACCGACAGATACATGTAAATTCTGCCTTATTTTATGGATACTTATAAATATAAGCAAAATTTTCAGAAATAAAGGTAAATTATTTCAAAGTCTAACCATTTCCTAGC
This sequence comes from Araneus ventricosus, assembly GCA_013235015.1. Classification (NCBI taxonomy): domain Eukaryota; kingdom Metazoa; phylum Arthropoda; class Arachnida; order Araneae; family Araneidae; genus Araneus; species Araneus ventricosus. Next base: position 236,656 of record BGPR01000319.1, read on the forward strand.
AACTGAGTAGCTATAAATTTGCGTTATTTCAAAATCGTCTGCACGTAAAATTTAAAAAAATTAATAAAAATTGAATGAAAAATGTCACCGAAATAAATGTGATATCATTGAAAAGGTAAAATTTTTATCTTTAAAATGGTATAAAAATAATTTTTATCGGACAATTTGTTCTGAAGTTACAGCGGAAAAAAGGATCACGTGATTGTTGATTTTAAATATAATTTATTCCACATGTTTTCGCATTCCTGAAGGATCACGTGACAGTTGATTGAAAAAAAATCTTCATCTAGAATCGCTGAGTCAATGGGCTTTGTTAATTATTTAATTGTAGTCTGTAGTCAAAAATAATTAATTTAACGTGATTTCACCTAGCCTATATCCGTTCTTGGGTTTCAAGCTACAACTCTGCCAATTTTCATCCACATCGGATTGGTAGTTTTGCCGTGAAAGCTTAACAAACAGACAGACAGACAGACACACTTTCGCATTTATTATATTATTAAGGATTCTATTGTTTTGAGCTTTCGACAAAATTTTTCAGGTAGAAAATGCTCTCCAAAATGTTTTCCACCGAAAAAGTGGTCGTCATTATAAAATGTCTAATAGACCCTAACTTAGAGCTCTCTTTTAATATAAAAGAAATTGAGGACTAATCGTCAATGCATGTTTGGGCTTTAAGCAACAACACAAAATTAGCCAATTAACCACCTATTGAATTTTAAAAATCATGTTTAAATATAATGAATCATGTTTAAACATAGGAAGAACTTAATTTTAACTAATACATATTTATTTTGCTGAAAAAAATTTTGCTTAGCAGTATACTTATGCAATGAGAGGAAAGAGAATTCTCAGTATCGATCTCAAAATAATTTTAATGATTCAGAGTTGATAAAGTGAGGTTTAAACTTCAAAAGGCATTAAGGCTTAAAGCATACGTTATAGTATCTGACAGCCTAGACTTTAAAATACGAAAAAATCATACTTCCATTCTTCTATTAATAATAATAATCTTGAAAGCATTTATATTTTATAAAACAGATTTCATTAAAACATAAAATCATGCGTGTCTTCCTCTTTGCTTTATTAGACGAAGAAACATGTGATATGCATAGTTATTTTAAAAGTGAATGAACTCGGAATAAAATAAAAGAAATATTGAGACGCATCAAATCTTATTCGGTTTCATCGAACTGGTTTCTCTTAATTCGTTTGAAAACTGTAATATGTTGCATGAACGAAAATCCAAACACTTACCAATAATAATAGCCCGATTCATTTGCTAGTTGTTCTTCAACTGCGCAGTGGATGGTGGTCTGAGCGCCTTTCAAGGGGCTCTTGAAAAGGAGACGACTGCAGGCTTCGTACAGCCGCCCTATGAACTTGTTAGTCGAAGTTCCCAAGTGTTGGCCAAGACCTGTATAAATGGCTCCGGGATGCAAGCAATACGTCGTCACTCCCGTTCCTTGGAGATAAAAAAAAAAGATTTGTTTATAGCAGAGGTTCCGAATCTGTGGTACGAGTACCCCTGAGGCTACACGAAAGACCAGTTGGGGGTACTCGAACTCAAAGTTGGTAATGGCGGACACACAAAAATATAAAGGAATAAATAAGTTACAGAATTTTGTTTCCCGTTCAAAAGTTCATGTGAAAGTTGTACAAGTCCTAAAGTCTACGTTCAAAATAAGAAAAAAGAAACATCGTAAATGATTGACCAGCCCCGATTATGCGTGAATTATCAGTGTCGTTGCAAAAGCTGTAGCTTTACTAGACGCCACTGTTGTATGCTTTATATTTTTTGTCCTTCTAGTTTAGAGACTGTTGCATGCTTATGAGAAGAATCCGGGATCCTCTCAAAGCTAATCGTTTTGACGTTTTTATTATAAGCTTTTATTCAACTTGACTGTCGTGTTCTCAAATCTTGATATACCATAAAAGCCATCTTACCATAAAAGTGACTATTTTTCAAAAAATTTTCAAAATTCAGTAAATTATGTTAGACGTACGAAACAAACTTCATTAAAATGGAAATCGTTTTTTCTTTTCGATGGTGTATCTGTGTTTTCCGTACAATTATTTTAAGCCATGCTTTGAGAAATGAGTATGAAAAATCACCCAAAACAACACAAAAATTTAAATAAAAAATTTTCTAGATTAAATTTTAAAATTCCGGTTTCCAGGTGCATTGAGTCACCATTAAGACTACCGGTGTGCCAAATTTCAAGGCTGTAAGTGCAATAGATTCGTCTGGACATCACACACGCACACAAACATTGCCTTTTATAAGTTTAGATTTAAAGTGCGGCTAACCGCAGACATCATTAATTGCTCGATTGGATGTATAGTGAATAATGAATGGTCATATAAATCAAGCTTCCTTTTTTATGAATGTTCAATTTGAAATGCTTTATTTTTGGCGTAGAACTAATACTATTGTAAAAATGGAATAAAATGTAAAAACAAAAATAAGTCCTGCAAATGTTTCGAGTCATTTGACTATTTAGCTAACCTAAACTCCAGTGGCGGTTCGTGAGAACAGAAACGAGAAGGGCTGCAAAAAAATGTTTATCAAGAGAATACAATTTTAAAAGCTGCTTTATCTCCAAGTAGTCCAAATCTTTTAATTCCAAATCCAGATGTGAAATTTCCCTCTTTTCAAACATAGTAAATAACCAGCATATGATATTTTCTATTAGCTTTACAAACAAAAATTAAAGTGAATGTTGATGTGACGATTACTCTGACGAAATAAACAATAATAATAATAACACTGGACAACAACCATTTTGTTGCCCGTATGATTTTGGCTAATTATTATGTACTTTCACGCTCTGAATTCAAAAAACCAAACAGAATTTGTCTATCACCCTCCAATTTTATGCAACATGAACTCTCACTAAAACCTCTGTCCACTCCTTTCTTGTATTTGAATCAATGTCTTAGCCAGGATATTTTTTTGTTGCCTTTGAGATTTTAACTGATAATGGTGTTTTTATGGTCACTGAACCCGAATATAATCTCGAGAAACCTCTATAACACACTGTTTTTCAGCAACACTACTCGTAATTGCTTACAAGTACATAGAAAATGTCATTGAAATACGTCGGATCTTGTGTCAAAAATACTTTCTGAAAAAATTAATTGCCGGCCAAGAAGATAATGTTTGAGCTTGAAATGCTCTTACAATTATAATTTTCATACAGAAAAGGCTGTATGTCAAAAATTATAACAGGCGTTTTTGGAACGAGAATCTTGCAACGTAAATGCGATTCAATGAAGGAGCCACTTTGTAAGGACAGATGTTTCTGTTTGGCAGCACGTGGAAGCTTTTGCCATGATGGTGATGTGATATTTTGTAATGATGTTGACTCGTGGTTTAAGGCTCTAGAACTACAACATAACCCTCAAGAATGGCGTTTGTTTATAGACTCTTCAAAAGTCAGCTTAAAAGCAGTTCTGTTACGCAATGGTAACAAGCACACTTCGATTCCTGTAGAATGTAGCCTTTCGTATGAAAGAAACATACGAAACCTTGAAGCATATGTTGTCCAGTATTGAGTACAACAAGCATTCTTGGCATATACGTGCCTACTTGAAAGTGATTGCCGTCTTAGTTGGATTGCAAGCAGGCTATACCAAGTTTTTTTGCTTTTTGTGCCAGTGGGACAGTAGGGGCAGAAAAAAAGCACTACATCGAGGTGTGGCTCAAGCGACAGTTTCTCATACCGGGTGTGAAGAATGAAGAGAACGAACCACTAGTCGCCTCAAAAAAATTCTCTTGCCTCCATTGCACATCAAATTAGGTTTGATGAAGAATTTTGTTAAAGCGATGGACTGTGGAGGAAATAGATTTCAGTACTTACGTCTGAAGTTTCCAAAAGTGAGTGAAGCAAAAATTAAGGAAGGCATGTTGGGCTTCAATTTAGGCAACTAATGAAGGATCCGGTGTTTGAGAGTAAACTGACTAAGAAGGAAGCTGCAGCATGGACATCGTTTAAGGAATTAGGAAAAAACTTCTTCGGAAATCACAAAGCGGAAAACTAAGGCAAATCGTCAATTACTTGCTTAAAGGCATACAAAACCATGGGATGCAACATGTCTTTGAAAATC
>BGPR01000319.1:253248-523747 GCA_013235015.1 Araneus ventricosus
ACTATTATTATTGCAATAAATTATTGCCCTTAAAATAGCAGGAAAGGTCAGTTATTTTCAAGTTTTTAGTCTTTAATTTATGTCATAATTCAGTATTATAAATAGTTTGGGATCTAAGAATCAATTTTTCATGAATTAATTCCAACAATTATTTTATTGAAAAGAGCTCTGAAATTAATGAAATATTGCATTGTCATCAAGTTCCAATGAATATACAAAATTTCAGAAACATAATACATTAGGCAATGAATGAAAAATCCGTCACAAAATTCTGACCTTACAAACAAACATAAAATATTTCGAACTTAAATCCATTGTTCTTCAACTAATTCCAGCGATAATTTTTTAAAAAGATCTATTACAGGATATACTTATTTTTATTTTTATTGAAACATTTAAATTACTGTTAATGTATTTTATTTCTCAAAATTACTATAGATGGCGCTACAGAAACCTACAGAGTGCAAATGTAATTTTGTAATTTTTTTTAAATTGATAATTAAGAGCTCTAAAATTATTAAAATATTGCATTGTCATCAAAACCCAATAAATATACAAAATTTCAGAATTCTAGTGCATTCAGAAGTGAGTGAAATATCGATCACAAAATTCCAACCTTACATATACAATTCGAACTTAGTAAAAGCGTTTAAAAAACATTCAGACCTTATTAAAAGCTGGGACGAGGTGTCAACATCAAAAACCAAAAGTATTTTTTTAAATTAGCTTCATTTAAAACATTTTATTAAAAATTATCGATAAATGAATTAAATAAATATTCTGTAGCATCTTCACGATGAGATCCGAATCGATATGCCATGTAGATTTTTGGAATATCTTTTTTCGTTTCCATGAGACGGTATCGAAGTCATACCAGAAGCTCTTCACGCGAAAATAAGTTTGGAAGATTGTGGAGAAGAGTTTAAATGAAAGAAGAAGAAGAAATTATACAAAAGAAAAAGAAGAATTTAAATAAAAGAAAAAGACTGTCTCTTCGGCTTGGTGAGCGAAGTCGGTATAAAATGGCGCTGCATGAACAATTAATTTTAATTTACGATTTATTTCTAGATATTCATGTAAATAATTTGGTGCGCCTTTGTAAATATATTATAAATAATTGAACAACGTAATAAAAGGTTGTTAAAAAAGAAATTGTTTGTCTATCGTTTTCTGCAATTCTTTTCATTAATCAATGAAAAATGCTTGTTTTCCTATACTGACTTAGTGTTTAATTATTTATCTTCGCTTAGGACCTTTAAAAATGTCGCACATAGTAGGCAGCTAATTTTTCCCTTGCCGAAAGAGGCAAACGTAAAAATTTTCAACCCTGTTTTCAGACCATAATTAACATTTCAACCTATTAAAACTCAACTAGTTTCAATCTAATGAAACTACAAAATCACCCGTCATTGTATGACGGGTGCAAATTGTCTCTTCATTCGAGAGATTTCCCGTCAAATTTGACGTGTTTAAATAGATATATATGCGAGAAAAATGTTTAACATTGATTGAAAACAAATAAAATAAGCGTATATTTTATGACATGAAATATTTTTTTATTTACATATTTCTTTATTCAAAAAACCTCTTGGTAAGCAACATTCCGTGTGAAGTATTTTACGTTGTTTAACAATTTTCCTTGTACTGCAGATGTCCTTGTGTAAATTTTAACGTTGCCAAAAAAATATTATCAAATTATATCATCACGATTGCAATAAAAAATCAGATTCATCGTGGCGTCCAAACTATATCACGCGCACGATATACGCGTGATTTACGACTTTCTAATAAAAAAACGGAAATTAATTTGAAATACATGATTAATATAATTTAAAATTTCTCGGGAACTGTTGATCATAGCGAGATAAATTTTATCTCAATCGATAGCAAATTGTATTTCACTATTTAAGAGCTATTAAATTTGAAATTAGAGCGACAATTACTCTTTTAAATTTAAAATTACTGAAATTTAGGTTCTCTAACAATGAAATAATGCTGTTTAACATCTCGCAGTGCTATGGTTGTATTTGTTTTTGGTTTTTTGTTGGTTTGTTGGCAACAGTTTTATTGTTGGTGGCAACAGAGCGTTGCCGAGCGACAGATCTGGGCTATTATATTAGTAATATACTCTTAGATTCTCTTATACAGTAATACCACGTTACAAGAATGCTTTGGGACCAAATAATGATATTATTATAGAGGAATGCATTTCTATATCGAGGGGCGATATAATTACGATATAAAAAAGCTTAATTTGTTTTGTTTTAATGTGGACACAATACAACAATATGCATTTTACAATAAAAGCATAAGCGGCGTGTTAATGATTGTTAAAACATGCAAAAATTTGAAAATTCAACTATACAATAAAATAGTTCACATAACTGATAAACTTATTTATCGAAAAAAATCCAATATTTTCATTTGCTTATTCATTTTTTAAATTGATAAGTCAACTAACAAGGTTTGCATAGAGTCTTATGCACGAAAATTATCATCATTTTTGGATGAAAGGCTTGAAAAATATGCCCGTAGGGACTGAATTGATTGAAGAGCTTCCTGGTATGTCAATAAAGATTGCGATGGACCTTTATCATCTCCATATTTTGAAACAGAAATATTGTTACAGGGGAAGAAAGTGGTGCTGAGATTTAAAAAAAAAAACATTGTTGTACAGAATATCGTTATATTGAGGGGAGATTAACATTATGTTCTATGCAAATTCACAGGGACCACAAAGTTTTATTGCTGTAGAAGGATTTATCGTTGCATTGGATATCTTTGTATACCTTTTTACTGTATATATAAGATTTAATTTTTTCAAATATAAAGTTTCTTCGTCACTATAAGCTACCATTATCTTAAATAATTACAGTGTCTTCTATTATTAAACTATGAGGATTTATGGAAGCCCTCTTACATATGTGAGCAATCGAGGAGACATTGATGATTCTCGCTGGCACAGATGCTTTTATCCTCTCCAACAGGAGATGCGTGAGGAGGAAGTGTCCCAGATGATTCACTCCGAACTGCATTTCGTAGCCTTCCTCCGTGAAGGACTGGGGACACGCTGCCACACCTGGGAAATGGTAACAACCTGTTATTCCGAATTCTTTTATTTTTTAATATAATGTTTCATAAGCACACCGGAAAAAATATTATAAAATTAGAATTTATCGCAAGGCCTGCACCTTACACTTTCAATCCCAGTGATGCCATTTGGAATCATCATTTTCATTATTTTTATTTTCTCGTATACGAAGTATACAAAAAGAAAGTATTGTAATCGTCAAAAAATTCGAACTCGAGATTTTGACGAATCTCCATATTTTAGACCTCCCTGAGTCCGAAAAACACAATTTTGGAATTATGCCTGTCTGTCTTTGAACACGATAACTTGAAAACTATTAGAGATACGGGGATGAAATTTGGTATGTGATCTTTACACATAATTTGTAGGTTTCTGACAAATTTTGGACAAAATCCGTCCACGGGAAGTCTGTCTATCTGTCTGTCCGCGGTCATGTGAACACTATAACTCAAAACATTGAATAGCTAGATGAATAAAATTTGATATACAGTTTTATCATCATGAATGTAGGTCCGTATAAAATTTTGGGCCAAATCCGTCAACGGGTTGACTGTCTGTCGGTCTGTATAATCGCATACTTGTATCTCATAAGCCCTTTGGCTTAGATAAATAAAACTTGATATCACGGATGCTAACATTAATTATAGATCTGTGCCCAATTTTCATCTCAATCCGTTGAAAAAAAGTTGTTCAAATTGCATATTTGGTTCAAAATGCACATTGTGACTGTGTGTTGGCGAGCGTTTCGCTTATTTTACTGAAGTCAGTATAGTTGGCTTTTGACCTTGGCGATCTACTAACGAAATTGTAGCTTCGGACGCGCTTCGGAAATTATGGCAACCCCCTGAATCCGAAACTTCGTTCTGACATTAATTCTCCAGATGGAAGGTATGGTGAAATCTTGCGTGTTATCTGTAGTAAGATTTCGTTCTCAAAAAACTTTAAATAAAGTTGTGGTACCTCAGCGAGCGTAAAAATTGAGAACTTACACATTTTTTTTTAATTGTTATCATTTTCCTTTTACACATAATCATAAAAATGGGCGCAGGTCATTTTAAAATTATAATGACTCAGAGTTTAGGAAGCAAACGGGATAAATAGTATACGGGACATATGGCAAGCCTAGTTAGAGGAAAAATTACACCTTTTTGGGAAGTATACGAGAAAGTTTAGGGGAGACCACTCCCGCTGGTTTGTTCTGGATCTAAACCTGCCTCTGATACCAAATGGACATCATTAAATTCTTCGCATTTTCTTCTTTTCAAATATATTTTTTATTCTTACCAATAAATGGCTGCACTATCGATTTTTTTCTATTCAAAAAATGCCTTTTTGAACTTCACTTCATTCAGCGAAAAAAGTCGAAATAAAAATTAATTTTAACATAATTTAAATGAAATTACTAGCACAATTTCATTCTTATTATTTTTAAATATGTTAAAATATTTTATATTTCAGCTTTTTTTAAATTTTATATTTCTTTTTTTTTTACTGTTTCTTTGTAAACTTGCTTTGTAACTTGTTTGTTTATTTGTAAACTTGTTTTTTAAACTTACGTGCCACATTTCCTCACAATTCGCAATACACAAGTTATAATTTAAAAAGTGACGTAATTCTGTCACATCCTTAATTTTGGAAGGACCAGCACTAGGACAGTTTTAAAGATATTTTCGCTCCAAATTCGGCAAAAACAAATTATCACCGGCTGGGAAAAGGAGGTCAGAGTGTTTTGCTTGGAGTAAGGTCACAGAATTGCAGAGGTTGCAGCTTTTTAGACGTGACAACGTTTACAGTTTTTTCGAAGCAAACAATTCCCGGAGATTTAGTGGATCCCAAAATCCGCTGCCAGTAAACTCGCCTAACCTTAACACCGTCCATAAAATTCGGGACGTTTGGAATTCGTAGTCCAAAACAATCTTACATGTCCGCCGTTACTAGCGGAACTAACTGTAAAATTAATGAACGAGTGCGAGAAAATAACTGCAAATGGTAGTTTGCTCCATAAGATCTAAACTGTAATCAAGATACATGGCCATGTAAATAAGTATTTTAAGTTCCACAGAACCTAATTTTTTAATATTTTTTCCAGTATGTTTATTTCAAGATAAAGATACGTTATTGTTTATGATCCATTCAATCAGAGTAAACTCGCTCGACGTCAAAGACAGAGGGCATGTTAATAAATATCTGTATATATTCTTCTGGATTGCAAGTCTCTCTCAATAATTTATTAAAATATGCTTTGAAACGTTCCGTTTCATAATGCAGCAAAAAATTTCGCTTATTGGATTTCTTGTGAATCTTGCTTTGTTTATCTGTTTATTTTTTCGAGATCTTTTAAGAACTTTTGTTAGTCAAAAAAATAATTTTCTTCTCAGAAATCTCGAAATGTTTGATATCTGTTTCTATGGCAATTGCAAATGAAAGCAAAACGAAGTAATACTACTTTATTTTATTTGAATGTGTTGATAATGACATATTAGAATGCGCTTAATAGGTTTTTTATCAAAACCTTTTCTGTGTGAGGCTTGAATAGAAAGAGAATTTAATGAAATTTTGCGTTAATATAATACGTAATACAATATTTTTAAAACTAAAATACATGACTTCATACATATTTTTGCATAAAAAGTCTGATAGAAAAGAACCTTGCGTTTTCCGATTTTTTTTCATGCTTTAGCTAACTTAAAAATTATCATATAATTTCTAATTTGGAAAATCGCTTAACAACATCGTAAGATGCTGCATTAATGAACTTAAAATGGTAAAAAAATACATAGAATAAGACCTTTTCTTTTGCTGTCCCTTTTTTTTATCTTCTCTTGTTTGAATTATTCTATTGATTTCCATTGCTTTCATATTCAATTTATTATATATTTCGCATACCTATTCATATTCACTACAGGATCATGGCGATCTTTTTTGCCGCTGAGGGAAAAAAGAATAAGAAATTATACTTTATTTGTTTCGTTCTCACTAGCCTTGAATTCTGTGAAATATTGTATTTTTAAAAATATATAATGATGTAAAATGCATAACCTTTCCCTTAAATTGATATCATACTTTCACATTACCTGTATGTCTGTATAATATTTTTAATGCTTTATTAACATTCTGAGATAATGCATCACTACCTGTATGAAAAGCAACATTGAAATGTGAATACCTGCGTTATTGATGAGTACGTGAATGTGGGGTTCGTTTTCGAGGACGTCTTGAGCGAAACTCTTGATGGAGGCGAAAGATGCAAGATCGAGGCGCTTCACGACCACATTGGGTTTCTGTACTTTCTCAGATATATCGTTCACTGCTTCATACCCTTTCTGGACGTCTCTGCAAGCGATGATGACTTTGGCACCTGTTGAAGACAAAGACATATTGCAAACTAACGCAGCAAGCGCGTAATGGATTTCGCAGGTTCACTGAATTCGAAACGTAACACTTAGAGTCAGAAGACACCAATTGACAGTAAACATTCGTACCGTATCAAAAAAATTATTAAAAACATCGATCAGTTAGCCAATATGGTTGACGGGATATCGTCGTGAAAATAGCCAGCCGTTGTTGAGGCAAGACAGTAGTTGATTGTTGGGTTTCCGATCGGCCAGGGGCGTATATCTTACATTTTGCATAAATGTACTAAATTCGTCTAAATTTATGAGTATGTGTGAGTATATTGCTTATAACTTATCTACATTAACACATTGCGTCCAGGATACGAATTAGATGCAAGCTCAAATCAAAACACAAACCGTAACTGTGCTTAGTCTAGACAATATATATATCATAAAAAAAAGGGCGCGTATTCTGCAGACATCTATTAATATGTCCATGTCTAAAATAGTACACAAGTCAAATTCTTGAATTAAAGTTTCGATGTTGGTAATTCGAGAAAGTTTCCCGCTTCCAAAGTGTTAATGTAGCAACTAGCTCATTTTTTTAATTTTTTTTAGCATGAGCGTTTATTATTTTTCATATCATAAACATGTCTAAAATAAAGCACTGTAAAGAAAACGAAAGACAAATCGTAACATGTCACTATTTCTATAAAACTTCAAGATCGAATTCAGAATCAATCTGTAATGAAAAGCATTCCTGCCATGCCTGTGCCTCGCAATGGACCAGACTTCCATTTCCTGGCTCTTACAAATTCTACAGGAGCGAGTCAAAAATTATCCGCACTTCATATCTGACTAGTAGAGAAACAAAGCTAGCGGTTGAATAAATGCGCTGTTTCTCGACGTAGTCCTCTGCCTTTGCATTTGATGCATTTAGCCCAGAGGTAGACAAGCTTGTGAATTCCTTGGGAGAAGGAGGTGTTTGGTTGGGCGATCATTCATGTACCTCACCTTGCACGTCTTGTTTCATAGAGAAGAGACGTGCGCAGGGTGCAACAAAGAGATAGACGAAGTGAGATCAGGATTGCAGGAAGAGTCTTTCAGTACTTCGTAACCGAAACGATGAATGTTGCAAGGATGTGTCTGGTGGTGTGAGAAGCTGAATTGTCACGCAACAATAGGCTTCGGCGTTTGATACAGATTGCGGGATTCACTGTCCCTGTTCTGTATGGAGAGATCCAATTAATCTCGCCACCTGCACCGGCCGACCGGAGGAAACATAAAACTACGTTCAAAAAATTCCATAAATTATTTTATTGCCGAAGGATAAATACAGACAGGGTCGTTTATTTGGTGTTTCCGTCGATGTAACTACCCTATGCAATTATGCACATTACCCAACGGTCATAATCGCAAACCTCCTTTTGCCATCTCCTCCAGTCCTTCGTCGCTGCACTTCTTCGGAACTTGAGAATCGTTGCCCCTTAAGAGAATTCTTCAGCGAAGGAAACTTTCACATGCGAAGAGATCGGGGGAATAAGCTGGTTATGGAAGTACCGGTCAATTTGACACCAGGAGAGACCTTTAAGGAGGCGCATTACTGTGAAGCAGCATCCACTCCTCGACTTTACTCTTGACGGGAAGTTTTGAATACCTTTAATCACGAGCTACGAGCATGTCGTCGTTTAACAAGCAACACCACCACATACCTCAATTTTTTTGAAATTTCAAAGATGAGACGATATGACATAAACGTGAGACCCCATGTTCTTACCAGATGTGAAAAAAAAATTCAGATATATTCGTTATTGATAGCGAAAAATTATGTATTTTCTTCCTCTTTGAAAGTTCAGAAAATTGAGATAGGTGGTTTTTCTTGTTAAGCGACTATGTATTGTATGTATTTGAAGTGGATGAAACTTGTTCTTATTAATCGATCATATGATACCTTTCGCTTCTTCTGCGGTGAATGGAATAATTCGTTTACATTTGGAAAACATTAAAAAAGTTCCGAAACTTTTTGAACGTAGTAGTTTAACTACTCGCTGTTCCTTCGTGCTGCATACTGTAGCGATGAAACCAAGTTTGCCTTTAAACAGAACGAAGAGAAATGACGCTCTCATGATCGAATCTCAAACTTCACTCACGCGACCAGAACATTACAAACTCTCCATATCCGTATTCAGCATCCAATCTTCTCATTAGAATTATTTTTCTGGCTAAAGTCAGGATAATTTTCTACTTATCTACGTAAGTCAATGTATTGTCCGTTTTCAGACGCGGAAACTATCCGCGCTTTTGCGCATGCGTCAGTCGCCTTTGATTTCACCAGAATAGGAGGAGAAGTTTATTTTTTATTAATCACATTTAAGGAAATACACAAGTTTCGATTTAAAATAAAATAGTATGATTCAGAACGAAAATGAAAATAAACGTCCGAAAAGAATAACAAAGAAAAACGCGCTCAACAAAGAACTCCGGAAAAGGGCTCTTCTTACTCACTACGTATCACTCCTGTACGGAGTAAAATTGTCCAAGAGTGATAAACTTTCTGAAACGAATATTCTTTCTGAAACTAAAAAGTAAACGTTACGAACAGTATATGTATGCTTACTTAACATGCTGTCACAAATCTGTAAAACCGTTTTTCCTGCTATGTTAGTCTTATGGTTGGAAAGAATGTTTTACAGAGATTCGTATTTGATGCTAGCCAATGAACCCCTTACATTGGCGACCATTTGGGGACTTGGCGACAAAATGAAGGTTCTCGAATATGTTAGAAATTTTGTGCTATCTCTACGAGGTACAGAGTAATGGGGAACCTTCAAGATGATTCTATGTGACGTCACATACTGTCGGAAAAGATATAAAAACCCGGAGGTGCTGAGACAAGTGAACGTCTTTGGAGTGTGTTTGTACGTCTTTGAATCTCTTTGGAGTTCTGTCCGCAATGCGAGCTGGTAAGCTGACAGATGCCAAGCGGTATTACAAGTGCTGTTACTGTTATTATTAGAGATTTGCTGCCTCTTTGTGTTGCTAATTTGTGCAAGTGCTGTTTTTCTTGTTTCTTGTACTTCGTATTTTCCGAAATATTCGTGAATAAAGCGTCATTCTCTATTATTCTCCTTGTCGGATTGTTTTCACTGTGCTCTCACCGGACGACTTTCGTAACAATACGGTACTCACCCCTCGAGGCGAGATCCAGCGCCGTTTCTTTGCCTATGCCCGTGTTTCCTCCGGTGATGATGACCGTCTTGCCGGTCAATCGGGCGTCGCTCTGGCATTTCCGCCCGAACAAGAAGCCACGGAAGTAGACGAAGCATCCCAGAGCTGGAAGAAAAAAGCACAGTCTTAAAAAACACACTACTAAAGCGTATAGCAAAAAAAGCCTTTAGAGAAAACGAAAGAAATGAAGATAATATGCTACTGCCCGTTTTCAAATACGGAAATCTTCCACACTTTTACACATGCACTTTGGTTTCACTAAAATAGGAGTGACATGAAAGAAGGAGTAGGAGAATATTTTTTATTGAACAATGTATAGGAACATCACACAAGTTTCTAATTAAATGAAAACAGCGCGAGTGGAAAAGAAATGAATATCAACATCGAAAGAGAATAGATAAAAAAAAAAAAAGCAAAGCCTAATAAAGAACTACCGAAAAAGACTTCTAAATCACTGCTTTGCTTATCACCCATTTGTGGATTAAAATCGTCCAAAAGTGACAGGTGCGGCTTTCTGAAATGAACAGTACTGAATTTCATTCTCTTCTTACTTAGCTTTCCGACCCTCGTGGTTTTCGCTTTATTAGTGAAAGAAACAAATAAATACTAAAGCTGCATACATTCAAAATTACATTTCATTTTACTGCCCTCACTCCTTCGCTCGTAGTCCTTTTCGGCGCAATCTATACAGTCTAGTTGGCTAAAAACAAGCATTACTCTCATCGGAGAAATTTCAACCTCCAACTACTTTTAATGATCATTTAGATCAGAGGTTCCCAACCCGAGGTACGCGTCCATGGGGATACACGTACGCCTCGGGATACGCTAAGGACTAGTTGGGGATATAGCTAGGTATAAGCTTTTATTCAAAATGAACTTTAAATGAGAAAATACGTTTACACATTATAATTTCGTCAAAATGGACTCAAAAGTAAAAAATAATTTTTCTGATTACGATAAAATGCAAGGTTCGAATAAAAGCGTGGGCGCCTTTACCTTCTAGGAATATTCCATTTGTTTAAGGAAATACACACAAAATATAAGGTGCTATATAAGGCGCCCACGCTTTCATTCGAACCATGCGTTTTATTGTAATCAGAAAAATTATTTTTTTACTTTTGAGCTAATTATTTTTTTACTTTTACTTTTTGAAATTATAATGTGTAAACGAATTTTCTCATTTAAAGTACATTTTGAATAAAAGCTTATACCTTAAATTTTTTATTGTTTATTTTATTTTCGACTTTTTAATGACAGCTGACACGAATATACACGAAATGTTAGGCATAGTAAACCAAATGCAATTATTGAATTCCCCAATATAAAACACATATTAAAATTATTATATACATATGTACAATTACATTTTGAAAATGATTTAATGACATTAACTTTCTGAAATATAAATCCGTAATATATTACGTGATAACTTACAATTATTATCAACAATATAATCGAAAAAAAGCGAATCGATCTACACAAATTTCTCTTTTTGCTTTGAGTGCGAAACGTTTGGCGCACACAAAGTAAAAAAAAACCCTACTTCTGGTTATTGGCGAATTCTATTAGAAAGTAAACCTAGGACGCGTAGAAACATTTACGCGTAGCTATTACGTCATTCATCGGTGCAGCGCAGGAAGTTTAGCGTATTCTCTGTTAGGTTCGTGGTGTTGTTACAACCCTGCTTAACATGAAGTTACCACCTTCCAAACTTTATCGCCCAAATGTAGGGCTAAAATTTTAATATCATTTTGTTAGGTTTAAATTAGGTATAGATTGCAAAGTTTTTTTGCATAATATTGTATTTTCTAAATTTCAAAGCTGTAGCTCGATTGGAAGTGGGTAAAAAATCGATCTCAAGATTTGAGGACAAGGCACTCAAGTTGAATAAAAGCTTGTAAATAAAAAAGTTACAAAATTTTGTTTCTCCAAGTTAAAACTTACTATTAAGTAACAATACCACTTGAATGGTTGATTATTACGAAGTGTAATTTTTAGCTATCTTTAAAAGTTAATGCAAAATTATACAATACTGCTTTAATTTGTTTTTGCGTTGAACTAATACTATTTAAAAATGCAATAAAATGCCAAATAAAAAAAAAAGACCAGAAAATGTTATTAATTCGAGTCATTTGATTCTTAAGCTTACCTTAACACCATTGATAAAAACTTCCTAGACTTGGTGGTGGTGGTGGGGAAGATATGACAGTAGGGGATACGCGAAAATATAAAGATTAATCAAGGGGTACGCGAGGGAATAAAGGTTGGAAAAACCTGGTTTAGATGCAAACCTTGCAAGTAGATAAATGCACCTACTTTTGAAACGAAGTGAATCGCTAATTTTAACCCCTTAACAGTCAGGGCTGGATTAAGCCCTTTAGGGGCCCTTAGGCAATGCAAGTCTCGGGGGCCCCATTCCCCTCCCAAACTTCAAAAACCAGATATTTTTTAATGATTTTAATTTAATCCCTCTCGAAAGTTTTAAGTAACAGTTTCTGACAAGCTGAAATAGCAAAACATTTAATTGTGGATCACTTTTCAAGAGCGTTGATTTCAGTATATTAGGTATAAAAAAAGAGATGCCAAATTAAAACTTAAAAGTAATTTCATACAAAATAGTACAAAAATAACGAAGCTTTTTTTTAAAACTGTCTAAATATTTATTCACATGATCTGACTTTTTTTTTTTTTTACTTTCTGGTATACGAAGTACACAAAGAGAACGTATTGTAATCGTCAAAAAATTCGAACTCGAGATTTTGACGAATCTCCACGTTTTAGACCTCCCTGAATTCGAAAAACACAATTTTCGAATTATGTCTGTCTGTGAACACGATAACTCGAAAACTATTAGAGCTACGAGAATGAAATTTGGTATGCGGTATTTAAGCATAATTTGTATGTTTCTATCAGATTTTGGACAAAATCCGTCAATGGGAAGTCTGCTGTCTGTCCGCGTTCATGTGAACACTATAACTCAAAAACTTGAATAGCTAGATGGATAAAATTTGGTACTCAGTTTTATCGTCATGAATGTAGGTCCGTATAAAATTTTGGGCCAAATTCGACAAAGGGTGACTGTCTATAGGTCTGTATAATCGCATATTTGTAAAAATTATATCTCATAAGCCCTTTGGTTTAGATAAATAAAACTTGGTATCACGGATGCTAACATTAATTATAGATCTGTGCCCAAATTTCGTTCCAATCGCTTAAAAAAAAGTCGTTCAAATTGCATATTCAATTTTTTAAATCCGATTCTCCAAGTGCTTGCATACTGGTAGCGATCTCTGTGCACGCGGAAGGATTACGTCACTTTGTCCTTGAGCCGGCAAGAGTGTGTGTTTTTAACGGCACGCATCTCTTTGAATATGATTCTTCACATAAATAATTTACAATCATTAGAATCTACAATGAAACACCTTCTGATAGTCATTGGATTCTGGATTACAGTAGGTTCGAATTTTTTTATCCACGCGAGGGGAGGGCAAACAGCACCTTTTTGGAGAAGTATACGAGAAAGTTTAGGGAGACCACTCCGGCTGGTTAAATTATATATAGTAAATTATTTCTTTTAGGTTTATAAGACAACGTAATATAAAACTTACAAAAGGTAATTAATTAGGAATGTTGTTAGAACAATGTTTCAAAATTTAAACGATATTTAGTTTTAATACGGCGTTTATAATTAAATGAAAACACAAAATTAAAATATCCTGAAAGAACCACAAAAAATAAAAACTCCAGGCTTCAGGGTCCTCTAAAGTTGCGGGACCCATAGACAGTTGCCTACTGTGGCTATTTAATAATCCGGCCCAGTAGTAATAATCCAGTGTAGTTTTTTGTACTATCTAATTTGATGACCCATTCTCTGCTTTAGGGAAGCGTTGTCGCATTGATTCAACTACATGTCCGTAGAACATTTGAGATGTTAATGGATCACCGGTCATTTATTTGTCGAGTTCTAACATCTATACATGACTTAATTTTAGCTTATAAATTTCAAAATGGCATAATTCTATGCACTAGTGGAGCTTGAGCAAAGTTGTTAAGGAGTTGGAACGCTATAATAGTATAATTATATAATTAATTTAAATCAATATATGATAACCTGGACTACCAAAATGTAAGGAATAATTGAGATTCAGAGGCTCAACTTTTACATTGCCGACTCAAAAAGGTCAATTTAGCATCTTTGTATACACACTTTTAACTTCTTGTTTCATATTTGGAAAGATGGAATTTTATTAACTAAATTTCCACTCAGTTGCTGGAAATTTTGTACATTTGTGTATCTTAATAACAAAAAAATATTATAATATTTCCAAAACTTAATTATCAGTTGATCGATTAAATTAATCAAACTTTGATCCCGTTATTCCAAATTTTAAATACGATATATTGTTTAAATTTATATATTTAAATATCGATATATGTTTATCCCTATCTCCAAATTTGTATCAAGAAAACAATAAAAATAGGGAGAAAAAAACTTTTATCTGTAATTCGATTGGAATATTTCTGTGAGAACCAACAGGTGAAAATTTTAAAACTTATTTATTTTGTTGAAATACGATTGCAATGCAAGCCCGGCTAGCTCAGTCGGTAGAGCACGAGACTCTTAATCTCGGGGTCGTGGGTTCGAGCCCCACGTTGGGCGGTTCCTTTTTATTCATCTTCAAACTGAAATGACCTAATTAAAAATTGTATTTATATTAACCATAAAAAATAGTGGAGTTTGGCGTATTGGAAGCTGATGGCACCACATAATCCAATTCATCTAAAAGTTCGAATTAAGAAAAACTGAGTTCAAAAATGAGTATAGCGACTGAAAAAACGACAATCTGTAAACTAAAAATAGTAATTAATAGGGTTTTTTTAAACTTTTAACAGTTTTCACACTTAATAAATGAAAAGTAAATAATTTAAAGAAATAAAGTAATGCCAAATTATATTTTTTTAAACTAATAATTTTTAAGATATTAATTTTTATATATAATAAAGCTTTAAAATAGCCAATACAATTCATATCTAACGTGTTGAAAACTTTTTTAATAAAAAAGTGACAAATTTTGGGGGGGGTTTTTTTTTTTTTTTTTTTTGAATACTTGTTGTTATGCCCGGCGTTGCTCGGGATGAGAATACTTTTTGTCAAATATTTTTATTATAAAAATTATTTTTGTACAGAAAATTATAATACACAAAATTCTTTTACCGTCTGAAACGTCTTTTACTTCAAATTTAATTCATAAATATTGAAGTATAAGAAAGATTTTGAAGAATGTTTAGGGACAATTAATTAATTTGTTAATTTTTCACTAATAAAGAGCGTTAAAATTAACCATATCAATAATTGTTCCTGATATAAATTATGAGTCATATGCTTTTAAACTTTTCTTTAGTGTTCTTCCGGAATTCTGTCAATGTGTTCTTCGTATGTATTCTTGTTCTTCTACAATAAAAAAATATCATTTCAAATTGTGAATTTTATACACAATTTAATTTTTTTAAATTATTGAAATGAGAGCAATAAATTCAACGGAAATAAAATTTGTGTCACTGAAAAGCTAATTTTTTGAACTTTAATATAGTATATAAATATTTTTGTTGGAATAATATTTTCTAAGGATATGGCGGAAAAACGAAAATTCTTGCTTAATTTTTAACTAACTAAAGTTTTAATTAACCTTTTCGGCTTTTAGGAGTTGGCATTGATCTTTCACTTCTTAAATAAAATATTTACAAAAATGAACAGAAATAAAGGTAGATTAGTTCTAAGTCTCACCGTTGCCCAGCAACGAAGTATCTATAAATTTGCTTTATTTAAAAATCGTCTGCATGTAATCAATTATTCATTAAATTTTGAAAAATTAATAAAAGTTGAAAAAAAATTACACAGATATAAAATTCGTATCACTGAGAAGGTAAAATTTTGAAGTTTAAGATGTTATAAAAATATTTTTTGTGGGATTATTTATTTCAAAGTTACTGCGGAAAACCGTTTTCGGTTAATTTCTAATTAACTGGACGTTTAATTAACTTTTGCACTTTGAAAAGTTGACAGGCATCTTCCTCTTGTCTTGAATAATAAATGTGCAAAATTTGGTTGAAATCGGTCCTGTAATTTAGAAGGAGATGTGGAACATAGCCACATACATATCTAAATACTCATAATAACTTTTATTTATATTAAGATATTGTTATGTAAAAAAAAAAAAAACAGACATGGTGCACACAAAGTACGGACGAATTTAACTAACAATAACAATTTTTAGTCTTCACTTGGAATTAGCCAATATAAGTCCGAATATATCTAATATTTAACATTATTTTAATAGGAAATTCATGGGACCTGAGAAAAATTCCAATTACTGACGAGTTCGAGTTAACCAGCTTCTAGTATAATACAAAATTCGAAATTAATTTAGTTATAATAACGACCCGCTTTGAAGCAACACGAGGGCTATTTTGGAACGAACCTCATAATTTTGAATCGTGGTCAAATGATGAGGACGATACCTGAACCCAGAAAATTTCAATTAAAAATTCAAGATGGCGGCCCTTCGGCGAGCATTTTAACGGTTGTCGAATGTTTCGCAAGCTTGGCGACGAGACCGTATCTTAATCTTAAATCTTACCAAGCAATGGTTATTTTCTCTCCATCTGTTAATATTTATTTTTCATATAATATTAAGAGAGTATTAAATTAATACTGTAGCAAAGCAGAGCGAGTGAAAGACTTTATCATTAATAGAAGACTGTAGTTTTTAAGATAATATCCTACTCCATATGAGTGAATAACCTAAAATTATACTCCTTGAGAATTAGCAGATGTGGAAACTCGATAACACTTTTTGTAACTTATTTATTTACAGTTAACAAGCCCGGCTAGCTCAGTCGGTAGAGCGCGAGACTCTTAATCTCGGGGTCGTGGGTTCGAGCCCCACGTTGGGCGGTTGTAATTTTTTCTGTCTAGCAATTAGTTAGGAGTTGGATTATGGTAAATGTATCTTCTGTAATCACCAAGAAAGCATTTATTTGAAAAAAATGAGGCAAAGTTCAATTCAAGTATCAATGCTCTGGATTTCAAAAGAGCGTTATGGCGTCAGAACTGAAACACTCAGGTTCTTAAAATTTTTATTATCGCTGGAAAATCTCATGAAAACGAAGTTCACAGAATTATTTTTCTTACATAGATTAGGGTGGGTTTTTTTTCTGTTCTTTGAAGAGTCCATTACACGTCCTTTAGTCTCTCTAGATTTGCAAAATGACACACTATAGATGTTTGCAAATCGTCGTTTAACAAGCAACATCACCTATATATATATATATAATATAAATCCAAATATAACTAATATATAATCATACAGAATTAAATATATGTATATGTATATATAATTTTGAAATTTCAAAGCGGAAGAAAATACTCAATTTTTAACCTGAATTTCTGAATTTTTTTAACATCTGATGTAAACATAAAACTACATGTTCCTACCAGATGCGAAAAAATTTACAGAAATATTCATAATGGGTCGCGAAAAATTGAGTATTTTTTTCCACTTTGAAATTTCAAAAAAAAAAAAAAAAAATTATATAGGTGGTGTTGCTCGTTAAGCGACGAAATAATGCATTGCACAGAATGTCATTCTACAAATTACGATTTTTCATTATACATTGCCATCAATTCATCACAGCCTACGTAACAAATTTAAGAAATCCTACTATTTCTACATTTTTTTTAATTAGTTGGTTTCACCAACCCCCTCGTTTTCGGTAAATCGAGTGGATCAAAGAATGGTGCTAATAATAAAAACTGCAATGAATGAAGGTTTTCGCTCCTGAACTCCCCCCCCCTCCCCCCTTTCCATGAAACTGAAGACTCAATACGAAATGAAATGCTCATTGTCAATTTCGTGTTAACTGCTATTTATTTTCAGTTTGTACAGGAACGCTTCGTTGATTATTTTCAATAAAATATATAAAAACGCTTTTCATTTCAACTTTATTATTATTTACTCGTTTAAGAAGTTTATGAAGGAATTGAAAGATCAGGAAGAACTTCAAAAACCAATAATTCGCAAGCGAGAGAAGAAAGAAAAGGGCTGTTTGCACAGGAAAACTTGGAAAATATCTTTTTTTGTCACGAAACCAGAATATATTTACTTTACAATTTAAACTTTCATATAAGTCTGCAGTGGATGGAAACGATGCACATACAGTGGCTGTAGCTGCAACTTTTGCCGCCAGGGGCGAACTTACAACATGCCGCCCTTCCTTCACAAGTTAAATAAACTTCAAAATAAAAAATATATATTCCAGCGAAAAAATGTATTTAATAATGCAATTCGTCCTCGATCTCTGCAGATAGGTTTCTAAATTGCACGGTCACCACCAATCTTTCTTTGACACGTTGGCAATTTACCGAAAAAAAGGCGAAATATATGAATTAATCACAATAGTTATTTTTTTATGTATATGTCACAGTTAAAGTGTATAATTCATTTATTCTATAGAATAACTAATCAAGTCAGTTCAAGTGTAAAATCGATTATTTATTTCATACTTTACCTAGTTATTGTATGAAATAACTAGATATTCTATAGAATAAGTAGTGATGAAAAAAAAAGGCCACAATGACATGAAAAAGTTTTGAAAGCAAAATCAAAACAAAAGATGCACATTATTGATTTTCCCGCTTATTTTTTTCCGCAATAATGACATTTTAACTGTATAAAAACAGTACAGAGTACTTTAATCCAAAACAATATCAAAAAATTGTAACGTGAAAATCATTATTATACAACAAGCAAAATATGTGACACAAATAAACACGTTAAGATACTGTCGAAAGTAATAATCGAAATCATCAATTGAAGGTTTTGACGTCACCTGCGCTCTGCACCGTCAGCCAATGAAATTGCCAGCAAATTTCCGGAGAAAATGTAGCGGTAGGAAGCTCGGTAGAGAAAAATATCTTTCAATTTAACAGGAAAAAATTAATTTAAAAAAAACGGGAAAAGATATTTTAATTTTAAATCCGACAGAAACGTTCCAGTTATAAGCTGAAAAAAATTCAAAATAATAGTATTATTAGAACGTCGGGTGCAGCAAATTTAAAAACAAAAATAAAATTTCGACAGCAAAACTGACTACTTTTTAAAAATTTCTCAAAATTCAGTAAATTACGTTCGAAGCTCAAAACAAATTTCATTAGAAATAAAATTGCTTGATCCATCCGTTGGTGTATCAATTTTTTTCGAACTAAAATCAGAAACGATACTGTGGACAAAAATGTTTCAAGTTACCCAAAAAAGCACAAAACATTAAATAAAAAATTTCTAGATTAAATTTTAAAATTCCGGCTTCGAGGTGCATTAAGTCACCTTTACGACTACCTGTGTGCCAAATTTTATGGCTGTGAGTGAGATAGATTACTCTGGACATCGCGCGCTCGCACACAAACATTGCCTTTTATGAGTATAGATTTAGAGAATGCCCATTAATAGAAGTATAATCCGATACACACTGAGGATGAGGACTCATGGTAAACAGAAAAATTATATATTTTTTCATTCGGCATTGCCCGTGGAATCAGGACTTCAACAAAATGGGGGGGGGGGGGGGGAAGCCTCACCTGCAATGACACGAAAAAGTTTTGAAAAGAAAATCAAAACAAAAGATACAAATTATTGATTTTACCGCTTATTTTTCTTCGCGATAATGGCATTTGAACTGCAGGAAAACAGTAGAGAGTACCAAATAAACCGATATTTTCGAAAAAAAGTTTTTAGGATTTAAAAAGATTGATTCCTATAAAACCAGGTAAAATGTTAAAGAATGAAACCGAAGGAAATTTTAAGCAAATTTCATTCCATTTTTTTCAAATGGAACAATTTCAGATGGACTCCAAAGATACAGACAAACATAATTTCTATACTATTTAAATATATTCAAAATGAACCAGAGAAGAAAAAAAGAGAGAGAGAAATGAAATCTTCCAGTTCACGTTTAAACTTTGAAGCCACATTATGTAAATAGCTCCTTGCAGTCATATTTCATCTTTTCTAATCTTCTCTAACTAATGATATCAGCCATATGCTCGACTATCAAACACTAAACAGTATAAAAACAAACAAATGAAAAGAATTATCTGTCGACGCGAAGCAAAGGGATTATGAAGTCACGTGATTTCGACGAAATGCATGTTGGGAAAATACGTCACGCGACCTTGATTACGAAGAATCATGAAGAGAATTTTGATGCGAAAATTTTTTAACACTTCAGAAAAAATTAATTGAAATTCAATGAACTGTTCAATTTTAATCATTCTTGTCTTAAATCACGGAGAAACGTTATATTTATTTATATATTTTAAATTTGTTGAAGTAATACTTCAACAAATTTCAAATTTATAACAAAATTAGAACGGCGGATATAAGAAATTGAAATTTCAAACAAAGTTTTTTAGGGTTAACCAACTATTTTTTTAAAAAATTCTCAAAATTCAGTAAATTACGTTAGAAATTCAAAACTAACTTCATTAGAACGGAAATCGTATGCTCTTTCCGATGGTGTATGTATTTTTTTCGTACAATTATCCGAAACAATTTTATCGAGAATTTAGTGCGAAAAATCAACCAAAACAATACAAAATATTAAATAAAAAATTTTCTAGATTTAATTTTAAAATTACGGCTTTTGGGTGCATTGAGTCACCATTAAGACTACCTGTGTGCCAAATTTCAAGGCTGTAAATGCGATAGATTCGTCTGGACATCGCACACTCGCACATACAAACATTGCCTTTTATAAGTATAGATGATAATTGATACGGAGCAAATGTCAGAATTCGAATTAACTTATAATCTAAGTATGCCAAACTCAAAAACTGAGCGGGCCAGATTAGACAGGCATAAACTTACACAACTCTGTCGTAGTTCCGATGGATTTTTTCCGTTTCTCAAGCATGTTTTTCGTTTTATTTTCTGAAATTTTTAAAATGCTATTCTGCATCATAGTGCATTAACTTTATAACCGGAGCATCATTTTAATACCTGTCTGCTTAAGATGTACTTTAGAGGTGGTAATGACCGATATTCCGGTCAAAAAGGGTTAAAAACATATTCTCTCTCATCGCACCTTTGAAAACTTACTGTTCTTCTTTATACAGCTAACACCTGATCATGTGCATATAATTTTTAACAATACCGTTGCTTTATGCATCTATTTCTAAGCAAGTTCCGCCGACGCCATTTCCTTTACTATCAGTAACTTGTGATACACTGTTTAAAGGGCGATTATCACTAAGTAAATTTGACATGCAGCGAATAAGTCACGTTTGGTTCTAATCTGTGTTGGGATCTAAATTATCTTCCTACAGTAAATAAAACACTGAGGACTCTGAAAAGATAAAGAACGTACCGAAACCGTCTTCATTATTTGTCACTAAAATTATCTTGAGCATTAAAAAGCTGGAAAATGACGCAGCATGACTAAGAATAACCATCAGAATACATGTATTTTGCCTTTTTTTTTTAAGACTAGTTTTCTGAAAAATCGTTCTTGAATTTGGTTATAAAAAATAAAGAAAAGTTTTATAACGCAACTTAAATGGTCGCAAAATGTTTGTCTACATTAGACGAGGGAAAATTTACGAACAAAATGGACGACTTACGATTGCTCAAATATTTCACAAATATCAATCCAATATAAATAAATAGATGACTAATGAAAATTGAAGTTGTACTTCAAAATAACAGTTGTTGGTTTACAATCAATAATAATTCTAAATTTTTGTTAATAAAATCTCTGTAATCCAAAATTAATTCTCTAATCCTCTTTTTCTCCAATTTCTTTCATCTAAAAATTATTCTCTACATATAATCTCTATAACCTAATAATTCTCTAGTAAATTCTATAGTAATTCTTGGAGATCAAATTCATACAAGTAGGAACTGTATTCTTGAAGTCAAAATATATGATTACTAAAACACAGTACTGCTCCTTCTAAAAATAAACATTAAACACATTGCTTCTAAATTAGAGCGCTGGCAACGCATTTCACATGAAATATGATCAGCAATCTTCTTTTAATTTTATAACCTAAATACAATTCGCCGATGACATGTATTGTTTTAATCAATACTTTCTGAATAAATTACCTTAATTAAATAAAGTACAGCTTCCAAAATTCGAGAGACTAATTAAGCATATTTATGCAATGGAATCAATTCATATTCACTTGATAAAAGTAAAATGATCTGCGGAATTCAATTTTTGAATTTGCTGAGAATTGTGCGATTGCTTTTCATAACATTTAGAACAATTCTCTTACATTCTGAAGTAATTATTTATTTTTGTTTTATATTTTTAATTAATATAATTCTAGTTCTTACATTACATTAATTAAGTTTTTTTTATATTTTTATTAGATCTTATACATTGTCTAATTTATTTAACGTCATTCTCTGCTTACATTAGAATCATTCACGGTCCATAGCTTTATTAGAATAAATCTAATTTAAATTGTTCTGATGTTTTTACTTTTAAATTTATGTGTTTAGTTAATTTTATTTAAATTATTTACTAGATTATATCTTCTAATTTAGTTAGTAAATTTGTGCACCAGTTTGTTGCAAAAGCTTTTATACTTAAAAGAACACAATGTAGGCTTAAAAACTTCCATTCGAATATTCATAATCTTTACTTTTAATAAATCAGGGATATTGCATGGAATCTGAATTTTCCAAGATACTAAATTTAGTATTAGAAATGTCAGAGTAAAATATATTGTAACAGTCTTAAAAAAGAGAATTGTGATCTCGAGGCCTGCAAAATACGCCTACAACACTTTATTTTAAATTCAAGACACAAAAACACTTAAATTATTATATCTGCAATTTTCGTTCGACGTTTCAAATTTGTGATGTTCTTGCTTGAGATTCTCTACTGTAATATACGAACGGTTTCTCTACAATACATTTTAAAAATTATTTTTAATTTCACTTTGATGACAAAAAACATGAATTAAAATATTTTTTTTAATTATTACTAATTAAACAACTTAAATTGCAAACAGTAAACTGGACTTTAAATATGAAATTATTAGCTTTAAATGGAATACGTCGCTTAAAAATAAAAATATCCTACTTTGAAATATTTTAGAGAGCAAACTAATTATAATAACATTTCAGATATTGAATATGAGTATCAACAATATTTCAAATATAAAATGCTAAATTATTTCAACAAAGGATTTCAAATGATATTTTCTACTAGATAACAAAATGTATAAATTGATCTCATTGTTAATAAATTATGTTAATGAACAAGTCTTATCCCTTGTACTATGATAACCAATAATTCCTTCTCGTATATAAATTGTGAAAAGACACTGACCTGGCCTTCTAGTACGCAAAGGATATATCTCTTGCTCCTTAGTATTTTCTTCTTCTAGCTCGATTTCTACAAATTTGCTGTCGGTCAATGGATATTCCATTTTTCACGTAACCATAGAGCCTTTTGTCTTTTCCTGTATTTATCAGCTGTTCGACAAGTAGCAAATCTTCTTATATGTTGACCCGTCACTATCGCAAATTCACTTTAGTCACAGCCAAACCGGTTCCGTATATTTTGCAATTATCTTCTTTGAAAAGTATTTCACTCTCATCCCCACTTCTCAGAATAGACAGGAAAAGGAGTTTCGAATTTCTCTTGACATTGAATAATAAGTTTCAATTAAAGCTTTTATTACGTTCTCTGCAACACGTTTCTTTCAATAACGAGCACGTTCGTAGTGCATTCAGAAGTTTATGAATAGTCAATATCTCCTTTCGAAAAGAAGCAATCATTTAAGCAAAGAAGATCTGCATTTTATTAGAACACATTAATTAAATATGAAGACAGTTCTTGTACTTAGCCACAACACAGAATTTTATCATTACAGGAGTAAGAACACAATTTAATTTTTAACACGTAAAACCGCAGAGAACCTCCTTCTCTGTGGTAAAAATCGTCTGCCGATAAATAAATAATAATCGTCTGCCACGTATAAAAAAAAGCATTAAATTAATGAAATGCATCAATAATCTTTCTTTTTAGAACAAACGATAACTGTCATGCAATAATTCTTTTGAAATCGATTATAAACGTCCGCAAGCGAATTATCATTAAACCGTTATTTGAAAAATCAGCTGAATATTTGCAGACTGGATTTAACCAACAGAAAAAGGGGGAAAGCAAAAACCAGATTTTTCTTTCAATCTGTTGAATATGATTTCAACAGAAAATATTTTTTTATCATTTGGCTAATCTTTTAGCTTCCAATTTCAGTAAATTGTAACGAAAATACTTCAATGTTGTTTTTTTCAGTTTGAAGCTTTATTAGCATTCTTTTTAAAGATATGTATTATTTTCATAACAACCTTTTATTCTTCTAGCATTTCATTTTTTGTTTTGCTTTACTATTCTTTCAGTAAATGTTAGTGAGTTTTTTTTTATTATTTAAAAACCAATAATAGCTTGCACAAGTCAGTTTCAGTCGATATACTCTTACCTTATTCAGCATCAGGGTTACCAGATCAGAATTACAAAATAAGGCCTAATTTTACCTAAAAATAAGGCCAAAAAAGGCCAAGTTTTAATTTATTGATTGAAGCACTAAATTTTTCTGGATTATCATTAAAAAGAGTTTTCTTTCATAAAAACGAATCCCACCAAAGTGGCATATATAAAAAAAAAACTGAAAATATAAAAAAAAGAAATGGAACCAAAAAAAATTAATATCTTCATTAACTCCTTTTTGATGCAAAACTTCGTTTCTCTTCAATGCTAGAAGGAATAACGCGAATGAAAAATATTAATTCATGTGTAAACAAAAATATTTTAAAGTGATCTAATGATCTATACTTATAAAAGGCAATGTGTGTGTGCGTGCGTGTGCGTGTGTGTGCGCGACGTCCAGACGAATATATCGCACTTACAGCCATGAAATTTAGCACACAGTTAGCCGTAATAGTGACTGAATGCACCTCGAAGTCGGAATTTTAAAATTTAATCTAGAAATTTTTTTATTTAATATTTTGTGTTGTTTTGGGTGATTTTTCGCACTCATTTCTCAATAGCATGGCTTCAAATAATAGTACGAAAAAAACAGTTACATCATCGGAAAGAACAACCGATTTCCGTTCTAATGAAGTTTGTTTCGTACATCTAACATAATTTACTGAATTTTGAGAAATTTTTGAAAAATAGTTACTTTTATGGTAATTTTTAATAAAGATTTCTTCAAATTATCGCATCTGACGTTCTAACGTCTCTATAATTTTCATTTTTCTTCAGCTTATAACCGGAACGTTTCTTTCGGATTTAAAACAAGAACGGTTAAAATATCTTTTTTTCGTTTTTTTTTTTAAATTAATTATTCCCTGATCAGTTCAAACAGTTTTTTTTGCTAGCGAGATTTAACAACCAGAGTTTCTCCGGACGAGTGACCTTCCTCGCGGAAAGGTGACGTCATATGCTTTCATTCCCAGCATGCATTTCTACAGTCCGATGTGTATCTTTTGTTTTCAAAAGTCCTGATTCCACGGGCAATGTCGTGAGCGTACTGATAATTTATTATAAAAAGCCATAAAAAATTTTTCATACATATAATAAATGGTTAAAAGTTCAATTTATATAAATGGAACTGATTCGAAAATCTCAATCAAGGGATAAAAATTACAAGAATGAACTGTTCTTAGTTTCAGTTTTATTGATTTTATTCCAATAATTTCCCAAGAGTTGCGTGCTTTTAAATTTTATTTTTGAACGTTTCTATTCTATAAATATGGAAATATTAGGGAAAATATCTAAGCTATAAAATGAATTAGCAGTTTTTTTTAATGAACTATTAAAAATTACCTCCTATCCTTTCCTTCTTTTCAATTAAAAAAAAACATCACGAACATTTCACATTATCATATTGGCCACTAACAATTTCTAGAGAATTCATTCAAAGACAGATAATTTTGTTTATAGAGAAAGTGTGTCTCTTTTTTCTTTATGCTTCTCCAACAGTCTGATACGATGTGCAAAACCAAAAATATAACTCACGTTATAGAACTCACGTCATTCTGGGAAACATAGTCTGAAGAATGACATCAGATTGTTTAAAGAGACGGATGAGTATGGGCATTTTAAAAGTGCAATATTAAAAATTTGTTAATAGAAAGCAGTAAGTTAATTTTTTAAATTTAAATTCTAAAAGTTATGTGTGGCAATAAAGGCAGAAAAAGGCCAAAAACAAATTTAGGGCCAAATGAAAACTTCTCAGGCTAATTTCTTCGAAAAAAGGCCAAATTTCGGAATTCAATATGGCTAGAGTTGCAATGATACTTGACATTTAACTGTTAAATAAATGAAACATGAAAAAAGTGAGTACTGTTCAGCAACGGATTCCAAGACTACCACTTTTCGATGATTTTACTCAGGAAAGAGGTATCAGACAATGAGTCATAGAGCACATTTCCGGAGTTCTTTGTTAGATCACTCTCAGTAAAATGTAAAGATCACCCTTCCATTCTTCACTTTCTCCCTATTTTGATGAAAATAACTCCGGCGCATGCGCAACAGCGCGGAGGGTTTCCGAATCCCTTGCTAAACAATAGGTAATGGTTTATTTTACTCTAATAAAAAATCAATATGGTTTAGGCAATCCAATAAATTGAGCACTTAGAATAATAAAAAAGATGTGAGGCTCATCTTTTTCAGCCCACTCATATTTTAAAGTTGATTTTACTTTCTTAATTATATTATTTTCATCTTTATCATAACTATAAAATTGGTTGCAGGTCATTTTAAAATTACAATGACTTTGAGTTTAGGGAAAAAAACGGGACAAATAATACAGGACTGAGTAGAGAAATACGGTGACAGTCCCGTATGGACGTATGGCAACCCTAAATATGGCATTCCTGTTCCGCATGCTTAGGCTGGAAGGAATTCCCATTTATGTATTTACCTCTTACCCTATTTTGAAAATCGACTCGTTCATTTAATGTATGCGTAAATATATATATTTTTCCCCCGTAGTCATAGGTGAGGGGCGCAAACATTTCAGCTGTCAAAACTGCATTACATCAACACTAAAGGAGTCGCTGCGTGTGACGCCACGGTCACATAACAAACGGAACTGAGCATATTATTGAAACTTTCATTTGCCTCATTTAGTGTGAATGCGTCTGCCATTAACATATTTCCATTTGTTTAAATTTTGCGCAACTTTTTGGAGTCGAAAAATTGCGTTATTAGTCGGCTTTTGGCTGTTGTAGTGTGAAAGTCGATTAACGTACGAAAACGTTTTTCAAGTTTCCACTTAAAATTCTTGTATTGTGAAAGCATAGCCTGTAAAAGGAAATTTTTTTCAGACTGTGTGCTGTGTCTTTTTATCAGCTTCACTCAATATAGTTAGTATGTTAACCGACGCTCTGGTATACATACTTACTAATTCACTTTCAAAAATAAAAGGTAATTTAATAAATTATTTAACTTTATGTATTATAAATTCTAAAATACATTGATATATGCAATTTAGATAATACTTGCTCTTAATAATTCTAACGAAGACGTATGCTTCTAATGTAAAAAGAAAACGATATTAAAAATTTAATATGTTTAAGAAGTAATAAAAAATTTAATTAAAGGCTTAACATAAGAACTAGAATTATACTATCGAAGAAAATATGTTATAAAAAATAAACCATTATTCCAATCAGTTATAGAATCATTCTTACGAACAACAATTCAAGATGTGCAATTCCCTTTCTGTCAGATAAATTACTTAAGCTTCTCTGATAAGAAGATGACTCACCTTTCTTTCAACAAAAATGGAAATACAGCAAAACCTCGGTTAACCGAAATCCGGGTTATCCAAAAAGTCTCTGAAATCGCAAATCCAGAAAACACAGAAATAATCGTGAAGGCGAGGCTTTTTTGCAACAACATCCGAATTTTTTTTTCTTTTAAGCCACTCCAAGAAGCTCAACGATTAACTTTAGAATGCTAAAATTAAAATTAATGGGTATTAACAATATTAATTACGATATTGCTTGCCTGTGCCTGTCAGACGCGACGCATTGCGCCCGAATTCCCCATTGCGAATATTTCGCCCGACGGAGGGTTAACTTTAATAAAGACCAGTGGCGAATCCAGGGGAGGGGCTATCGGGCTGCAGACCCCCCCCCCCAGAGCTAAACCAAAATTCTTGATTTAATTTAAAATCACTACAACTGTTTGATCTTAATTTTCATTTTAAAGGAATAGTAATAAAATCGTGACAACATTGCTTTCTGACTTGACAGGCTCGAAAATCTTCCTACTTTTCTAGTCATTCCACTTGCACTTGTAGCGTTGGCGCGGTGGAAAACATTTTTTGGTCAGCTATTTCATTGTATTTTTTAAATTATCGAAAGTATTGTAGTGTTCTTTATTATCTTATTGTCAGGAGAGGAAAGCCTGTAAAGTTAAAGTGTTTTGGTTTACATAAGCCATGAGGTTTGACATTCGTCACTGCGATACAAAATTTTTATGACCCCACCACCCCCCCCCCCCCAGACCCGAATCCTGTATTCGCCACTGATAAAGACATAAGTGTAACCTACAAAGAGAGTTTTGAATTCGTTTTACACTCAGAACATTTCAGAATTATTACTGTAATTAGATACAAAATAGTAATAGACAGTGGCGAATCCAGGTTTGGGTCGGGGGGGGCTGAAGGTCATAAAAATTTTGTATCGCCGTGACGAATGTCAAACCTCATGGCTTATGTAAACCAAAACACTTTAACTTTATAGTCTTTACTCACCTGGCAATAAGAATCATAGAAAACAATACAATATTTTCGATAATTTAATAAAAAAATACACCGAAATAACTAGCCAAAAAATGTCTTCGACCACGCCAACGTTAGAAGTACAAGTGCAATGACTAGAAAAGTTGGAAAATTTTCGAACCTGTCAAGCCAGAAAGCAATATTGTCACGTTTTTATTATTTTTTAAAAAAGGGAATTAAGGGAATTAAGAACAAACAGTTATAGTGATTTTAAATCAAATCAAGAATTCTGACTTAGCTCGGGGTGGGCTGCAGACCGATAGCCAGGCCCCTGGATTCGTCACTGGTAATAGATGACCATGGCTTAACCTTCCTCCACTTTAGCTCAGTTAATCGATGTTCTAATGTAGATTGTTTTATCTTCCAATATAATTAAACGAAAATCCCTACCAGATTTATTTTGTTATTGTTTTGGCATCTTCAGAAAGGTATTTTAATAATTTTTGTTTGTCTAAATATTTATTCCATAATTGTGCTTGCCTATCAGGAAATAAAATGTTTCCTCCTTTTTCGGTAGGTCAGCAACATATCTTCTATGACATTATTTCTAACTTTCGTTTGTCGGTAAACCATAAGACCTTAGTCCAAAATGTATTAGGACAAAGTTGTAGAAAATTTTAAGATCGAGAGAGGAAGTAGTCTTCAAATATTTACAGCATGAACTGTTAGGCTAGAATCTTTGATAAAAGCTGAACATCAATTGAAACGCAACCATTGAAACGGTAACCATTTTGAAACGGACTCAATGAAACGGAACCATTTAAACGGCCAGTATCTTGAAACAGAAATTTCAAAAAATAGATTTTTTTACGCATACGTCGTTCATACTTCATACTTCCAGGAGCATTTATGCCAAATTCGAAGATAATCTAACACCGCGTTTGGTCCTGACTGCATAACAAACAAAATTTACAGTCGAATTGACGTTCGAAAGACTTTTTCTTTATATATACTTTCTTTGCTGTGAACGAGAAAGTAAAAGATGATAGTTTGGAGGAGGAAACGGAATGAAAATCAGAACTAAATTATTGTTCAGAATTTGAAAGAATGTTTATCGCAGATGCATTATTAAATTTTATTTATGAGAGAACACCAAAAAAAAACAGATTTCAAAAATCAATAAACTTTACCAGTATTGATAGCCGCAAATAAAACATTCCAAGTTATTTCTAAGTTTTTATAAGATATTTACAAAAATTGTGCAGCATATTTTAAGTTGGGAAACACTACTCTTATAGGCTTGACTAAAACACAATATGATGTAAAATAGCATGTGTAGTTATTTCTCACTAGTTATTAGTTAAAATACGTTTACTTCAAAATTTTAAATAGCGAAAAAACTTCAAAATTGGGATGAAAATTTCATTCCAATTTTGAATATTTTTGATGGAATGAAAATTTCATTCCAATTTTGAATATTTTTGATGGAATGAAAATTTCATTCCAATTTTGAATATTTTTGATGGAATGAAAATTTCACTCGCTCACAGCATGCTACCCTTGAAAACTGCATGTGTAAATAATAAGTTTGATAATTTTTCGAAAAGTTGCAACCACTAACTGAGTACCTTTGCTTTTCTGTAACATTCTGAAGAGAGAGAGCCTCTCTTAAACGTCAGTGTTATCTTTATCTCGGCCTCCAAATCATGTTTACAATGTATTTTCCATCATAGTAACCAAACAAATATAGACAAATCTCTTCAATCATTCTGCATATAGAGTTCTAAACTGATAAAAAAGGACAAGTATTTAATATTCTACATTTTATCTGATTGCTGTCACCATTCAATATGCTATCAAACATATTGCAGAGCTAGGAAAAGGGAATTTATGCAGGGACCAAGATTTCTATTCAAGATAATGTTTTCTCTGTAATTTAAAAGATAAGTCAAAGTGTGATATGTTTTTCTAAAGCGCAATACATCAGCTTTATTTTAAATTCTGTACATATGTTTTGGTATCGTTCTTTGCACAGTTTATTAGATTTTAATGAGGTGTTCGTGGAATTTCAAAATTTTGTTGCATTTTAAAATTATCTGTATTTATAAAAGAGCAATTTTTAATGAGAATGTATGTTCGGTTTTGTTTGTTGGTGCTATTGTTCTTTGATCGCGCCCAGACTGTTTAACTTAGAGGGACCTAATTTGACACAGTAATGGATTAGCAAAAGAGGAAGCTAATGCGGTAATTTTTTAAAAATTCGAATTAGATTTTTACTTATTCAATTTTAAGTGGTAAATTTGGTCGTCTTTTGGATATTTTCTTTTGACGTAAAAACGTCTTTCCGTTCGTTACAGTGATAATCGGTCGAACTTTCTTGA
This sequence comes from Araneus ventricosus, assembly GCA_013235015.1. Classification (NCBI taxonomy): domain Eukaryota; kingdom Metazoa; phylum Arthropoda; class Arachnida; order Araneae; family Araneidae; genus Araneus; species Araneus ventricosus. The sequence goes on from BGPR01000319.1 coordinate 284,095, forward strand.
GTGACAAAATACCGTCAGATTTGAATCGCTAATAACTACGAGACTAATAATACGAAAAGAATGGTTGAACCCACAACAGACAGATCATATCTGTAAGAGTTTGTCGCTTAGTATTTGCTTTGCCTGTGATGTCATCGTACCAGTGTAGGCGCATGCGCGTGATTGTTATGAATTAGCTTTATGTAAGGTTATAAATAAGTGTAGCGTGGAAACGCGCTTAGCTAGGAGGTTGATTCGGGTGTCATTTTAAAGATCCTGAGGAGTATTACTAGGGCCCAAAGTGAGACAATAAAAATATTTATCAGAATATAAGTAATAATCGGTATTAAATTGAAAATTTCAAACTCCGCATGTTTTTTGATTATAACATGCAGAGTTTTCTTTCGAATTGTACGAAACTTACAGAATACTTGACAATACGTTAAAGAAACATTGTATTAAAATTTGAATATTACGGGAAATATGAGCATTTGTAGTAAATAATGTTTTACTGCGCATACGTGAAATGTAGTTCTACATACTGTCACAGATGGCGCCATCAAAAGCTACTCTAAATAAAACGTTAGAAAGGCGCAGTAGAAGTAGTATTGGTTACAGAATAGATAAATCTCAAGTTTATCGCATGTAGCAAGAGTCTGTGGTAGCTTGTGATTTATCTATTCTGTAACCATTATACTACTCTGTGTGTAAATATTGTATTAAAAAGATTGATAATTAAATTACTTATTAATACGAAACACTTGTTTTATGATTTTATCCCGACGTTTTCACGAAAACTCTACGGTGCGAACCCGAATTGCACAGTTCTTATGTTTCTTTTCTCCATTATTATTCAAACACGCGCAAGAAGAAATGTTATGTTTCCGGTGTTTAATTTTCTTTTTCCAAACATCTCACATATTGTTGTAAGGTGATCAAAAGGCTAGATTTGAAAGTTTTCAAAGGAGATTTTCATTTGTTTGGGAAAGTTAGTGACACAGTTTGGGGAAGAAAAAAAAATGGCGGGAGGCTGTCTTTTTCAAACAGCCGCTGATGTTAAAGGTGTAGGACTACTTTACTCCCGTGACTCTTTTGCTTCTCGAAGCTCCTCGAATCCTCGACCAACATTAAGCATCCTGTATCGAATTTGGACATGTCTGTAATGATACATCGATGTACGGACTGCCAATCGATGTATTGCAATGTTATAACTTTTTAACTCATGTAGTTACCGAGATATAGAGGATCGCGTCACCAATTCATGCGTATTTTTGTCCAACTTTGCGACTCAGAAGTCGCTGAAATATAATTCCGATTTCAATTTCTTTTGTAACCTCTGTTGTTACCCTTTATCTCTAAAATAAGACATTAGTTATGTTTTTAACATATGCAGTTACCGAGATATAGAGGATTTCCCATACAATGATTTTTGTAGCGTTTGGGCGTGTGAATCAAATTCCTTCCCGAGACCCCAATGGGAGGAACGTAGTCCTACGTTAAAAGGAACGGAGTGGGGGGTCATATGAAAATATTTGGAACCCGAGCAATGCCGGGTTATCAGTTAGTAAGCTATATATTTCAAATCATAGAAGATTTCCGCTTCTCAGCCATAGATGGTATTCTTATACATCTATGAACAGCACCGAAAGGTCGCATTAATTTAATATTTCTTCTTCATTACAACGCTCTTTTGGTTAAGCGAATGGTTGACGTGGTGCCGATGCCACCGAATTCAATTGCAGCGAAGCAAATGTTACCTGTACGGGTTGAGGCAACGTAGATGTAGTAATAACATAAGAATTCCAATCTGTCTAGAAGCTTTGATTTTTGTAGACTTCATTCTTTTTATATAAATTCGGTAAAACGGTCATCTTCACACCGGCCATTTCTGTTTGGCCCATTTACATAATGTTAAAATGACACCTAGGAACAACGACTTGAACTCCTCCGAGCGGCAGGGGTGATCGTTCGTTCAGCTTCAATGAAAATCATCCCTTTCGTCTTCCTTACTAGGGTTGCCATATTGGCCTTTTTTCAAAGCCCTTGGCCTCAGGAATTTTCATTTGGCCTTAAATTCACTTTTGGCCTTTTTTGGCTTTATTTTCGTTAATGACTTTTAGAACAATTTTTAATTACTTATTCTTTTGTTTTAAATAAATTTTTGATATTACGCATTTCGAATGATATATAATGAACTGTCAAGCGAAATAGCTCCTGAATAGAACAAGGGTGTTTTAAAATTCTTTCACTTAAATTTTAGTTTAATAATCGAGCATTGAATATATGCCTATCAAGTGGGGTTCGTTTGCATGAAGGATAGCTGTTTTTCTAATAGCAAATGACCTTTTCAATCAATTTGTCAAATTTGGCCTTTTTTGGCCTTATTTTTAAGAAGATTTGGCCTTTTTTGGCCTTATTTTTAAGAAGATTTGGCCTTATTTTGCTATTTTGATCTCCTTACTCCAGGCCTTATAAAAAGAGAAAAGAAAGGAGTACATGTGTTACAGTTAAAGCGTTGAATCCGTTAATTCATAGAATAACTAGTTTTTCATGAATTACCTAGTTATTCTATGAAATAACTGAATTCTACTCTTTAATGGTAACACTTGCATTCGAAAACAACACCGGAAATCAAATCGAAATAATCACTTCTTTCCTGATGTGTCTCCCCTCTACCGGGATGGGAGATTCAAGCGGTCATGTTACTAAATGCATAAAAGAAATCATTTTCGCCTCAAGAATAGCCTTTTGAACCTTGCAATAAAAATACTAGTGCAATATTAAAAAATCAGACTTAAATTCTTCTTAAAATGTCACAAAAGGAAACGTGTGTTAAAAAGGAATCACATAAAAAGCATATACGATATAAAGCGAACACCGTCTGTGACTTATTAACGTAAAATTTAAAAACCAATTGTTCAAATGTTACATTAATTTCAATGAGTTTAGTAAGTAATGATTTCTATGATCAATAACAACTAAATTGTTAGGGTGTTCAAGCGAAACCAACCCTCTATGCCTCCAGCAATATAAAAATGGCGTATCAATTTCTGCATGCAATTTGACGATCGACACTATTATAGTGTTGCATATAAATAGAAAATCCTCAGTGCAAAAATATCTGGAATAGTCCGATAACATTTCTTATGAATTAAAATTAATATAGAAGTCTCAACAAAAACTATAGCAATTGAGATATGATATTGCTATATGAGATAGCAATAAAATAGAATCGCATAGAAATCAGGTCTCAATTTTGTCAGTTAAACAATTTAGTGGACTACGATCTTATAGGGATCAAATAGTAAATCACTTCGTTGAAAAAAATATCAGGGACTTAATCAAGCATTTCACATAATTAGCAATTAAAAATTAGAAAATTGTATATTAAAAATCAGATCAAAAATAGTATTATGTATAAAACTAATATCTAATTAAACTTTATATATTATTTGAAAAATATATACAGATTAAAAAATACTGTGCAGAGAAAGTTGAAAAAAATTCGCTTGTGGTTGGAAGGTTAAATTTAGGAGTTTCGCCTACGCTTCGCAATTTCGTTATAATTTTAAGATTTGCCATTTTTACTCTAAGATTTCTGTCTCGCGAAAAAGAAAAGCTGGGGATCGACTTACTCATGCCCAAAATAAAATTTCTGGGAGAGGTACCGTTGACGTCAGCTCGACAGGTTTCGAATTTAGGTGTTGAATTCTTCCTCCTCGGTTGAAAAAGGAACTCTGGTGCAGTTTACCTTAATTGAATTAGGCTCGTAGCCAAAAAGGGATTCCCTGCTTTTCTCCGTCGAACGAAAAAAAATCTTTTTGTTCTGTTCTTCGCAATCATTTTATCCTCTGGTTACTGTTGCACAAGTTCTTCACAATCATTTTATTATCTGGTTACTATTGCACCCCCCCCCCCCCCTTCCTTTGAAAATGCTAATAAGAATTTGAATGCGGCTTTGGAATTTGCTTCTTATGCAAATAAAAAAAAGACAGACAAAGATAGATAGACAAATACAATAAAACAATGGAAATAGAATGAACCAAGTTAGATAAAAATTACTTTTACTCTCTTTTTTAAAAATTAAATTTATTGATAAGCATTAAAAGAGATAACAGACTTGATAAAGTTAAGAAATTACAAAAAACTGAACTTTTAACCACGCACTGTACCCAAAAAGGGCAAAAATATCGATCTTTAATTTATCGGCTCTTAACATCGTCGCTCTTACCCCAGTAGCACAAAGATATTGTACAATATTAAACAATATTCGCGATATTGTATAATATTGTACAATATCATATAATATTATATAATATCGAACAATATTGTACAATATCGTGCAACATATTGTGCTACCTGGGTACCCTTCTACTCAGTATGTCCAAATGTCGAAGCTGTATCTTTAATACATTAAAAATTTCTTAGCTTTTCATTTACGATTACAAATGAAATATTCAGTAGAGTCCCGCTAATCTGGACATCTAGTTTGTTTTTTAATAGCAGGATAAACTAATTGTAGTGAGAAGTCAGTACAAAAATAATAATGCTCTTTATTGTTTTACCCATTTAAATTTGTATTACATGCATTTTAAGGCAAATTTCACTTAATCCGGACTTTCGGAAATCCGGTCCTATCTAGTGTAGAGTAGCGGGATTGTACTGTATTCACAAGTAAAAACTCCAAATCTCTTTTTCTCCATGTTCATTTTTATTTCGCTTCCTTGCTTTCAAAATGAAAAAGCTTTTTTTCCTATTTATATTAGAGGTTTTAAATTTTTTTGTGCATGTTTATCACTATATATATGATAAAATATTGCATTCGATAAGCATTCAGTAGTTTAATTTTTTATATGAACAAAATAAATGCTGTTGAATTTCCTCATTTCTCGTACTACATTTTTTTCATTATAATACGTTTAAAAATTTATATTTAACTGAATATCAGATATATATTAAAATCCATTTTGAATCTTGCGTAATATATTTCAATAAATCTAAAAATAAATTGAAGCTAAAATGTTTGTATTTGGGAAAGAAGTAGTATCTGAACAATTAAAAAAAAATGTTGGAAATTTAAATTTCGCCTAAAGATGCAGTTCTGAATTAATTTTGTGTTCTGAGAGTGCTTTAATTTGAATGCTAGTATACAATACTATCAAAATTTTCTTTATAATAATAAAAATGGAAATATCTAAAAAGCTTCATGTTTCCTTAACTAGACTTATGAAGTATCAATACCGTGTATTTTTAGGACCGGATACTCATATTTCTACGCCCTAAGCGAAAGCTTATTCTGCGCCCCTCTCTCAAAAAAGTTTATATGTAATTTTCAATTTAATATGCAATATTTTTATTTCTGAAATATTAGCGCTTAATATAAGCACTTAATACAATCTTTATAATCTTTGAATCACATTAAGTTTTTTATTCAAAATTACACAACTTATGAAACAGTATAACAGCAGCCAGTGATGAGAGAGTTTAACCAAAGCGCACGGCCGCGAAGAACCACAATCTTCGAGCCTAATAATTATTAGTTTAACATTAACACCTACAAAAATACTCCATCGAATTTCTTGAAATTGTCTGAAATACCTATTAGAACTTCGTTCGCCCACTTGTCCGTGAGTAGGCTTGAAAGGCCATTGAAGCTGATAAATCTATTTCAAAGCAAAGAATTGGGTAAGGGTAAGGGTAAGGGGCGATAAGGTTCACAGGCGACAAAAAAGTGTATTGTTCAATATATTTAATGTAGCGAATGTTCATAATTTCACATGGCTTTTTCAAAATAATACTGCAAAAATTTGTACATATTTGGTTGTTATTTCTTCTGTAAGTGAGCCTCCCGACGGCTGCGCCTTATAGCCAATGGCCTAGGTAGGCCCTATGGGAAATCTGGCCCTGTGTGTTTTCGATACCCATCAGACAACCCTCAGCATAAAAGGGAGGTCGGTTCTTTTTAAAGGAAAGCATAATACACCTCTCCTTTGGAAATTTTACTTTTTATTTATTTGGTATATTCATAAGCTCTCACCGTTTTCAGACGACACATTGTCTTTTTGGAAAGAAAAAAAAGTTCAGATACATGGGTAACGTACAGGTAGCTCTCGTGTCTGGCATGGCGCCAGAGGGAGGAAAGCCCCCCCCCCCCGCCGGGGAAAAATTTTGTATCCCTCCCGTCGGGGAAAATTTTTGTACGGGTATTCAACTTAGTAAATGATTTGGAGAAAATTTGAGACCAATCTCATTACAATCGTCCCCCGTACAGCAGGTCGTGCTCCCCTGTGGGGGGAGACCATGCCCCCCTGTCGGGCAATCGGGTCCCCCCGTCTCGCAAATTCTAGCGCCATTCCTGGTCATGGCTAAAAAAATATCATGTTACGCGAATCAGTGCTATACAAAAGAATGAATTAAAACAGAAAGAGGGAAAAGTGTGTCAAAAAAATATAACAATAATAGCTTGAATTTTTATAATTATGAGGAACATCGTTATGAAAGTCAGAATGTATGCCTACACGAAAATATATGTGTATGGGTATTTTAGAAAATGTTTGTGTTCAGTAATATTGAAAATATGGAAAACATATATAATGTTTTAATGGGCATAACACTTTTGCAATATAATATTAAATATATAATAATATATATATATATATAATTTTTGTATAATATTATTAATTAGACTTTTATCATCAAGTAAAAAAGTTGTCAGTATATCTAAAGCAGGATTTCTTGAAGACCCCAAGTAGAGTCATGCAGAAAAATATCGGGGTCTTTAATGTTTCAGATTCTTTAACACTTGAAACCAAAAGTAACTCTAAAAATCGTCTTCACTTAAAGATTTCATTAAAATTTATTTATTTATTATTTTAATGAAATTTCCATTTAGTTATTATTATCATAAGATTCGTTTTCGTTTTCCAACTTCAGAGTTGAGAAAAAAAAAAAAAGCAATCTCCTTATGGATAGAAATATCCGCTTATTTTCTATTCATAAAGAGATTGCTAGTGGAAAAATTTTAAGATACTGTGATTTAAAGGAACTTTTTTGAAAACAAGAATAGTGTAATTAAAATAACACTGAAAATTTCCGAGCGAATAGTTCATGAAGTGTAGAATTTTGTTTAAAAACGTCATTCTATCGTAAACGTAGTTCTTAAATTTCTTCGGCATGCATAAATAACAGTTATCTCGATTTTTGTTCCAAAGTATAATAAAACTGTTTACCAAGCGATTTAAGCTGTAGAAGCATTTTGAAAATATTCATATTTCAAATGTCAAACTTGATCGAACGTGACTTTATGTTCAAAGTCAAAAGCAAACCAAGAGTTTTGTCATCTGTGTAGTGCTGCCATCTATTAGCGAAACTTGCGATTGTCTGCATTCGAAAAATTTGACCCAACGTTCAAGAAAAAAATAAGGAAAGTCAAACACTTCGAATTTTCATTTCTGTAGTTTTGAAGCAAGCATTTCGCATTAGTTGGATTTTTTTTATTTGATGTGGTAATATGTTGTGATTTGTTGGCAAAATAATACGAAATTTATTTCGTAATTAATTTTTTTTCAATTTCTTCGTTTATTGCTTTAAATCTTGATTAACAAAAATGAGAACAACGCTTTTTAAGCAGGGTCGACAAGGAAAAGTCCGTCAAGTTTCAAATGATTACGATTTTTTTAAACTTAGGAATAGTCAAATAATCTTGAATATTAATTTATATATCAGTCAAAAGTTTATTTTAAGTTGGGTATTCTAATTTCTACTTCAAAAAATCAGATTTCTAATTAATAACTGAATAATGCAACTTTTCTTTCTATTCCATTATAAAATTTTGAAAATGTTAACTTTTATAACTTCTAGAGTTTGCATCAAGCAATACTTTAAGAAAAAAGCAAGGATTGTACATGATCTTTCTTCATTCAATAAATTTAGGATATGCTGAACACAAGATAAATTATTTAAAGTAAATTTGCACTTGGCAAAAAGGGGGCAATATTCAAACGATTCGATTTTGAAAACTATTACCTTTTACTTCAAAACAGTGAGGAAAGGCCAATGGATTCTTCTTAGTAAATTCCAAGTTTGAGAGTTTTTTAATTGTCTAGCATCTAAGTTGCAATTATTTTTAAAGAACCAATGTGTAATTTGATGTTTTTAAGCAAATACATCTAATAAGCTTGATATGTGATTAAAATGTATATTTTAGTCTATAATATAACAACATAAATATCAGTTCTGCAGCAGGTTGACAAATTGAAGTTCTATATCGAATGGCCTGCCTCCGAAATAAATTATAAATTTCGAAGAGATTATTTTTATGTTAATTAGACTTTTCTTTTATTTAAATTTAAGCTAAATTGCGAAGTTTTTTATAAGTTTTCGAGTTGGTAATTTCCAAAAAATCATCAAAACAAAAACAAACCTTATATTCTTTTAAAATTTAAGAATTATCTGATAAATGATTCTAGATGTATCAATTAAATGTGTCCCATCAGTGACCAACTGGGTTAAGGCATGTCATTAATCAGAGGAAGAAGATTGCGGGTTCTATCTTCTGGCTGTGCTCTCAACGAGCATTATTCAAAAACAGGTAGATCGATGTGCGCTTTAACAAGAAATTGCTCGCTGCAGTGCAGTTGGTTGCTGGAAGTTTTCCTCAAACCGAAAAAGAAATGTGGGCCAGTTTGTCCCTATGCAACTATACGAAAAAAACGAAGGGTGAACACCCGATTTTTTAAAATGTGCTATCAGGCATCTAATAAACTGTTAGACCATTTCCCCTTCTATGCATTTTTGCTGACCACTCCAAATTTTGAGAAGTTCTCCTTGGTCATCTGGTTTATCTTGTGAAAGTCAATGAGGTTGCTCTCACTTAGACCCTCAATGAATGTATACCTCTAAAGTATTGCTGGATTTTACTGAAAAAAAAGTTATCTGGCCACTCCAAGCTTTTAGAATGAGATCTCATGTGGCCTCCAAGGAGAAAGGTAGCTTTAATCCATTAATGCTCAAGTCGCATTTTTTCAATAATAATTTGTATTCTAATATTACATGTCATGAAATCAACTGGAAAGAAAATAACTAAAAAAAATCCTGCCTGAAAAATTTATGTTTCAGTGCCCTCCTAAGCCTAGCGTCTCCATTTTGGACGTAATGCAAATTGCAAAAAAAAAAAAAAAAAAAAAAAAAAAAAAAAAAAAACCTCCCAAAAAAAATTTTTTTTCTCTGCCCCCCAAACCCCCCCGGCTCCCTTTTTGGCGTAAAACAAAATTCAAAAAAAAAAAAAAAAAAAAAAATCAAAGTCTAAAATTATGTGAAATTCCACTATATATATATTCTTGCAATTGTATTTACATATATATTTATTAAATGCTAGTAAATTAGTCAATAAATAATTGAACCAACTTATTCTTTTCTTCTTGAATTGCAAAAAACTACTTTCAAGTCTGACTTGAAAATAAAAAGGCTGCATTATCAACAGAACACTTCATATGTGCTTCCATCGATCAAATATAGAAGAAAGTATAATACGAATACTTAAAAATAAGTTTTTGTAAAACTTATGTTGAAAAAAATAATTCCTGCAAGTTTATGGTGCATTTTTAGAAGTGATCCTAAAAATGTATGTTAGGCATTAATGGGTTAAAAATGAGGTCTTGTTTGGCTTCCAAAAAGAAAAGTACATCAAATTTCGAGTTTCTAAAGAGATGTATCTGATGCACAGGGGTGTAGTGGAACCAGAACTCACCGGAACACCATTTCAACAACGGTTTCTTTTTCACGACAAATAGACAACAAAAAATTGTGAAAACATCCTTAAAACAGTATGATTTTGGTCATCCAGGTTATAGCATTCCGACACTGCTTTTAGAACGTCCCAGCACTGCTTAATTTCTGACTGTACTACTGATGCATCTATGATTGTACAGAGGATACTTAAAATACTGTGTGCTTACCTGATTGGCAACAAAAAAAAATAAAAGCACTACAGAAATATGCCTCTTGTTAATCAGATAAAATTTCTTATTAACAATTTTGCAAATATTGAATTTTTTTCTGATATCCCTGTGTAAATTAAAGTCACTTTTTAAGCAACATGAAAGCTATTTTGGGACCATAGTCCAATGATAGGACAATAGATGAGCCAGCACACTCTTCTCAAACTTCTATGCCACACCACTCAGAGGACACTGAACCTCAATGGCAGATTTATGTGCACAAAATGCACATCTGCAGCAGATCTACCACTAGGCCACTACCACATACTAAAATAAAAATCATTAGCTGTTTCCACAACTTGGAACACTGCATTCTGTAATTACATCCGAGATGAATAAAGATATTTTATCTTATACCAGGAAAGACAATTTATCACATTTATATTATTATTCTCATTTATTTGGAGTGTTTTTTAAGTATTTGAATAAAAATGCTCAAGAAAAAACAAGCCATTGCAACTTTTTTAAAACTTTTTTAATTGATACAAATGTTTGTGGGAGTACATAATTACAAGTTTTTCAACCATCTGGATTCTTATATAAATGGCTTTCTTCAATAGTTGCATTAAATGATTTAATATTACAATTTGCATATCTAAACCCATAGGCACTATACACTTCGATTTCGTGGCAAATGCAATGAAAATATAAAATAGAAATATGTTTAAATAATTTTATAAAGAAATAAATTCGCAACTTTTATTTCAAATTTGATTTTAGAAATAAAAAAGGAACTTCAATAGAATAAAGCTTTTAAATAATCAACTGAATATGATTTTATATTTTTAGTTGAATATTGCACACTTCATTAAAGAAAGATTATAAAAAAGACAGGCAATTATTATAAATAATATTATATAAATTTTAAAAATAAAAAAAAACATTTTCATACTTTTATATGATTGGTAAACAAAATTAGCATTTTATTGGTTATAAATCAATAATCTAAAATTTGAATTCCAGATTGCAATGCAGCAGAAGACAAATTTCAAATAATTTTCAAAAGCTGTCTAAAACTCTCTTTTGAATAAACAAATTTTTCAAATAAAACACAAAATTTATTTATATATTTAAAATAAATAATAAAATAAAACAAAATATAATTTCCAACAAAATTTTGTAATTAACATACGAATATTTAAAATAGATTTACATTTACACGCTTTGGACACCAGTGGCATATTCATAAATAAATCAAAATTTCAATGCAATATCTAAAATTGAAAGAAAAAAAAAACATTTGAAAAAGTAATAGCATTTATTATCACAGTTAATCATTTTTTTAAGTTTAAAGATTGTAATAAAGCATGTATATAATCTTGACATTTCAATCAACCCTGTAACTTTGATCAGTAATAGGTGAATATCTTCCATTTTCAGTAGTTGTAGTCCATAATTTGTTTTCTACAGTCATGGACTGGTGAATTTGATTCAAGTGATGATAAAAACCTCTTATAATTGCCAACAATGGATATATAAGGCCATAAATAGATAGAATTGTGTCACAAAATTCAATCCAATAGCTGGAGATTCAGAAGGCACTTTAATGTATGTGCTTATTATAAAAGTTTTTTTTTTTTTTTTTAAAAAAGCAAAAAACTATTTTCGAGTCTTTTCTCGACGACTACTGCTTGCACTTGTGAAAGTTGAGCTTTGGCTTGAAACTCCTTGAACAAGTTGCTGTAAAAGTAAATGAGAATCTCATTTTTCTTCATAAATAACAAGCATAATATATATGAATAAAGTAAATATGCTCTTTATATTTGAAAAATATAAATAAAATAATAATAAAGGGTGTCCCATAAAGATCCATACAACTTCAAACTTTTATTTAAAAAAAAAAAAAAAATAGGTCTACAACAAAAATTTGGGCAGAACAACTAAACATTTTTTTTTTTTACAATCTGTTTTTGGTCATAGATGACGTTGCACGACACATAAAGACTAATTTATTGAAAATGGCATCTACCAAGAAGAAAGCGCAATGTGCTCCGAGTTATGTCATGTTCTTCTGGGCTTATTTGAAAGATGTTGTGTACCGAACAAAAGTTCACAATGTTGTGGAATTGAAGCCGTCGATCTCCAAGTAAGAACTCCATCAAGCATTTATATGAGCAATTGAGGAGTGAAAGTCTCCCTCACTCTTTCAACAACTTCGTCTGAGACCAATGATCATCCAGCACATTCCCTGTACCCTTAAATTGCTCATAACAATGCTTGATGGAGTTCTTACTTGAAGACTGAAAATTTCAATACTCTAACTGAAAACATCTTTGAACTGCTACAATTGATTTGCTTTCATTGAACCAGGGACATGTCTTCTGCTGCACACTAGCCATTTTGACACTTGAGTTGGGAATCTCCCGCTGCAGCAGGTTTGGTGTGCCATAACGACACGTTACCTATCTGAAAAAAACTTTTTGAGCTACTTTCTCATTTAAAAACAAAAAAGAAGTTGCTACATTATAGAGGTGTTTTTTTTTTAACTAATTTTTGAAAGGGGTCCAATAATTTATGACCGCCCTGTATAAAGCCTAAACTAATGTGGTCTAAGTCAAATTGGTGCATTTCAGAACATATTTTCTATAACTTTGAACTACAAAAGTTGAGATAACAGTGAATTGAACAATTGTAATATGTCGGTCATCTGTAAACCCATAGGCACAATACATTTTTCAATTAGGTGGCAAATACAATAAAAATATGAATACAAATGTCTTCAAATATTTTTTTTTTAAAAAAAAACTGGTAACATTTTATTTCAAATGTGAATTCACAAAAAAAAATTAAATAATCAATTGAATATGAATTATATTTTTAGTTGAATATTGCACACTTCATTAAACAAAAATGACAATTATGATGATAAAAAAAATCAGACAATTAATATACATGAAACTATACTGCAATATCAAGTATCTGGATAATAAATTTAGTGAATATTAAGTGACAGAGCTCATAAATTTTTGATTCCATAAAAAGATTAGAGAATATCATAATAAGACATTTTAAAAATAAAAACAAAATTTTAATTTTTAGTAAAAATAAAGTAATTGAAGATCATAAAATGCTTTAATTAGCCTATCAGGAAAGAAATAAAATTTCAAGCACAATAGTAGGATACTAAAATGCAACAATGATGTCAATGGTTTAATCATTGTTACTTTTTTCATGTATATGAATTCAATTTACCATGAAAATAATAACAAATAACTTCAATTTCATTATTGAAAATTACTGAGAAGAAATCCACAGAAAGAAATGTTTGAGGCAAGCCATACAATTTATTTCTCAAGAATAAGTGAACAAGTTATACAATCTGGACCACCAGCTGAACAAACCACCATTTCAAACCACACTTCGGTGTGTGTAATTTGCTGTGCAAAATTTAAACAATTGTAAAACAGACTACCTATAATGCAATAATTAATTTTGGAAAAATAATTATTGCATTAAAGACATGAATTTAAACAACTGTAAAACAGACAACTTATAATGCAAAATTTATATCTTTTATGTGTATTTGGGAGATGGCTCCATATTGTATAAATGAGTCCAACTATATAATTACAAGAAAGCATAAGAAACATATTTTGTTAATCATTCAGTGCTATATCTGATTAAATTTTTTTAGAAAAACGATGCAAAGAATTTCTTTTTATTTTCCATGTGATTTGTTTCATTCTATGCATACACAAAATTTTAAAGCAAAAATGAAAATTTTATAAACTGAAACCCATTTTGACACTGATAATTTTGAAAGACCTTTTAATTGGGTAAGGTTTTTACATTTTAAACCTTCATTCTAATATTTGACCATTTTTAGATACATTAAATATATTCTTACCTGTTGGGCAGGAGTTAATGATAGTGAGACTGGTATAGTGATGAACTGCTGTTGAGGACCATCTAAAAAAATAATTATTATAAACAAAATGGCAACAAGGAAGTAAAAGAAGAAAAAAAAATTCTAGACAAAAAGTTTTCAACATAAAATTATCTCTCAATTTACACAGCAGCATCTCAAATGTGCAATTTTTAATTTCAGTAAACTAAAACATAAGTGGAAGAACTCCCATTTACAAGGCACTTGAATCCAATTTATCAAAATCAAAGAAATGCAATAAAAGAAAGTAAAAAGAATAAAAAATAATCAAAATGTTTGCAAAAACTGAAAGCTGTCTCCATTATCATCAATTTTACTGTGTTGAAAGATTTCAGGTATAATTAAATGAATTCTAGTATATGTTTAACTAAACTTTAGAGAGTCAATAAATATAGAACTTTCTCTTATATGTAACTAAATTGCATAATACAAAGATGATGATATAAAGCAAGTGATGAACAGGCAATAGATTGAAGAACTGGTTATTACACATAGAAAAACTGGTTTCCCAGACAACGAAAAAAAATTTGCACACATTTATAAACCTAGCAATGTACAAAAATTGCAAATACAAGGGAGGCATTTCGAAATAAAAATAAAAAATGCAATAGCATAGATATGTCACCAAGAAAGAATGAAAAATAGGACAGCTGTAACATTAACAAGTGAAAATTAAACAAAACAAAATTAAAGCATTTACTATCAATCTGAGTTGTGACTAATAATGAATATCACTTGAACTAATGAATAGTTACTTATAAATATTTAGTCGTATTTTGAACAATATGTTTAAATAATATTGTTTTTTAAATAAAATAGCATAATGTGGATTCAAATTTCATAATTTCAAGTTACATGGCATTTTTGAAGGAAAAAAACCTACAGAGTAAATGGAGGATTTAAGTGTATTTGAGAATAAATGATATTTATGCAAAGTAAAGTACTTTGTTCTTGGCCCAGATTCAGCACAACACCTCCATCTTGTAAGTTGGCTGGTGTAGCATACACTAGCCCTTGGCCTGTATGATACAGAACAGCACTGTTGTTTGTTTGCAGAATAGTTGGAGGTAGAACTACACTCCCTGAAAGAATGACAGAAATATATAATTAATGAACTGCAAGGAACAGGGGGGTTTTGTACTAAGAGTAATTTATGCATCAAAATTTTAAAAGATTAAACAGTTTAAATAATTAATTACTACACAGCAGCAAATGATCAATTATATACTATGTTTTATAATATTGATGTTGAAAATTTAAGCATCATGAAGATTTAAACATTGTATGCATAAATTTAAATGACTATTAAAAAAGTCAAACCCTATTGCCTTTCATAAGGAATAATTTTTTAAAGCAATTTTTTAAACCAGAAAGTCATATTTTCTGTTTGTGATATGCTATGTTAAAGACTATAATATCACACAAACTGTTAACTGCTATGAATGCATATCATGAGGGATAAATGAAATTAACTTCAGAAAGAAAAAGTCATTAAGGACTTAATATAGAATTTGGAAGTAGTACTTATTAGCTGTTAATGCTTTAAATTTTTATACATATATTGAAATTATGATAAAAGAACATGAAAAAGAAATACAAATATACATAAATATGTATTATTTTTCTTCCCGATCAAAGATATTGAAAAATCTACTGCTATAAATATGGAATTATTCTCTATTGAAACTATTCACTCTATTTAAAATTTCTTCCCTCTATAGCAGGATTATGAGGAAAACATATCCTAAATGTTCAGCCAAGAAGTTCTTAGAATTGGAATGAAAGTGAGAAATTAAATTAATCCTGGCCAATTAATTTTCATTAGATATTATTAATATCTAATTAGAGAAAACTAACTGCTATTACTATATAAAGCTGCGAAGATATTTAATTAAAAAATTGTGAGTCCTTAATACACATCTTAAGAGAGAAGACCAACCGAGGATAATAAAAAAATTGGTTACAGTCAGCATATTATACATGTGGGTTTAATTTAACATTTCAATGCCAAAATTAATTTCTTATAAAAAAAAATCACTTGTAAAAATTTACCATCATTTTTATGTTTATCTTGGTCCAATAATCAACTTAGAAATACTTATATTTAAAATTCTTCATTTATTACAGATTAATTTTCATAATTAAAAGTCATTATTAATTTGTAATCAAGCCATGTTATCTTTAAGGCCCCATCAACCCTCGCCAGACCAAATTAAAAGCAAAAATGCATAGAAAAGCACATTGCTCCAGTGATGTCAAAATGGCATCACAGGTCCAGAAAAGATTAATATAGTTTGCATGGAAGATAACTTAGTGCTTGACTCATCATCAAATCGGATATTAATAGTTCAGCGTAGTTTATCAGAATGTGGATTAACAGGATCTTTCTTCTTCAAGAATATCATGCTTAGTAAATATTTATCTGAACTTATAACAAGAATGTGTTATGCTATTCATTAAGAAAAAGAAAAAAAATGGTAATCCCAACTAGATTTTGGTGAGAATATGATTAGGATGAAGAGATAGTTATGGCCTCTCCTTCAACATCTATGATTAATTGTTTGTGTAGTAGTTATTCAAAACATATACATATATAGTTTCCTTAATACTAGAGAATTTAAAATGCAAAACAGCTAGAATACCTGATACAACAGATAAGTTTGCTGATGATGATTGAACGAGTGATATGGAGTTTTGACTAGATGAAGAATCGGATGCTGTTTGATTTTTTGTACCACCTAGAATGTAAATCATAGTTAATATAAATAACATTCTATGGAAGAGAGTAGAAGAGTAAATTAATTATGCACAAAATAACCTATTCTTGTTCCTGAAAATTGAACAATACTGACAACCTAGTAATAAAACAAAAATAAATTTGTTAAATCTAGATACAATATTCTTCTTGGTACAAAGATTAAAATCAAATGTAACAATTTTTACAAAAAAAGGTGTTAATTTTATCAAAATTATTTAATACTCAGATAAAATTTGCAATATTGAATATTAAAGAAATGTTAAACATTAAGAATTGAGATTGTTGAGTTGACTTCAAAACAGTTATGCTAAAAAATATTCTCTGACCTCTTAAATTTTAAATATGCAGTTTCCTTTTACAGAACAGGTTCTTAAGATACCCCCATCCCCTTTTTTTAAATATTATTTTTTTCAATCCTGTGCAGCTTTATTTATCTATTAAACTGAAGACTTTAAAAATTTATTTCACGATTAAGAACGACAAAATTCTACAAAAACAATTGGGTACTAATAAAAACTGGAGCAAACTAACATTATTCTCAACAATTCATTCCAACAAAGCAAAACAATTTTATGAATTTTATAGGGTCGGCTACCTTGACACAGCTTGAAAGATTTGCATGAAACCGAATTTATTATGGAATCCTTATTATTTTTAGTATCCTTATTCAGTTCATTCTTGAAATTTTCAGGTAGCCGTACAAGGTAGTAACTACAAGGAACGGATTAAACCACAGGAGCCCTTGGCACAAGGAACTTTTTAAAAACATTAGACACTGACACTTCAACACCAAATGGAGTAGGAATTCCTGAATCAGGTCTCATTAAATTTTCCAGTTCTTAATCCATTCTGAGGCAAAAAAAAAAGGACGCATTTTGGACCGGGAACATTTTGTTCTGACCCTGAAATTGGTAGACAATAAAGAAAGAGAATAAATAATTATTTTTAAAAAAAGAATTTCTATCTAAGACAGTTTTTCAGCAAGCTTCAATAAAAGCACGATGTTTTTTCTACCTATTTTTACAACAAGGCTTTAAGAATCTGAAACAAAATTGTGCAGTAAAAATTTTCACAAATTCTAAGATGTTCTCTGTGACCTTACTTAAGAGTGTCAATTTCTAACTTACTAAGCATGTCTTAAAATTTGCTAATAAGCAAAAGCACCGAAACACTTGGTAAACACAGAAAAAGCATTCAATAAACTTTTCCTTATCTTCTGTTCTAGTTTGAGAATCCTAGTTACAGGATATTACAGAGAATATTATGTACTCCCCTCCGCTCCATGAATCTTGCACGTTGTCAACATAAATATGTTGAATTTAAATATTAGCTATTACGCTTACATAGATAAAAGGGGAAAAAAAATGATACAGTTTACTGCAGGGTGGAACAGTTCCTCGCGCTTTAAAGTTTGGATCAGTTTAAAATTACTTGAGAAGAAACAAAGGCGAGGTCAAAGTTCAGCTTTCGGTATGGTGGCGGCAGTTACTCGAATAGGCGCTGTTGCAAAGCTATGATACACCGAAACATACATTTAAAACTGCAGAAAGTAAGATATGTGCAACGATGTGACACAGAGTTTGGGTCGATACACGTCTTCTAACAGAACGAAAGCTGTTGAAGACTTAATCAGTTATGCTTTAAAGACTTCTCTTGAAACTTGATGCAGTTGGGCCATAAGCTGAAGGATCTTGCAGAACACTGCTGCGAATCTCCAGCAATTTGTTGAAAAATTTGACAAGTCAATTTCGAAATCTTTATGTAATATCGCGAAAAACACGCTATTTTCGTAATCTGTGGCTTTGGAATAACCATTTGAGTAGAAACAGCTCATTGAGTACTTTCGGCCTAGTCTCGCTGAGAAACATGATAAAAGAACAGTGACTGACTGACCTGCCGTGAGTATGGTAGTGAAGCCAGCACTAGGAATCGATGAGCTGGTCTGCGCAAGGTTGGATGGTGACGTGACGGAGGAACTGGATGTGGTGAAAGATGGTTTGCCCCCGACCACCCTCTGAGAGGTGGACGTGGTGGGCAAGGAAGATGCAAAAGACACGAGAGAAGGCGTCAGTAGGGTGGTCGCAGAGGTCATAGAGGAAGGGGACAGCTCAGACGTGTACACGACGTTCTCTGGGCTGTCGGGCATCTGAAAGCGAAAAAACGGGAAACCTCAATGAACACGTTAAAGGAAATCAATAGGGTTAAGAAGAAAAACAGACACACACTGGTACTTTTTAGAGGTTTTCACAGAAATTATGAATTTTCAGAATGTTTGCAATATAAACCTCAAAACTAAGACCCAGTTAGGATCATATACGAGAAAATACATCTACTGTTCGTTTCAGAATACCGAGGCTATCACTTTTGGACGATTTTACACCGCTGTGTGATGATACACAGTAGTGTGCCTTAAACATCGATACTATCGAAGCCAAGTCAATAGTATCGGGTTTCCGGAACTACCGACTGAAACAATAAGTAGTATCGACTTTCTCAAAACTATCGATAAGCGCATTTTCAGTCGATAGTTTTAAAACTATCGTATAAATTTAAAACTATATAAACTATAAAACTATATAAATTTAAACTATGTTGTACATATTTAAAACTATCGATAGTTTCGGAACTACAGATAGTTTCAAAACTATCGACTGGAAGGACACCTATCGAGAGTATCGGCGGAGAGACAACTCTCGATAGTTTTGTAACTATCGATACTTTCGATAGTTTGGGAAAACTGTCGACTCCACTATCGATGATTAAGGAACACTAATACGCAGTGAGTATCAACCGTGCTTTTCCGGAGTTCTTTGTTAGGCGCAATTTACTTTCAGTTATTATTTTCCGAAGTTGATATTCATTTTCTTGCTAAATCATAGTATTATGTTTTAATTCGAAATCTGAGTAATGTTTCTATATGTTGCTTAGTGAAAAATAAACATCTTCTCCTCCATCTTTTATTTCATCCCTATTTTTGTGAAATCAAAGTCGACTGGGCATGCGCAAAAGTTCGGAGGGTTTCCATATCCGAAAACAGACAGCAGGTTCGTTTGTTGCAATGCATGGCAATCGTACTGGATTATTAAATAATAATATTAATTGAACATTGATAAATAAATCTACTGACATTATCTTATAATGAATGATAATATAAATTATAGTTATTTCTAGACACGCAAGCAGTTCTGCTTTCAAGCTTTAGAACGGATACTTATCTTTATAAAGTTAAATTACACAGATTTCATCTAATTTCGTCGCAGTTCTGCAAATTTTGTTTACAGGAGGAAGCTTTAATTCATATTCCCATTGAATGCACGAAATATTCCCCTCAAAGAGAAATTTTGCGTCAGCATTTCGGTTGTCTTCCGCTCTCCTTTTCTTGTCTTTTTGCTCTTTCAGTGGATGCTAGGAAGAAAATTCCTTCTGTTTCCAAGTTTTTACAAAATATTCATCGTATAAGATATATATTTAAACTTATCATAGGCTAGTATATTTTTATTTGCTTGATGGATAAATAGAAATAAAGCAGCTAGTCAGCGAGCATACATCTTAAAATACTTCTACTACTACTATAACATAAAGTATATTGCCGGACGTGAAAACATACTAGATGTCTTGAAATTAAATCCTAGTGTGTAAGTAAAATCCTAATTTACAAACAAAAATTAGAAATTGTTATGCAATCCGGAACCAATTCCAAAATATAAATTTTGAGATACAGCTAACTTCTCGAAAAATTTTTAATTCGACATTTTCCCAAAATTAAAAACTGCAATTTAAGCAGTTTATTATGGATTAATACGCAAGTACACTTATGTACATTCTGCCATAGTGAACCCGAAATCCATCGCATAGTAGTTGGTTCCCGACTGCATAACTGCGTTAATCATGAATGGAGGATACTTGAAAGGAAAGTTGCAATTTTTAATGACTGAATCTAGATTTCCATTTCGCGAGGCTCCGGAAAAATTCCACTTTTTGCGCCCGTACGCATACTGTAAGGAGGCATTTGTCATCTAAATACGGCTCAGGTGGGGTGGCCTTTGCCCGCAACGGATAAAGAGCTTCCTTCTTCCAAATTTAGATTCTTCCCGGCTCCGTCTCAAGTTATGCCTCTTTTGCACTTTAAAATTGCCACGGAATGGGACAGTTTCGTTCCTGCCTCCATCAAACGAAAAGGGAATTTTTTTCCCCTTTTCTACTTCCCCTCGACTTGCCGCAGGGGTTCTTCAATTATTCTCAAATATCACTCTCGAGATGAGGTACACAGAGATCAGACTTTTATGAGATTCTCAGACTAAATATAGAGTAGAGTCCCGTTAATTCGGACTAGATGGGACCGGATCCTGTTCGGATTAAACGGAATTTGCCTTAAAATACGCGTAATACAAGTTCTAGATGGGTAAAGCTATAAAAATCGATTTATTTTTTTCATAAATACATAAAACTTTTTCTACAGCTTAATTTTAGTTTTAATACTACTGTAAACGAAGACCTAAATTTTTAACCTATGAACTGATGTAGGATTAACAAGACAAATCATCTTCGTACATAATTAAAATTCAAAATTTATACAGTACAAAAAAAACCTCACAATACATTAATGTTAATTAAGAATTTTTTAAAAAAGAAAGAAACGTTAAATTCTGAACAGGACTATAAAATAAGACAGGAGTACTGAACTGTAAAAAAGAATCCCGTCCCCATCAACTGGATATCCGGGCAAACGGGGTCCGGATTAGCGGCACTCTACAGTAACAGTTTTCGGAGACACTGGAAGCATCATCAATATGTAAAAATTAAATCTTAATGACAACCTGTACCTGGGTTTAACCCCCTCCCCCCCCGACACACACATGCTATTAATCCCTTATCGACAAGAAAAATTTCGCGAGCAATTAGTTCGCAACCAGGACGCTAATTAGCAGTAACCCGAAAACTGATGGCCAGTAGAGTGCAGAAGCCTGCAAAAAAAAAAAAAAAAAAAACGCTGGCACATTTAACTCTCCTAAAGCAATCTCATCTCATTTTACGGTATTTAATAATAAAAATAGCAATTTAAAACAGTTATTCACAAAATTTTAATATTCTAACTTTAAAACCATGCTTAAATATCTGAATTCCTAGAGATTAAGCCAGAACGACCAGAATATTAACATTATTTAAATCGACAAATAAATGCATTTCTTCATTGTGAAATGGAGTGACTTTTGGGACGGCGAATTCTTCGACAGCAATTTTTGCGGTTGTTTGATTAGTTATAGTTTATTAGTTATTAGTTGAGCTATCAGAGGAATTGAAATAAATGAAATTAGTTAAAAGCAACTAAAAAATGAGTAGAATGAGAAAGCTTGAAAAAAAAAATCATTTTCAACTTAATCATTGCTATTTCAAAAATACGTGTGAGGTTTATTACGTTACAACATTGGACCTTCCCAATTACTTACGCTGTACAGCAGAGATGTTGCCATTTTCAGACAATATTAGTCTACTATGAACTCTGAATGACTTTTAATTTAAATAAATGTAAACCATCGCCTATAACCTTCCATTCATATTCTACACCTCAGGGCTCAGAAGGAATTTTTGCTTCAGTTTTGGTCCAAACGTTGCACTATCGTAGAAAGTATATTTTTTCAAGGCACGTAAAACACGAATAGATCACTTAGAAATGGATAATTTTTGTTAAAAAAAAAACACTAAAAGCGGCTGATAACGACAATTTTTAATGTCGCTCAACTACTAATCAAAGAACATATTTTTGCCTGTAATTATGAAAGTGAATTATACCATACATTTTTCAATCGAACGCTCTAATTAAATCACTCAAACGTTAAAAGTTTCTATAACTTTGTCAAGGTTGTTTCAGGCAACGGTATTGTTAGGAATGTAGAGCAAAATAGGTGATAAACTCATTTTTTTCCCCAAAAAAATTCTTTACTTAGATTCTACTTATCAAAACATCAACACCCCCCTCCCTCTCTCCCGTACACACACGATTCATTCTAAGTAAAGGAAGATTGTTGACTGATCGACGTAAAGTCCTTTACCATCTCTCGAGTTTTTCCTTGACAAGCTTCCATTACCTCCTTCAGATGATCGTTATCAACAGCTACACAGAGCGCCCGGATCTTCTCGATACTCAATTTCAGAACGAAACGTTAAAAGTAAAAGTTTGAAATTTATTGATCGCACCAGGTCAAATGCAGTGGCGAATCCAGGGGGGGGGCTATCGGGCTACAGCCCCCCAGAGCCAAGCCAGAATTCTTGATACTATTTAAAATCATTACAACTGTTTTTTCTTAATTTCCCTCTTTAAAAAAATAATAAAAACGTTTCAACATTGCTTTCTGGCTTGACAGGCTCGAAAATTTTCGTATTTTTGTAGCCATTCCACTTGTAGCTTTGACGCGGTCGAAGACATTTTTTGGCTAGTTATTTTATTGTAATTTTTATTAAATTATAGAAAGTATTGTATTGTTCATTATGATTCTTATTGTCAGGTGAGTCAAGTCTGTAAAGTTAAAGAGTTTTGGTTTACTTTAGCCTTGAGGTTTGACATTCGTCACGACGATACAAAATTTTTATGACCTCCCGCCGCGGGCGCGCCCCGCGGCCGCGGGGCGGGGGGGGGGAAATGTATAGTTCATACTTCGTGCTTTTTCCGATGTTCCACGGCTGACTTTCGAATTAATCGCAACCCCAAGGATCTCACGTAATCGCTCATTCAATATCGTAATAATAGTATATTATAAAATAATAAAGATAATTTTTTAAAAAACACGCCTTTATTAGTGTACTAAAAAGTAGTAAATTTTTATCAAAATTTTGGAGATCAAGATAAAATCATAAAAGTGCGAGGAGCTGAAAGAAATGCTCACACCAAAGGGAATTTCAATCACGTTTTTTTTTTTGTTTGTTTGTTTGTTTGTTTGTTTGTTTCTAAAAATGTTCAGGAATTTTATTTATAACATTCATCGTGAATTAAGCTTCTGATAGAATTGTTTCCAGAGCCTCACGCTTTTATGGTTTTGTTTCGACCTCCAGAATATTGATAAAAAAAAAATTCTACTTCTTTAGTACACTTATAAAAGCGTGTTTTAAAATCTTTTTTTTTTTTTCCTTTCTTTTCTACTCTTCGGACTTGAACACATTTTTCACAAATCATTATTAAAAATATTACAGAATCCAGATGGTACCTCTCACAAGGAATAAAAATTTAATTCAAATTAATCGATAAACTGATAATCAAGTTCTGTTGAAATATTAAATTTTATAAATTTATAAATATTACATCGCAATATTAAGAAATTTAAAATATTGCATTGTCATCGAATAGCGAAACACTAAAAAATTACAGAACTCTAGTGTATTACCGCCATGAGAAAAACCCTCGACACCAGACATGCCTGTGGCGGACGTTATGGAAACGGGATATTCCACTGCATTTTGGGGGTGAAGGAAAGGGTTTTATTTCATTTGGTGCAGATAGAACAGTCGGAAGTCTCGGTTTCGCTTTGTACTACGGTCGAAATGAATTCTCGCCATACGAAGTGTGCTTAGTTCGCCAAATGTTGCGGTTGATTTTATACCCGTTTAACTCCTTTCTTTCGGGCGGAATATTTTCATCAAAATAGGGGGAAAGTGAAGAATGGAAGGGTGATGTTTACATTTTACGGAGCGTGATCTAACAAAGAACTCCGGAAATGCGCTCATATGACTCATTGCCTGACACCCTTTCCGGTGTAAAATCGTCCAAAAGTGGTAGTCTCGGAATCCGTTGCTGAACAGTAGACTCGTCTACTTGCGGCAACCCTGTCCAAGGTTTTTCTCCTGGCGGTAGGACAGTACGTCAAAAAGTGAGTGAAAAATTCAATTACAAAATTATCATTCTACAAACATGAAAGAACTTCAATTAAACATAAGCATGTAAAAATAGCAACCACGGTGAGTTAAAATGCGAACTTTACAGTGAGCAACCCAAGAACTTTTCTTATAAAAGATAACCAGAAAATTATTCAGCGACAGATTTATAGCAAGGTCGAAGGGACACTATTTTTGCACTTGCGTACTATCTACGAAACAAACAGATAGGCAGATGAAGAAAGCAAACCAAACACGCAACTTGTACTTGTGTAACCAGAAATCCTGAGTCGTATCATTTCAGATGGCTTTTCCACGCCCGAAATTTTTAAATGCAGGTCAGATACAAACAATAAATGTAAAATCAAGGTGTATTTATTAAATTCCTATAGCCTTTGTGTGTTTTTCCAGTAATATATAGGGTGCCCAAGAATTGTGGGACACATCTCAAAAATTAATTTTAAAAAAGAAACCCAATAATGGCACAACTACGGGGTTTTTTAAAATGAAAGAGCAAATATTTTTTTTTTTTTTTTTTCAGACAGGTAAAGCGGCGTTACGGCATTCTAAATTTGCTACAGAGAGAGAATTGGCTACCGATCGGCACAAGCCGATGCGCGTTTTCTGGTTTCCTTTTTTAGTTTGTCTTGAATATCTAAAAAATATTCAGTTTTCACACTACATGCGAATTAACAAATTAAAGAGCGTAAAATTTCCTACAAATTCATGCTTTTATTTTTCTTCTAGCTTTAATATTTCGCAGATAATGGCTCTCAAAACTGAGAGATTTTTAGTAATTTACGGCCACCTAAACCACCGTAACGGCACGTTTCTTATCTGAAAAAAAAAAAAAAACTTTTTGATATGCGCTCTCATTAAAGAAAAAAAAATCTAGTTGCAACATTATTAGGTTTTTTTTTTATTATTATTATTAATTCTTGAAATGAGTCCCACAATTTTCCGACACTCTGTATATACAGTAAAACCTCTATAGTACTTTGTTTATGGGACCACTCCTGGACGACGAATTATCGAACCTGGTTTCGAAATGCGATAAACTACTTACATAAATTACTTACTAATAAGTAGTTTATGCGATAAACTACTTGCTTACCGTACAATATAAGGATATACAGTAAAACTTCGATTAACCGCCACCGTCCCAACCAAGGCTGTGACGAATAACCGAATAGATGGATCGCAGAAACCTCTTAATACATATGTACAGTAACGTAATTTTGCTGCAGACTTGGGACAAAAATGAAAATAAAATAATTTAAGAGTGAAATAATACGTACATATTGTATTTAATTTTATAAAACGATCAATATAAACTTTAATATAAGATTAGTAATGTACAGAAATGCATTGTTATACTATAATACAATAGCGACTGGTATGGCGCACCAGATCGATGTCAACTCCTCCGCCACCGACGACTAGTCACTTCTACCATCTTACAGTACAGTAACTTCCAGCTTTATATAGTAGGGTGTAAAAGAAATTCGTGGACAGTTTTAAAGGTGACTGTTTGTTTGTTGGTATTTTTAGACGATGACGGATAACAGAAATTGACGATTAAACGAGTGATGGTTAATTGAAGTTTTGCTGTAGGTCTTTCTTTTTTATGAGTTTTCATAGTCACTTCAGTATATTACTATGCTTGTAATTTCAGACAATAAAAATATAATTTAGAATATTTTAAAAACTCCAACTTTTTCTTAAATAATTGAATACATAATAATAATTACAGCACTTTTATTACAACTAGCCGCTCTTGCCGCCCTCAGGGCGGGTTCGCGGCCAACACCCACTTTGCCCAGCACTACCCCTGCCATCCCGCTGCTTCGAGGCTCTCAGCCACTACTTTTTTCAGTTTTAAATACTGTATGAAGATCAGTGGAACAGACCATAAAACCATAGTAGATTTCATATTCTTTGTAGACAACAGATTCCTTTAAAATTGTAAAATCTTTCAATAAACCTCATCTAGTTGTAATGTCTAGTATAAATTTTTCACGAATTTCGGCATAAAAGTCTTCATATCCATAAATACAGAATGAAATCGCCCTAACTAAACAGCATCCATCATCTACAATAGGTATTTTACAATATTTTTTATACGCCATTGTGATGGAACTGTTGGGATAAATATATTTAAAATAATATGGTAAAACCCTCAGAAAGTTCGCCAGCCCCAACCACCAGACCGATTTTGACATTTCTTTTCATTTGAAATGTTATGACGTCTAGATATGTCATCAATGGTCGTCCCACACACACACCCTCCATTTTCGTACGAAATCGAAAAAACACTTCTCCTGTGTTCATTGTCTATGAGTAAATCTTGTAGAAATTCCCCAGCCCCAACCATCGAACCGATTTCGACAATTATTTTATATGAAAGCTTATGACGTCTAGATATGTCATCAAGGGTCCCCTGCCCCCCCCCCCCCCACCACCATTTTCGAACGAAATCGAAAAAACTGTTTCCTACTGTACATTCTCTACGGGGAAAAACCTTTGGACAGTTCGCCAGCAACAACCACCCGACGGATTTCGACAATTTTTATTTCATATGAAAGCTTATGACGTCTAGATATGTCATCAAAGGTCGTCTGCCCTCCACCAACCCCATTTTCGAACGAAATCGAAAAAACATATAGAGAATGTATGGTGGAGAAGTGTTTTTTTGTATTTTGTTGAAAAATGGGGAGGGGGGGGGGCAGGCGATCCATGACGACATATCTAGACGTCATAAGCGTTCATATGAAACAAAAATTGTCAAAATCGGTCGGGTGGTCGAGGCTGGTGGACTCGGTGAAGAATTTTTTACCAAATTATTTTAAATATATAGACAACTCTTTTTGAATAACCATATACAGAAATGTCTTAATTTTTTATCACAAAACATGCAACAAACTGCAATTTTAATTATTCGACATGCCGCGATATTTCAAATAACTTTATTGTATTAGATCGAAATTAAAATAATTATTTTTATTGTACTAGTGCGTCTTGATTTCACTGTCTTTTTTAGGGAAGATTGCACGTTAATCCTCAAATATTAATTCTTGTTTCAAAAAAAAATTATATTAATTTCAATTGTCGTGACGATTGATTTTGGATTCTAATAAAACCATAGTGAAATTAACATTCAAAAGAAATGACGGGAGGCTGTCTTTTTAAACGGCCGCTGATGTTAAAGGCGTAGGACTACTTTACTCGCGTGATCCTTTTGTTTCTCGAAGTTTCTCGTTAAGTTTTTAAGTTTAAGTAAGTTCTTGTGGTAACTTCTGCTGTTACTCTTTATCTCTAAAATAAGACATTAGTAATGTTTTCAACGTGTAGTTACCGAGATGTAAAGGAGCTTCCATACCAAGTTTTATGGTGTTTTGACGTGTGAATCAACTTCCTTCTTGAAACCCCAATGGGAGGAACGTAGTCTTACGTTAAAAAATTTCCTATGGTTTTAAGCAACACACTATCGAATACCTACGACGTTGTAAAATTTTTTTAAACAATGAAACGAACACGAATGAATCTGAACCAGGAAAAACGATATACTAACGACAGCGGGGTACAAAAGAGGCGTGAGTGTACATAAAACCACATAACGGAAACACCATTACAATGATGAATGCGCTAAAAAGTATAAATATAGAAAATTAAATTTAAATTTCATTTGTGTTACAACTAAAGAAAATAAATAATCAAAGGATGATTTATATCAACTACACGGACTTTTCCCGAAAGTGTGTGAAATATAAAAAAATTGAGAACAAATATTCAGTCCTTTAAGTTTCGCAAACACCCTCAGATACAATCTTAACGGTTCAACTTATTGCAGAAAATTACAAAACCGTCGGAAAGGATTGCGTCATGACGGAAAAAAGAACTTTGATCTGTTGCAAATTTACTGTAATTAAAATTCCTCCGAACACTAAAGCAAAGTTTACAATTCTTATATGAGTATAAATCCGTGAACTTCAATATTAAATCATTAATAATAAAGGCAACAACAAAAAGAATTCTGAAGTAAAATTACATATTCTTTCCCTGTAAATCGAATTTTCAAACGTGGCGCGGGAAAAGTTCCAGAAAACGACCATTCCATTGCCAGTTTCTCCTACTTCAAATGATAAATCTGCCATTTTCTTCACTGTTCGATCTGATAGCCGGAGCGACAATCTATTCATCGTTATCTTCACCAAACAAATCATGCAACAAGGTAATGCACTCTTAGATTTAGAACACAGATAGCACAGGTGACGTGTCCTAAACCTTCGAAACGCTCATATAACGATAGCACGGAAAATCCCTTCCTCCTGTTGTGGTTTATTTGGTTCAAGTGCTTCGAAAAACAAATCGTAACATTATGACGATGACGTCAATGCTACACAATGAAAGGTGTTTGTTTTACATGCCGCGTTCACATAAGATTATTTTTCCTTTACATCCATGGCGAAATTGTTTTCTTGCCCGAAGTCTGCATTTTAAACGTAGGAGTACGTTCCTCCCATTGGGGTCTCAGGAAGGAATCCGATTCACACGCCAAAACGCCACAAAAAACGTTGTATGGGAGATCCTCTACATCTCGGTAACTACATATGTTAAAAACATAAATAATGTCTTATTTTAGAGATAAAGGGTAACAACAGAAGTTCCAAAAAAATTAGAAAATCGGAAAACTTCGAGAAACAAAAGAGTCACACGAGTAAAGTAGTCCTACGCCTTTAACATCAGCGGCTGCTTGAAAAAGACAGCCTCCCGGCATTTTTTTTTTTTTTTTCGACTACCTAATTTCATATAAATTTGTTCTCAAGTTATTGACACTCAGTATAAAAATGACTAGGTATCATATTTTCATCACGAAATATATAAATAGGGTTACCATAATTTTTAGTTGAAACTGGACACACCATAGGAGGAAGTCTTGGAAGAAGGTCAAAGTATAGTATAAATTCTAAAAGATGCATTACTGATCCTCTTTCATAAAACTACCAAAAAGTTTAAGGAAGTGAAAAAAAAATGTAAACGTCGGAATGCAAAGAATATACAATTTGTATTAATGTTTGGTAATTAAAAATTATATTAATGAAAAAGAGAAATAAAACAAAACTGCCAAAGCTTTTAATTTTCAGTTTGAACTGGGGCCTTTACAAAGAGGCTCATCCACTTGCACGTCAACAGTGGATGCAAATAATATAAACAATGAATTTTCTTCATATTTTGTCAATGACAACCAAATTTCACTCGCGCAGCATTCACTAGCGTAAATCCGGACATTTTGAAGATCCGGACACTAGTCCAGACGTGAGCTTGAAACCCGAACAGACCGGTCGTGTATGGTAACCCTATATGTAAGTGCATTCCAGTTTAAATGCTATATACTTGGTACATAGAACTTGAATTCGGAAATCGCTTATCTTTAAAGACTTGAGTTCTGAAAAAAAGTACTTGAAAAAGTTTTTATGACTTGCAGCTTTTTTTAATCATTTAAATGAATTCACTCACCATGTCAATAGTTCTATCAGATTATCACGTGAATAGGGTAAAAATAGTAACGTTCAGTTTGAAAGATGCAAAAAGAGATTCCAGACGCAACGATGCACCAAAGTAGAAAGTATCTGTTTTATAGTGGAAAGTAATTAATACAAGTGATAACATGTTTTAGTGCGCGCTTTATATTTGTTCGATGTTGAATAAAAGTAAATACAGGGAAAAAAAATTCGTGCAATATTATTTGTTATGAGGGCAAACTGTTTTTATCAATGTGAATATTATTTAAACTAAAGTGTAAATAATCACAAAACTTTTTTTATCACGATAGTGTTTTTAGGCTGGCTTTTTATCTGGAAATTGCTTGATGCGAAAATAGTTCATTAAAAAACAATAGGAAAGAAACAAGTACTATAAAGAGTTGCTACCAGAGGCGAATCCAGGATTTTGGTCGGTGAGGGGGGTCTGAGGTCATGAAATTTCGTATCGTCGTGGCTTATGTAAGAGAAAACACTTTAACTTTACTCACCTGACAATAAGAATCACAAAGAACACTATAATACTTTCGATAATTGAATGAAAACACAATGAAATAACTAGCCCAAAAAATGTTTTTGACCGCGTCAATACTACAAGTACGAGTGGAATGATGACAAAAGCGAAATTTTCGATCCTGCCAAGCCAGAAAGCGTTGCCACTTTTTATTTTTTTTAAAAAAGAGACAAACAGGTATATTGATTTGAAAAAAGAATCAAGAATTTTGGTTTAGCTCTGTTCTTCTGCAGCCCCATAGCTCCCCCGGATTCGCCACTGGTTGCTACATAACAGACACATTATTTCTGCAAATTCCGTGATATAAATATGTCACGCACAGAATGTAACGACTGATGCAATCAAACCAAACAGACACGAGCCTTAAACATTATCGTTTTACGAGGCTTCGGGACTAGAGGTTCGAAACTCTTATCGTTTGCAGTTTTTTTTTTTTTTCAACTTTATTACAGCCAAAGACAACTTAAGTTGACAATATGTAGAAGACTAAGACAGGCTTCGTCACTTGCGGATGACATAATATACGTTTTGACGCGCCCGAAATCAATACAAAGAGCTGCAGAAAATCAGTGAAGCAGCAAGGGTACATGGCCCCGCGGGATAATATTATTTTCTCCCATTTTCTTCACTCTTCGATTAGGTAGGTGAAAAGACAATATATTCGTTGTAATCATCATACCGATCTCTCGTTCTATATGACAAAAAGCAATGTTCAGGTATCACTCGTATTTCGCCTTCGCAGCGTCCGCCAAGACTGACACTCCGGATTGCCACGTCCCTGCAGGAAACTGAACAATATTCGGTTTAGATTTTTTTTAATTAATTCCATAACTATTGACTACTACTGCGTAAAATTAAATTTCATTCAAATATACGAATTAATATCTTTTAAATACAGAATGTTCATAATTAAAGTTTCACTTTGAAACCGCTATAAAATGAAAACCACAGGACCATAAGTTACCAGAAGTGGAAAAATTACAAAAGAGGTCATGATTATTTATTTTATTATTGTTGTTACAAAAAAAAATTCACGCCAGGACAAAAATGGCGGTGTATTAGTCAGTACATTGCTCAATATATCTTTTTCGGATTTTTGGAACTCTTTTTTACAAAAAAAAAAAAAAAAATGGAGTTTGTGATGGTTTTATGCCAAAGCTGTTCGGAAGACCTGTCGAAATTCCGAAAACAGATGAGAGATCTCGAAAAGCAAAATCGTTTAAGTTATTCTGAAATGCTGTACATAAGCTCAGCGTATGCCAATGCACTACGTAATTTATTCTCTAGCGTTCATACATAGATGAGTCCAACGTATACTTTATTTATTTCGCCGCAATTTTAGTCTTTAAAGGTAGCGACGGACTTCTCTCTAGGAAAACAGGCAGCTGCTTAGGGTTCCAATGACCAGGATAATGGATGATACACATTAAGAATACAGAACAGAACGCCGTCTCTTACCCCCGTAACCGTGACCAGATTTACACTATGTACAGCACAGGCATTTTCACTTTTACACTATTAGTTCGTAATAGTCTTTTCTTTAGATGTTTTTTTTTTTTTTTTACCTTTCTTTTTTGAAGGGTGGGGGGAATGTCCGGTAATTTGGAGCTTGTTTGTTCAGCTAGATGCAAAGTTGAAGGCTAGGGAGGCCGGAAAAGATATCTGTTTTCGCTTATGAATTTGACAATCCTACGAATTTTACGACTGGATACGAGGTTATTGGCGACTCTTTTCAGCCATTCTTGTTCGAAGTTTGGCAATGGCTTTCCCATATGCCAAGACACTGTGAGAAAACACTCCGTGGCATAGTGAAGTGCCGTGTCAATTCCACCACAACTGCAATAATCGCTGTCAGAGAGGTGAAACCTTTTGAGGTAGACAGGGAAAGGGCGACGTTGAGAGAAGAAAATAACATCCTCTCTAATCCAGTTAGTGGGACGGAGACTAACTGAGGGAATGATGTTATAGATTTTCCTGTCTGTATCGTCATTCTTCCATGAGGTTTGCCACTCCTCAAGCATGCTCTTCCGGAGGAAGCCTTTTATGTGCGGTTTAGGAAGCTTAGTAAGTGAATAGGGTTGTCCATGTTGCGTTGCGTTGCGTTTAATGCCAGTTGGTCTGCTCTCTCACTGCCTATATTGCCTGCATGCGCTTTAACCCACGAGACTTTTATTCTCGATTTGTTAGGAGGATTTTGAAAATTTGTCTTGCTGTTTGGTTTGTGCTCTTTGAATTGGAAGATGCCATGATACTTGCTCTATTGTCTACGTGTATTTTAAAAGCATTGTGGTTTGGGAGATGAGATGAGTATATTACCGCTTCATGAAGTGCAGTGAGTTCAGCTTGAAATACGGTGTTGTTGTCGTTGAGTTTAGCAGACCCCTGGTAGGCCCAGATGTCATTGGTCAATACAGGGCACACAAGTGAATAAATAAAAATAACTTAATTTTTTTTTTTGTTGAAATAGAAAATATTTCAGTTAATTAATTTGACAACTGAAGTGGCAACACTGCATTTCCTTTATTCATACACCGGCCAAACATTCAGCATGATTGTCGCCCTTATAGTTTATAACCCCTGTGATGAATGCGAGAGTCCGTTCATGCATTGGTTTTCGAGCACACTCGGGCGTATTCGAATAACTTCTAAAAGCACCCGGGAAGATCTGACAATAAAAAGCATAGTTAGTATTTTATAGCACTATTTCATTTCTAAATCTGCCCGTGTGATTTTTTTAAAGTCAAAGTACATTAACCCCTTCCGGTGCGATTTAATTATGAAAAAATGTGCAAGAAATGACTCACATTCCCTCTTAATGTTTACATGAATTAAATCCGACAAACTGGAAAAATTCGGATGTGACTTAGTAGGTATAACGGCAAACAATATGTGATAATGATCTGCGATATTTACACAAGTAATAAAAGGAAACACAATAATGTCAGATTCAATACACTATAAATTTTAAACTAAATGAATCATTATCATATTTATAAGTAACTTCAGTCACATGACGAGTATAGATCGCCAAGCTGTCTAGTTGACGGCGGTCGCTACAGAAACAGGTTATCGAAGGAGGAATCCATTTCGAGTAGGTAGGCGTTACTTACTTACGTAGGTTTGCGCACTTAGCTCCAAATGAGAAGGAAGTGCAGGCGAAACGATAAAACGAATGATCAACTACAGCCGCAAACTGGCACCAAGAATAAAGTGAAACCCCGACTTCTGTCGGATTCCTCCAATTCGAAATGGATCTTCCCTAACATAACCAGTTGCTATAGCGACCGTCGTCAACTAGACAACTTGGTGGACAGACAATAGTTATTTTACAGCGAGGGGTTAAATAAACAAAATAAATAAAAGTGTTTTTTAATTAATTTCTAAATTACCAGCAAAAAAAAAGGAGCTCCACATTTCAACTGTCTAGAGGCCCTGGGTCACTATATCGAAGCCTACTTCAAGAAACACAAAACGGATCACAACTTCTATTTTGAATTGGCGGACGCGTCAAGAATAGCGGACATTTTCAATTGCATTTACGCAAAATGCAAATGAAATTATCTAAATTGCAATGCAAAGCAGACAACAATTTTAATTTAGTTCAAATCGACAAGTTCGGATCTCTTAGGACTGAACCGCTCGATGCCATAAAATCATAGATGACATATTAGCAACATATGCGAGCTCTTTTTACAAATCTGCAATTTTTATGTTTGTAAATAATTTTTTCTAATAACATCGGAAAACCAGTTTGTTGAACCATCCGCCACCACAGGCCAGTCATTTTATTATGTAAATATGTTACCTGTTGTCAAGGAAATGAATTAAATTCGAAAGAAAAAACAAAATAAAAAACTTTCTTCAAAGTGAAATACATATTATTTATTTATATAATACATTTTGAAACATTTGTCTATACTTTTATGTCATATATCTTTTTTTTAAGGAAAATATTGTGTATCTGAAACTTTAAAATAAGTTTCATTGTCTTGTAACATAATCCATCTGTGCACGACACGTTTTGGTGCAAATAATAATATATCATAAACTTATAAGGGGCACTTATTTGTGACGCCGGACTCAGGTAAGAAAATTGGGACGTCACATATATGTGACGCAGGTAGCAAAAGAGTTAAAGAACACTTTCATTAAAGGTTTCGAAAAAGCAAGACTCATGAAGATTTTATAGCCAAGATTTTAAAAGAACAATCACAAAAATTTGAAAGTTTCACTGATTTGTGTTGTTGTTTGGCTTAATAACATTTAAGAAAGATTTTTTTAATAAGATTGATTATATATATGTTTAGAGAATCAAACAAATAGCACTCATTATATTTCAAACAATATAATATGAACTCTCAAATAAATGAAATATGATGATGAACCCATCCACTTCCCAGTTCTTTGCATGTTCGAGCGAAAAATTGTTTCGTCAAACATTATTCCCAACTGGAAAATAAATTATTTTTGTGAAATTTTCAAAAAATGAATTTTATTGAAACTGAAATGACAGGTACATTACATAGTTGTTTTAATTTAGCACTGTTAATCATTATTTAAAATAAGTTAGCCACTTAAATGGTTTTCTCGAAAGCAATTTACAGACTGAACACAAACAATGGCATTCATGCAAACGTCATGAAGAAGGTTATAAAACTCAGAATATTTAAATAAAAATTATGTCTTAGCATTGTCAAAATTTACACTTTTCGAGCAAAATTGGAAGGACAGTTCTTTCCGATCTGCGCAATACACAGCCGCTTTTCTCAGAAGTATTTTTCTCTCGTGCAATTCGATTGAATGAAAAAATTATTTTCTATCAGAACTGATAAAGTACGCACTAGCCGTTTTCAGAAAACACTGCATTGTGTGTGTACACAGGCGTTTTACACACCTGCTTTCATTTTGTGTGTGTGTGTGTGTGTGTGTAACATCTGCTAATTTCAAGATGAAGATAATCGTTTTATTTCACAATAAGCATTTTCAATTTCATATTTGCTTTCAAAAGCTAATCAAGAACCTGTTGATTCCCTAATTATATTGACCGAGTCCAAATTGTTAAAGTGCATTCAGATGTAAACACAAGACCCTCCCCCCTCACACGCACAAATTAAGTCAACACACTTGCTGCCGGTGATCTGCGGTGACTTTTAAAGCAAGGTATGATTTTTATAAACAACTTCTGACAAAAATGTTAGACTACTTCTTGTGAGTGAACTACGAACCTTCGGCTACAGCGAACATGTTAGGCTCGAGTTCCAATATTCCGAAAAATTACTTGCCTAAATATGCTACTTCCAAAAAAGTGAAGTGAAAGTTTGAATACAAAAGGGATGTTCTATGAAAACTTTAACCCTTTGCACTCGGATGTCGCCTTTTATGCACGATTCTAGTTTCTTGACTTCGATAGTTAAAAAAATACCTCCTTAGTTGTAACAAGCCGCAGAATAATTTTTCGAAAAATAATCGATTAATTTCGTATTGGAGCCCTGGTCTTCAGTGAATAATTATGCATCTAATTATTTTTCCGAGAGCAAAGGGTTAAATGCAATATAAATATTTAATCTTCCGTCTAGTGGCAATCCTTTCCCATCCTTCAATTGGTCGCAATGCATCTCATGGATATAAAATCTATTCTAGGATGTGACATCTGGATTTGATCATTTTCCTATAACAATCAGTCCCTACGAGAACATAAATGAGTATTCTGTAAAAAAAATTCCAATAGCAATGCGCTAAAAGTGGAATAAAGATACAGAAAATGGATGAACCTAATCTGGCATGTGCATCGTGTATGAACTTCATTCACGAGCGGTCCACGCCATTCCATTTTTCAGCCCATCTATTTAAGTGGGTCATTCACGGCAGCTACACGGAATGCAAATCCATCCGCTACCATACCTACTTCTCCCCCGCCTTCTAAACGTGAGCCCTCGCCTGCTCCGATTTCCTCTAGAGCGAGACAACCTCTCCCCCACGTATCTACACCGGCCGCATTTCCGCATGCATGGCCCGGAGTACAAATGAAGTGGTTAGATATCCAGGATGGTTGGATATTCTAACTTTTGACCACACCTTCCATTACTCATTGTTTTTTCGCATTGGCGACAGAACAGTCGGTCTGTTCTTGGCCTTACACCCTTTTGGATAGGTCTGACCGGTATGGGGTTTTGTTGACAACAGGTCTTGGAATGGAGCGACCGAATTTGAGTGAAGTGAAGAGTTCGTGAATGTCCAGCTTTAACGGAGGGTTAGGGTGCATGCAAAATTTTGCAATAGGTCTAAAAACCTAGAATTTTATAACTGTTCGGAAGAAACGTTTTCAAATAAACTTTTTTATCTAGCAATGTAAAGTATTCTAAATTAAAAGTTCATCATTACTTTTAAAAAATCGATGACCAATTACTTGCAGAAAACTTTTTTTTTTTCGCACCGAAAGGGTATACATAGGCTGTTCCAAAACACCTGTCAATAGCTCTCGTACTTCCGGCCATCGTTTTTTTGGCAATCCGGTAACGATGAAGACGTGTAATTCAACTCATTAGTTAATGATAGAGTGGCCTGCCAGGCAGTTTAGGTAAAGAAAGCAGTAAAGGAAGGGAGCTTGAAAAAAATGTAGAAATTTCGCCACACTGATTTATTTTGCGAGTTTGTTTACAACAATTATTCGTTACCGCTATTAGTATCTTTAATATTTTTGCTCCTTCTAAAAAGATCGAGATTTTAACCACTTAACTGTTGCGTTTTCTTTACTATCCGATTAGATGACACCTTATGTTTTGAAAATGTAGAATCGTTTTGAATCAGCTAAGAGTTCATATAAATCTCAAATGTTTATGGTTGCCACGCAATTTTTGTACCAAATTGAGAAGTTTGTCAATGTTTGACTTTTAGATAGATATGTTTAAAATGCGTTCTATGCACACATATGAATGAACAAATCAATTAAATGGCTTATCGAGCTTCGATATGTAGTAAATTATAGTGTCCGAAGAGCGAAGTTATTCATTCAAAACACATTACGGACATTTTTATAACACATTATGAAAATTTTTTAACCTTACACTCGATGCCTCAAACGAAGAAAATTCTCATATTTCGAAGAGTTTCCAACACACCTGTTCGCAAAAATGCAAAAAAGGCAGGGGGGCGGGGGGTTCCTGCCATAATTGCCAACACATAAGTTGACCATATGTGGGGTTTATTATTAAAACAATTAATTTTAAAGTTCACATTTATTTTATCTGTTCGATATTTTTTTAATCTATACTTATAAAAGGCAGTGTGTGTGTGTGCGCGTGCGATGTCAAGACGAATCTATCGCATTTACAGCCTTGAAATTTGGCACACAGGTAGTCTTAATGGTGACTCAATGCACCTCGAAGCCGGAATTTTAAAATTTAATCTACACAATTTTTTATTTAATGCTTTGTTTTATTTTGGGTCATTTTTTTGACGTTTACGGCTGTAGTATCTTTTCTAATGATAGTTGAAAAACAATCGATGCACCATCGGATAGAACAAACTATTTTCTTTCTAATGAAATTTGTTTTGAGCTTCAAACGTAATTTACTAAATTTTGAGAAATTTTTAAAAAATAATCAGTTTTACAATCGAAATTTTATTTTTGTTTTTAAATTTGCTGCATCCGACGTTCTAATAACATTATTACTTTCAATTTTTTTTTCAGCTTATAACTGGAACAATTCTGTCGGATTTAGAACAAGAACGGTTCAAGTATCTTTTCCCGTTTTTTTTCTTTTAATTAATTTTTTCCCGGTCAGTTGAAAGATATTTTTATCTAGCGAGATTCCTCCCGCGACACTTTTCCGGAACGTTGGCCGGCAATTTGATTGGCTGACGGTGCAGAGCGCAGGTGACGTCATAACCTTCAATTGAATGACTTCAATCATTATTTTCGACACTGTTTTAACGTGTTTATGTCTCGCATATTTTATTTGCTTTGTAGTAATCATTTTCACGTTGCAGTTTTTTAATATTGTTTCAGATTAACGTACTCTGTATTTTCTACAGTTCAAATGCCATTATCGCGAAGAAAAATAAGCGGGAAAATCAATAATGTGTATCTTTTGTTTTGTTTTCAGAACTTTTCATACCATTATAGGCGGTTTTTTTTTCCCCCATTTTGTTGAAGTCCTGATTCCACGGGCAACGCCGTGCGCGTACTGCTAGTTATATATATTTAATACAGCTTTAGGAACGCAAAACAGTAGCCTTAAGCCAAAGATAAATCAGAATTTCAAAAATATTTTTAATAGAATATTCTATTTTTTTTCTTTTCTTTATTTTTTTAGGTTAAATAACCTCAGGATAACTTGAATGTTTAATTTAAAAACTTAACAAAAACTCATCAGAATTAAATAATTTTTTTTTTATTCAGTATAATTTCATAAAACAAAACAAATTATACAGTTCAGCCAAGGAAAATAAATCGGAACTATGCAACCTTTGAAAAAAATCGTCCCGTAGAATTTTCCGAGAGATCTGAAAACGTCAAACGATAAATCAAATGAAAATCACCGAAAAATGCGAAGAAACAGGATCTAAAATTGCGCCAGTTATTGGACGTCTTTTATCTGATGCTTTTAAGATTTCTTTCCACTTAACAAAATAATGATGCAATAATACTTTTATGAAGCTAATTTGGCACTTTAAATCTGTCCCAGCTATTAAGCACCTTACATAAATTATAAAGCTTTTTTTTTTTCTTTCACAACGAAATGGTACGGTGGTTATGCAATTTCAGTTACGTTCCATTTTCTTAAGGAGGAAAAAAAAATATATCCTCTCTCTTTTGTTGCACATAAGAAAAACTCGTGCATGGCTAGAATTTTAAACCAGATAGCAAATCAGACAAGGGGACGATTTCTCTTTCACGACGCGATAAGATAAAATAGTGATCAACACAACGAAACGTGTCTTTTCCTACAGTTTTTCTCTTTCTTTGCAAAAGATTAACGATTTCTGAAAACGATGTATTTTCACAGAGGAATTCAAATGGCGGAACGAAGTAAAACGATTTTGGAAAAAAGCAAGATGAGTATCGTTAATTACAAAGTACATTAACAACCAGTGGTACATAAAGCAGCGTGTTTTATTCTTCGTATTTCTTCTTCTGTAACTTTCATACATTAACCTGAAATATTGAATTTATTCATTTGGTCAAAAACCTACGAAACCTTCAAAAGTAAAAAAAAATCTTACAGGAGAAAATAGTATATAGCATATTTTTCCGAGATAGTAGACCGTAAATGACAATATCAAATTCTAACCCGTTTCCTCTGAACAATAATGGTACAGAAATTAAGCCAAACACACGAAGCGGCAGTGTTCGCCCTTCGACTTTCACGTATAGGGGAGACCGGGGTACATTGGACCTAGGGGTACAATGGACCACCCCCTTATTATTTAATTATGTTTTTGAATGTTTCATATTTTGGCACATAGATGCCAGGTCTGTAGTGTTGAGAAAAGCCTTAAAACCATGTGCCTAACTGACAATTAAGCCATGTTATTCTTGACTGGTGATTTGTAGTAGCTAAAAGCAAATATTTTCGGCTAGATATATTTTCTTTTCTGGATTAAAGAATTGTGATTCAGAAAACATTACTCTACACAATAAAAAGGTAAGACAATATATTATATTTAATGCAGCTAGAATAACTGAATATATAATTTCTTATATTTTTTCTCAATTTTTTTGTCAAAGTTTAACATGGGGTATAATGGACCATGGTCTATCCCCACTTCTGTATCCCAAATGCTTTTAAAAGTCAGACATTATATAAGAATCAGCAAATTGTTTTATTTTAATGAGTTAATTAGCCATTGAATGACGTAGTGTACACAATGTTTTTAAGTGTAATCTATACATTAACCCTAATTAGGCACCGAAGAATAGTAAACAAGATTTTACATTATTTGTTTGAGATTTTTTTTTCCTTGTAAAAAGTTTATAAACATTCAATATTTTTTTAATTCTTATATTATAGCTATAGTTAGGAAAAATTAAATAAAATAGTATGATTCTTTAAAAAAAAATAATAATGCACCTATTAGTTTGTATCTACGGATATTATACAAAAATTAAGTGTTAAATGATATAAAATTAATTTAAAAAGAGGCTAGTACTGTCTAATTAAAGCATTTCCATAGATGACCAATCTCTTGTAAATGTACAGGATATTATGATGAATCTTCCGAAAGCTACAACTTCACAAGAAAACAGGAGACTTTCAATAACACAAATTTTTTTTAATGTGTTGTTTGCCAAATTTAATATTCATTAATTTTGCATTATATGTATAAACTGAAGCCATGAATAAACAAATATGATACATTTTATATTTTGTGTTCTTAAAAAATGTACTGTAGTAATATATTTTTAAAATTTAGTGGTGGTCCATAGTACCTCATGTTGTGGACCATTGTACCCCAACTCGGGGTACAATGGTCCACTTTGTCACTGGTTACTAAAAAAATATAGATAATTTTAGGTTTAGAGTGAGTGTAATATAAACCGTAATATGTAGAGAATATGTATGCATTTTTTCAAGCAAAAGAAAATCAGTACTTTGAGAGTAAACATTCAAAATTAACAAAAGTGGTCCATTGTACCCCGGTCTCTCCTATTTATACAATATGGCGAGTTTGATGTTTGGTTTCGTAGTGAAATGAAAAGAACCCAGAATATATTTTGGATCTCTTTCCTATGTACGATCGAAAATTTGATATAAAGGGTGTCCGAGAATTGTTGGACGCATTTCAAAAATTAATTTTAAAATTAATAATGTTTTTTTTTTTTAATGAGGGCGCATTTTAAAAAGTTTTTTTCAGACAGGTAACGCGCCATTACAGTGGTCTAGGTGGTCGCAAATTATTGGACATCTCCCATTTTTGAAAACCATTATCTGCGAAACAATTCAAGCTAGAAGAAAAATAAAATCATGTTTTTGTAGGGAATTTTACGCTTTTCAATTTTTTAAATCAAATAGTTTTCAAGATATTAAAAAAAACTGAAGGAGGAAACCCAAAAACGCGCATCGGCTGCTGCTGATCAGTAGCCATTGCGTATGGAAATCTCTCGCTGTAGCAAATTTAGAACGTCGTATTGGTACGCCATTTATCTGAAGAAAAAACTTTTTTTATTTGCTCTCTCATTTAAAAAAAAACTGCAGTTGCAACATTATTTGTTTTTATTATTATTATTAATTTTTGAAATGGGCTAAAACACATCTCGGACACCCTGTATTTTGGACCTCTTCACCTATGTACAATCCAAAATTTGATTTATATCTACAATTTTGGAATCAAAACCACATACCAACTTTTCTTTAGCTTGCTAGTTGTATTTTTGAGTTATCGTGTTCGCATACACACAGACAGGCAAACAGTCTAGCCACAGATTTAATCCAAAAGTAGACAGAGATCTACAATTTTGGTGTAAAGATCATGTATTAAAATACACCCATCTGGTTTGTCGTGTTTTTGAGCCAACGCGTTGACATAGGTACGATCGACACAGTCAATCCGTTGACGAATTGGATCCAAAATTTAACAAAGACCTACCATTCTAGTAATAAAACCATATGCCAAATAACATCTATATAGTTCATTGTATTTTCGAAATGTAGTGCTCATATGCACACGGACGGACAGACAGACACACTTCCCGTAAATGAATTTCTAAAATTTGATAGAAATCTACAATTTTGGTTCCCTTCTACAATTTCACCCTTCTAGCTTTTTTGTGTCATCGTATTCACAGAACGACATAATTCCAAAAATGCTTTTTTCGGCTAAGAGGAGTCTAAAACATGGAGATTCATCAGAATCTAGAGACCGAACTTATTGACCGTCACGAAACTTTCCTTATAAACATGCATACGATATTACCTGTTATTCCTTGGAAATTTTTTCCATTATTTTTCACACATTTTTTAAAATAAAATCCCGCTATTTTTAATTCCGACTTCAATAATTACTGCTAAATTATCCATCCAAACAGCTGCAAAACGTACAATAAATCTCTACTGCAGAATTTAAACCCCAAAAATAATGGTGAATGACATATGAAGTGCAGAGGCGCGAAATGTGACACAGAATTCACATAATAAACGACGACAACAGTCTGTCACGGTGCTACCTCTCTTTAAAATTACCTGCCGCAATTACTACTAATAGATATATCCCCAAAGTCTCAACTTAAAATAAGCTTTTGCCTTTTGGATTCCAATTCACTAGTGGAT
Source organism: Araneus ventricosus (assembly GCA_013235015.1). Taxonomy (NCBI): domain Eukaryota; kingdom Metazoa; phylum Arthropoda; class Arachnida; order Araneae; family Araneidae; genus Araneus; species Araneus ventricosus. The sequence goes on from BGPR01000319.1 coordinate 326,902, forward strand.
ATTTCCAACGCAATCTATACCTTTTCAAATAGATGAATAGAACCTCGTCACTTAGCAATTATGAAGCTGGCGAATCTTCTCAATAAATAGATGAAAGTTTCTCCCCATTTATAATCGATACATTAAAGTCCTTACAAATTACAAGTAATCATAATCAAACCAGAATAAACGGCGACTCTAATTGTAACATCACAGTCGTTATGCCCACCTGGAAGGACAGTTTTATGTGATCACTTACTCTAAAATCTCGCCATTCTGTCCAAACCTTGCTTGTTTGGCATAATAAGGCGATTTAAAACTATTTCAGCAGTATTACTCCTAAGACACGTTTAACATTAAACGCACCATGATCGTTAAGATTCACCGGTTAAAGACATTTGATTAGAAAATTCTCATATAATTTTACCACTTTTCACACTGGAATTCATGACTTTTTTATATTAAATATGTGCACTTTATTTTTCATTGTTAATTTCCTTTTTTTTCCATTCCGATAAAGACGTCTAGTCTACCGTTATTTGCCACGATAGGTCATTTTGAAAGGGAGAAAAATTTGTTGCCTTTTAAGTTTATCAAATCAGAAAATTTGATGTAAATGCACAATCCATGAACGTATAACTCAGATTGGAACATCCAGTCCTCAACATCGTAGCAGGATAATGTTTTAGACTTGATTCGGGTGTCTTGTCTTCATTAATATCGGCAAGAGCATGCGTGATGATTTTTGTCTACCTGTGAAAACGATAATTTTATAGAATCAAAATTTTTGTTGAATTATTACCTTAAAGTAACTTTGTTGAATATTTCCTTACTAAAATCAATAAATTTTATATTCAATCAAGAAACATAAGGAATTTATCTCAAAACCGGCCCGGTTGCTGTACGAATAAGTACAGTAGACTCTTAGTAATCCGGTACTGCACCAATCTGGTTCATCTTATAGGCCAGCGTTTTCAGAAGGGCAAGTAAGGAGCATTATTAAAGGAAAAGTCGCTACATGCGGATTTGACTGACTTTGCCACAACATAAACAATAGGATTTTGAATTATATTCTGTAATATTTATTATATATAGTATAATTTTCGATATAAATTGGCACATTTTATAATATTTTGCGCAATAAACACAGATTTTGCAATCAAAATGCGTTTTTTTTTTTACATGAATTTTAACCAACCGGTGCTTTCGATAATCCGGAAGTCCTCTGGTCTGATATCGGGCGGATTACTCAGTCTACTGTATACATTAAGTGCCAGTACGTTTAGTGCTAAGGAACGATACACTGAAAAACCAAAATGTCGCAGTTATTCGCTCCTGCTGTGCGTTGACAAGCAGAAAGCGGGCAAGTATTTGGCAAGCAGGCCCACATGCCGTTCCTAAATTGGGCACGAGGCGTGGTCTCTCCTCCGATATGGCCAATACCCAGAAATAGAATTTTCGTTTTCTGCGCGCGCCAGCAATTCTCGCTTGTTTTTTGGCAAGAGTTTCCAAGTCAGGGGGGCTGTGTCGCGCGTCGCAAAAAGTTAAAACGAGAAACTGGCGGCTATTTTATTTCGGTGTGTGTTGTGTTTTGGAACGAACTTGCTGAACCAAGATGGGGCTGCGTCACTTTCTCCTTTTAGAGCGGGTACGGTTTCTTTTAGGAAGACCCTGCTTTTCATTCAATGGAAAGAAGCGGTTTGCAACTCTCCGTGGTTGAATTCTTTCCAGAAAGCTTTATCTTTCCAAAACAACTTTTTTATTACGCCAGCTGATGGAATTTCACGAATCCCGAGAACAACACCAGCCTTGAAACACAGATGCCAAAATAAAGAAGTCTATCATTAAATTCTCGGTTACTAGCACAAAAATGATGAATAATTTTCTGCATAATTCGTCAGATTGAGACGATCATAAAAGAATTTTCACAACAGAATTCAAAATCGATACACAATCAAACAGGTAGACAAAACCATATCGATAACCAAAAAAAAAATTGCGATAATTAGATAAATTAGATAAAAGCTAACCTATTCATAAAATTAATTTACGTAGTTTCTTTAAATCCGTAACAAACTAATGAGTTGTTTGTGTAATTCAGTGCGTCTCGACTTTCGACTGAACACTCCTTTAAAAATTCATTAATCAACATCGCTTTTTACACAGATGTTAAAACTTTTTTTTAAAAAAAATTTTGCTAACAATTTCACAAATACAGACTTTTTTTTTCCGGAAGGACTGCTATCGCCAAATTCCTTCACAATGGGCAGTTCATTAAAAATAACAAAAAATTATCCCAAAATAGTCTTAGAACGTCCCAACCCATCTCTAAAGATAGAGTTTTTTGTTAAAATTGCACCACTTGGGGAACACCGGCAACAGCAGTTCCGCGTGCGAACGCGTGGGCAAAAACCAGCTAATTCTCCGTTCTAGCCTTGTTCGTGCCATTTTCCTTCCACAGAGACAAGGAAAAACAAGCTTGCGGCACTGATCAAAAATAATGATTTTATTCGTTTTGTGGTTTTTAATAACAGTTTGTCACGATTCATTTACCTTTATTTTTTCCAATTCAATTTCTCGGGACTTTTTAAATGATTGTTTAACTCTTTCGTCCCTGAACCACCTTAACGTACAGGTGTTTCGAAATGATGATGGAATACGTATACTATTAGAGACAAAAAGACTGAAGAACTCTGATTATATCTACTGCATAATTTAATAAAAGAGGAGGTAATATTTCCTAAATAAATATAAATTTCTTTACCCAACCGCCCCCACAAAAAAAAATGCTAAACAAATTTCTCATGTTCTCTACTGCGACAGCTCGTCAGGGACGAAAACTATACTTTAATACAAAAAACGACCACAGGAAAACATTAGCCTCGAGAAATGACAAAATGAATAAATTATACATCATTTAATCATCTTCCCGGTGAAATTATTATATCATTTCTGCTGAACGTATAGAACCTGATGTTTTAGACCAGGAAATTCAAAAAATTTTCGTCGCTTATTATCGCTCGCAAAATTTTGCCGCGATCCCAGAATTGGTAAATGAATCACAAGATAAAGCATTAATTGATAATAAATATAAAGAACTTCCATTTAAAATAGCTGCTCGGACAAGTTGGAATAAATGCTTTAAATAAAGGTGATTTTTTTTAACTTTTTTTTTGCACACACCAGCGATGATTATTTTTAACGGAGCGCACAAACTCGAAATTCACAATCTACGAACATAATAAATATCACCGATAACCCCTACTTAAAAACTTGATTTGAACCTGATTAATTAATATTCCTGAAAAGTAAAAATTCAAAAGCTGAAAGGCTTACTTCAATACTTCACTTTGAAAAATCTTAACGAAGTACGAAATGAAAAAATATCTGCGACGACTTTAAATATTGTTCGAAACGACCTCAAATGAGGTCACTACCTATATTTTAAGAAACCCCGGTTTAAACAATACTGACCCCAGAAACGTAAGTTTGCAATATCCCATTGAGCGTTTACAAGTCACAGGATCAGCGATCAAATCAAATCATCAGAAAAATCAAAAGCTATATATATATACTACTTTTTTATAAAGGAAAAATCGTAATGCATTTAACTGTCATATTATTTTTCAATATTTTCCCATCCAGATGATCGGTAACCTAACGAATTAAGGTACGAAAACGTAATCTCACACCACCCAATAAAAAGCGATTGCAAGATGAGATTTAGTTCTGTTTTTCATCAGTTTCTTTATTTAATAATTTAACTAGTGAAACCTGCCAACAGAAAAGTCCCTGCGCTGCTATCGGTCTGGTGATAAAAAGATTTTACAAATTTTTCGCCCAGCAAGAATTTGTGCCTTTCAACAACATACGCAAAATATGTTTAATATAACTTCCTTGACAGGCTGAAGACTGATCCAATTTTTTTTCTGTAGTCAATAAACGCAAATTCATCAGCACGCTAAATATACACACTACTTAACGGAGCTGAATGCAATACAGCAACTGCTTCCCAACTTAAGACTAAAAAGTAAACATCTAATTATCCAAAACAAACGAATCCACCTCATTGCTAACTATCAATCTCGATAACTTAATCGATCCCATTCAAAACTATATAATTAATCAATTAAGAGCACAACTCCAAACCGGAGCAAACGGGCAGCGCAGGCATAGGCACCAGCAAACACAAGTCACGTTTAAGTTATTCAATTGACGAGCAAAAACACTCCATCATAAATATATTAAGCAAGATAAATATAACGTTCCATCAGTGTCCCTTTAATTTCTGCAGTGAAATAATTAGCCTCCAAGCACCTGCCCATGTATAAAAACGAATAGTAACAAAACTAGCAGACCTAATCAGGTGCCCCAGGGGAGACCCATGCCGAAAAGTCATTACGCTATATTTTCTAAAGGAGTGGCAAAGAATAAAACGCACCCAAAAGGAAAAGAGAGCAAAGAGGAAAGGCTCCTTTGGTACTCATGTCAGATATCCCGAGCAGAAAGAAAAAAAAATGAGAAAAATTACCTACTGCTTGGACGGACTCGACTAAATCTTGTTTCCCTGGAAGGTTGACCCCTTTACCATTTATGGTGTGGTTGGAATGAAAGGCAATCGACCCCGATAGATGCACACTTCCGCAATAACTAAGCAGGCCCGAATGCGTAAAAACTCGAATAAAATTTAAGTTTTCCAAGTTCGTAGAGCCACCAATTAATGAATGATGCAATCATTTAGGTTACATAATTAATTATGGTGAATTTTATTAGATGCAGATTTATGCGTGATGAAAACGAGGTGCAAGACAGTGGAGCAACGCTTCGTTTAGAAGTCAGCGGCAACACGTTTCTCATCTGCTCTGCAGGTCGATTTTATTTTTTAATTGTTTGGAGGAAATATAACAGGTAATATAACAATTATACCGTTATGTAAGGAAGCGCAATTTTCAACCATATGTAACTGTATCATAAAAATACAACCTAAAAAACAGTTTTGATGCATGAAAAGTGTTAAATTTCGAAACGTTGCAATTTTTTTACTACAGAAAGGGACATTAAAATTCGAGGTTACAACGCAAATTTCGAACACCTGTGGATACTCATGAAAGACAAAATGTTCATTTAAATAATATATTTATCGAAACACTGCATATAAATATGATGGAAAAAAAACTTATTAAAACCTTCGAAGCCTCTAGGATTGCAACAATTTTTTGGCTATGATAACGTTAATAAATTTTGATATTCCAGTTTCAAGCCGCCAATGAAATTCCAAAAAGATAGCTAAATCAGAATATTGTGCCATCAATTTTCACTTTATTGAAACCAAACATCACACCAAAAAGACATCAGTGAACACAACTATGAATCATTAATTATTTAATAAATAGATTATATATATATATATATATATTCTATGTAATCAACATCCATCAATAGCACATAAAATATATTTCCAGAGGTACCAGTCTTTTTTAAAGACATTTGGACACCTACATCATATGAAGAGCACGCGCTTTTTGTCTTTCCCAAAAATACGACAATGATAACGGTTTCTTCTGATCAAGCTACTGGAATTTGAAACGTTACAAAAGAACACATGTTTTGAAACTATATCTGGAAAGGCAATTTTTGAAATCCGGACAAATAATAACAAAAAGTTTAAGCAACCATCTGAAACTTCTAAGCGATATCGCTGCTAGGACGTTAGATGCAGCACCAAATTACGCTCGCTTACTAGGCGGCCATTGGGAGAAACTCAGACTTAGAACATAAGATCCTTTTTTCACGAAACTGAACTAGACAAAAATGGTTCTCAGTGTGACTTTTGTTTGGTATAAGTAAGATTAGAAACATTATTTTTCTTTGTTTTCATAAAACAAAATAAGGCAGTGGACAATATGATAAATTTTACAGGTAACCTAACATTATTTTGCACATGTTGATATTAGTTTCGAAATCACAAGAAAGAATAGATACGATTTTAGATAAACATTCTATTTCAGAGAATTCTAACTGTCCAACATTTACTTATTTCATAACCAGAAATGTATCAGTTTTAATGCACAAACTATTAATTAATTGAAGAATAAAAAACCACCCATTATAGAGAAAAATAGTTAAGATTTTAAAAATTTATTCCGTCGAGCATTAAAGAGTAACGTTGCATATAAAAAGAGCGGCACATCATAGCAAGTGAACCCGCTCATGTCCCTATACATAAACATATGTAACAGGAAACACAGTTTTAATAATCTCACAATTTAAAAAGAATGCTTTTCGAAAACCAGTGTATCTTCGTAGGATAACTGTTATACTATAAAAGTCAGATTTTTCAATATTGCGCCAGGCATAATAAGTAGTTTGAGCTTCAAATTAAAAAATATTGATGATCCAATGCTTTGAAACTTAATTACTTGGAATTTTTCGAAATATAATTCGTATGTTAACTTTTAATGTAGAATCACATTAAAGTGATTTAGGAGGGATCGAAAAAAATGCGAGATCACAACGATCATGTTTGTTTTTATTTATTAATAATAAAAAGTGCCGAGGACTGACGATAAAATCTATCCGAGGGGGCATGGGCAGGAGATAAATTATTTTTACTACACTTGAGAAGCTCAAAATGTTCAGATTATAGAAGTAAATCTTAAAACATTATATTTCAACCCATTAGTTGTCGAAATAAGAATTTTTTCCCATGAATATTAATTGATTTTGAAATGGTGTTATTGTGAAGTTCCTTTGAACTTGACTCAAGAAAAAATTCAGGATTCCACGAATTATACAAGTCAAAGAAGAATATTTAACGTTTCTTCTTGGGGAGAAAACGGGGAAAATTAATATTATATATATATAATTCATCGTATCTCCTCTTGGAGAAGTCCCCAAACTTGTTGCTGAAAATGCCTTTATTATATCAAAATTCAACAAGTATTTCAAAATTAACACAAAAAACTGTTTAGTCTCATAACAATGCATTTCAGTTTAATTAATTTTAGTTTCAAAATTGAGAAGCTATTATACGAGGGACGTTCCAAAAGCTGGTTTCGTCGTGCTTTTCACAAGGAAGCTTTATTACAAACGGAAAACATACAATGGCATAACAAAATACAAACCTTTGGTTATTTTTCCACATATTCGCCACTGACATTGATGCATTTGTCGTACCGTGAAATCAATTTTGAGAAACCATTCTGTTTAAAATCGGTTACCAGCGAGCGAAGGATGTTCTTCATAGCCTTAGCACCAGTTTGATGAGCATGTTCGGAAGTGACGACCCGATAGTGCCGACTTCAATGCAGGAAAAAGATGAAAGTCGGATAAGGTTATGGGCCCGACCGCATATTTACAAACCCTACCCTGATAGAACTGAGGCAGGAAATCGGACAATATGATTGGCTCGCTTCGCCGAGAGCCGATGACGTTGTTCTTTGCTCTCGTGCGTGTACTTTTCATTAGTATAATTTCTTACAGTGTGGGATGTTTTATTTTTTTTATGATATGTTAAAAATAATTTCATTTTTAAAAATATTACAACCCACGGAAGAATGTTTTCTGTGCTCAGCTGTGGGAAAACGGAGAAGAAAAGTAGGACGACTCTTGTTTTGTTATGATTGCCGTACGCTACGTGCGAGAGCTGAAAACAACGTGCCTCAGTTCTATCAGGGTAGGGTTTGTAAATATGCGGCCCGACCAGGGCTCTGGAGTTGAAAGCTTGTTCTTCGACGATAATGCAAGACCCCACACAGCAAGGGACACAAAAGAACACATTCGTCACCCGAGATGGGAGAGATTGGATTACCCGGCCTACAGCCCCGATATTGTCCCATCAGACTTTCTCCTTTTTCCTGCATTGAAGTCAGCACTATCGGGACGTCACTTCAGAACATGCTCATCAAACTGGTGCTAAGGCTGTGAAGAACATCCTTCGCTCGCTGGTCACCGATTTTAATCAGGATGGCTTCTTGAAATTAATTTTACGGTACGTCAAATATATCAGTGTCGGTGGCGAATAGCCAGAAGTTTGTATTTTGTTACGCATTGTATGTTTCTTTTTGCAATAAAGCTTCCTTCTGCAAAAGCATGACGAAACTTCTTTCGGAACGTCCCTCTTAGGAGTATCTTTTTATATAACATTGTATTATTTTCCTAAATTTCCCTTCGGTCTAAAAATAGTGTGTCTGACTCGTGCATCGAATTTTTTATAATTAAACCTGTAATTATAGCAAAGTATCAATTAATTTAAAAGACAAAAATTACCTGACACGCTTAAGTATCTCAACAGGTGTCCTTTACGTTCTTATATGGATTGAAATAATAGTCTCAAATAGCATGCGTCATCTAATTAGGAGGTTAAATTAATTCGTAGGTCAAGAGATTAATAACACTCTGCTAAAGTAGCTGGTAAGGGGGGGGGCTAAATACCGAATCGAATTTAAACAGTCTAAAATAAAATAAATTTAAAACGATGTTTAAAGGAAAGGTTGCTTTCATACTCGATCCCAAGGGGAAAAAATGGTCGAATCCGTGAGTCCTAAACATCCATGAAGATTCGGCCGAATAAGAATGACAGGTGGTGCTAATTTCTGCTGGCACAGATACGCTAGGTGGTTGTTTTACACAAAAATAACTACATCTTAATAATAAGCTTTAACAGACGATCAAACTTCAAATATTTCAGAGAAAATCATTGAATTAGGAATTATGTGTTGGCACTGTCACGAGTTGAATTTTTCTGTTTGAAACGACGCGTATTTATTAGTTTAAAAGCTGACTGAAACAGTCATGCAACAAGCGAATCTGTATTTTCTACTGAAGGATCATATTTAAATATCGTTCACGTACTAACTGGGGAAATAGGGGATAATCCTCTGTTCTAACAGAATATTAAACGGAAGATAGCAAAAGTGTACAATACTAATCTTCTTTTAATAATCAACTTTAGAACAAGCAGTTGGAAGTCTACTTATCTATAAAGAAGCTATCTTTATATCAGTGTTGTGCATTATTTGCTCCTAATTGCATCTCTATAACAACGGCATTCAGAAACGGTCTTCTGATCTTTTGTATTCTCCGTTTTTGTACGAACTTCAACGATGATAATTTGGCATCAATAATTCGTACAACAAACTTTCGCATGTAGTAAACAACAGATGCAGAAGGTTCTTTCACTGTCTGAATAAAAGAGTTACCTTTTCATGAATAATGTAAACATGTTTGTGTGTTTATTTCCCTTCCATTGCTTTCAGAGCGACATTTGTTGGTTCGCTGTCGGAAGTCTAATCCCTTTTAATCAGCAAATTGGACAGGAATAAATTTTGGGACAGTTTCGAAAGAAATGAAAGCAACCGTTGCACAACCGGAAATTGATGTGTGGGCAGAAAGAAATGAAATGGGTTTGACCTGGATCTTATCTCCGTCTTTCTCCGAATATTGGCACATGAGTCACTAATCATGGACAGGATTCTTATGATCTGCTTTTTACATCTGCTTAGGTGGAAAGAAGATTGACAGTTCTACAATACGTGTTGAAGATTTCTTCTGTGTATAAATGATCCGACAGTTCAATAAGTTACGAGTTTAAAATGACGCCAGAGTGAACTTACGTGCAATACCACTTACCAAATTCATATTGTAAAGAGAGAAGTCGGTAAGAAAATGGTGAATCATTTTGTGGATGCATGTGTTTGAAATGTGTAAAAAATTACTGAATGAAACAAAAGGATTTATAAATTTATACTCTAGTAATTTTTAAAAAATTATATTTGTCTAGAGTAAACAGATAATTCGAATAAAAACGTTCCACAAAATATCTCAACTATTAAAATTTTGATTTACAATAAAATGCACCAAGTTTGTACAATTTTAATAGTTAATTAATTGTTACATGAAACATTCAGTATTGGGTATTGATTCTTATTTCAATTCATATAACAAATCTAAAAGACACCCGAGTTTTAAAGTCTTAATACGACTTCTGTTTTTTAAATTAATTGCTGCTAATGATTTCATTACAGCTTTCAATAACATAAATTTTATAATAGAGCGCATGAATCAGACTTGTTATTATAAGGGAAGGGGTTTAACCCAAGATTACAACTTGCTTTCACAAAGATCAGGTGGTCGGTAAACAGAAAGCATCTTCTGATTCTCTACAAAAATGTTTTTAAACTTAATGCTGATCTTGTATCAGCTTTAAGAATACTTCAGAAAAAAGAAAATATGAGAATGGTGGATATATTAAAAAGCATAACTTATTTGAAGAGCCAAACGCAGAAACATTAATGAAATTGGTTTACATTTAATTTGATACTCTGATGGCAAAAGGAACTTTTTTTCCCTAACACAGTATTTAAAAAAACTACCGATTAATTTGCTTAGTACAAATTTTAAACTTGTGCATATCTATTTTATCAAAAGAAATAAATATGTGCAACTAATCAGCTCATTCGGAACTTTAAAACTATAGGAGCTTAAAATATTTATAATTACTATTTATGATAAACAAAAGGCATTAAAATAATCCTACTCGTGCCGTTATAAACAGACGAATGAACCTTAAAAATAAGACAATCTGGAATAAGACAACACACACAACACAAATTAATTCATTTTATTATTGATTCAAACTTCAACGTCGTGAACAGTGTAAGAGCACTTCAACAGTAAAACAAAACTTTTCCCGGTGTGAACATCCATTTGAACAAACATCATCACTAAGAGAACCGGAAACCAGCCGTGTTCTCGCCATTTCCGAGCTGAAGAATGCCCAAACAATCAAACTATGCTCAACACACACTACATAGATCGGGCTCTTAAAAAACTAGTACAAGTACTGTTTTAATATGTATGTATTGTGCGTCTCGAGTCTCTTGAGATACATAAAGAAGCATTTTCTAAGAGGTTTATAGTGAAACCTTGATAACACATGCTTATTTTTTTTTAAATTCTTTACAGCTAATTTTCTAAAAATGAATTTAAAAACTTTTAATGCATAAAAAGCAGTTACTGATAGAATATATAAAGAATATTCTAGAAATATAACAATTCGTTAAAGATTAAAATAACTACTAAGACTCAATTTCTAAAAGCCACCTTCAAGTTGTAATATGATTATGAACGAAAAAAAGATAAATTTGACCAAATCATTTCGTTTTACAAATTCCTTTTTTATTTATTTATTTTTTCGAATTCATACCGTTATTGTAAATGGTTATGTTATATTAGCGAATAAAATCATTTGAAACAAAAAGGTCTCGTGCAAAACGAACAACTTAAACTCAACAAAAACATTTTTTTTTTTAAAATAAACAGCATCCTTTTGCACAAAACCTACAGGGTTTTTTTCCCTTTTTTAAGCATATGCAGTATCAAGATTGCACTAATTTTGTATATTAATAAAAAGTACTACAGTTGTAATTATTTGAAGTTCGTTAAAACTCTATGATGGGGAAGGGGCAATTAGTTAATTGTTAATCACAGAAAGTTATGTTCTTAAGGACTAGGAATTTTTTTTTTAAACAAAGAAAACTTTATATATATTTATTAAACAGTATAACAATTACGTTCAAAAATCTAACAAGAGTAAGTAACCATTCTTAAAAATATTCCCTTTTTTCGTATTTAAATAAATGCATTTTCTTCTTAATAATTTTAGACACTTCTCTTAACAGCATCCCATCAAGGGAATGGAAGCCTAAAGAACGTCCATGATGCATTTCTAGTTCAATTGACGGCTTGGCACTTGGAATGTTAAGGCTTTGATGATTGGCACTTATGAAAATAACAATATAAGTATTTTACGATTTTACAAAATGGCACTAAATCTAATGGCACTAACCAACAATATATTAACCCCTTGCACTCGGAAAATTAACTAGATGCATAATCATTCACTCAATTAAAGGGCAATTTTAGTGTTTCCAAGACCAAGCAATACCATCGTAAAAGTTGCTTTTTTCCGAAACATTGATCTGCAATTTCTGAAAAATAAGCACTTTTTGAAACTGTCGCAATCACGAAATATCAAAATGATGTCCCCGCCTAGAAGAGTACCCAAGAGATGACTCTCGAATGCAAAGGGTTAGTTAATTCAAAGAATATATATTATTTTAAAATAATCTAAAAGGCCGATAAAGATTTTATAAAATATTTTTAACACAATACATCTTAAAACGATAAACGCTTTTAGATTTTGTGATATATAACCTCTTGATTATATTTTAATAAAGGGAAGGAAAAGAAGAAAGAATTCAACATCATTGATTACTTATTACTGGAAGAGGAGATAAAAAAAACTTATCATAAAGTAAAAAAACCGACTCGTATTTTATTTTTTAAGCTAAAACCATGAATTTATATGAAAGAGGAGGGAGCAAAAGGATGAAATAAGAAAGAGGACAGAGAAAATCATGGCTGTACATAGTTGACAATCGTTACTAATAGAATTTTTCATTTTATATTAATTCAGTTTAACATGTTATCTTTGTATGTCTGACTTTTTTCGTAACACTTACACAAAATAAAAATCCACAAAATAAACCAAGGGATTAGTGACAATGGGAAACACTTGTTGCAAATGCACAATGAAAAGTACTGCAAATTAGTTACAGTACTTTTCTTCAATACATTTCATATCGTTTCCCATATTAATTTAAACTGAAATAAAATTATCAAAATAAAAAACAGAACTTCAATAAATATCATAATGACGATTTCATAATTTCAGTGAGATTGCACATATATATATATTACCTAAAAGAATTAAAATTCTTAATTCAATAAAGAATTATCTATTTTTCCTTTAACAATCCATTAACTAAATGACATATTTTAATAAACATTAATTTTAGAAAAAAAACACAAAGAAATCGCCATATAACAATGAAGGGTAATATGTACCCACTAGATAATTTTGTTAAACATTTCAATTACAACTCAATCAATTCAGTTGCTCGCGGAAATTTGACAATTTAATTCATTAAAGAAAAGAATAAATTTCAAAATTTTTCCATATAAAAAATTACATAAAATTGAGTTTTCTGTTCTTAAAACAAATACTTCAAAAGTACAATGGTTTCTCCACTAATAAAAACGTTATTTTACGATTTCGACGCATTTTTTAAATTGTTTATTAGCTGCCAATCAAAGCGATTCAGAGTGAACCGTTATATAATGCAAAAACAATAGGTCAGAATAAGAGAAATGTTATATATCTTTTTAAAGATTCTGAATATACAGTTAATTTCCCTTCATATGTTTAATTACATAAACAGGGAAAGTTATTGAAACAAATCGGAAGCAACGACTAGAAAAATGCTGACACATTGTTTCAATATAAAAATTATAAAATTTGAGGACAAGACGAAACGATTTCAAATCTCGGAAGATAAAAGAGTTTAACAAAGTAAAATCCAGAATTACAATCTAACATTATAATATTCTAAATTATTTAGTAACAAACTATACAAATCAACGCCATATACAATTAGATATAGGATACATAAGAATAGTCATTTCCTGACTGTAACATTTTCACAAACTGTTACCATTTTATGACAGAAATAACATAAATAACTCTATAGACGATATTACATTCTACTTTTAGAAAACGAGCAAAAAATGATGAAAATTGCACAATAAGTTCCGTAATTTACATTTTCAAAACGTTACGAAAATGAGCAACAGTCAAGACCTGCTTAGTTTTATAAGAAAAAGCAGATTGTAGAATGTAATTTATATGCTATAGAGCAATGATCGTTACAATTTTAAGAGCAAAGCAAATTTAGTTTTTACACAGAGAGAAGAACAAATTCGCTACTTCGCCGGTTAATGAAAAAAAAAATTACAAAAAGGTAAAGAGAAGGTGGCATTATTTAGACAGCTCCTGATCACCGACCTCAGATAAGCATAAAAACACTTAACACAGTGGCAAAACTAAGTTTGATTAATTATCTTTCCTGCCAGCAGGAATTAAAAAACAAAGCAAAGAGAGAATAAAGCATAAAGAGGAGGCGAAAAGAAGGAGAGGAACGAAAGCAATTGATGACGGAAAACCAGCTCCGCTTTCTCAATTTTACAACTTTTTTTAAAGGAGGAGTCGAACAATCGCAGGAGAGCCATTCACGTTCGTCCGACCTGAGTCATGTGATATCTTTACAACCATAATTGGAAATTAAGTTGCAATGACGCTTTTCCGCGGCCAAAATAAGAAGTGTCTACAAGTTTCGATCATTTCTCCTGCTTCTCTTGAGCCTTCTAGGGCCTAAAGGATCAGACAGCACTTGATGGAACGTGGAATGACGTGTCCCGTCGTTTCCACATTTGGCAGGATTTTTTTGACAGAAAAAAAGCAAGCAGATCATCAGCAGAGTTCAGATAGGCAATTAATAAGATTTTGGAATGATACATAAGCACTTATTTTTCCAGTCACATAAAACACAAATCATTTCTTATTCAGCTTTCGTATAGTGGCACGCCAAATCGGTTCTGTGGGGGTAGAAGTCCTTGGTCCTATGAGATTGGAATTTCGACTACTACTATTGCGTCCGCCGGTCGGTCCATCTCTTTTAAATCATATAGAAAGGAGGCAATTTCTGATCCTGGTTGTTGTCCTCGAAGGGATGGTGGTGATGAAACTTGGGTGGCTGATGATGATTCTGTAGTTGTGTGGTGCTGGATGCGGGAAACTGGGATTGCTAAGAGGGAAAGGAAATGGGTCATAACATGCATTAATGACTACCACCTTCTCTTTGAAAAAAAAACTTAAACTGACATTCTATGAATTCAAGCAATCGAGAATACAAATTGCGCCCGCTTAATAAAAGAAATCGTTACCAACTCTCACCATAAACATAGGAAGTTCACACAAAGCGGGTGCATTTAAGTATATAAAAAAATGCCGCCAAACCAGTGCCTTAAGCATAACACCCCTACCTTCGGAAGAGACTAAAATTTAATACTATACGAAGTAACAGAATTAAGAGAATAGATTTCAAACAAAAAATAATAAAGAAATATTCTTAAATGAGAATTTTGACAGATTTTTTTTAACAAATGGGGAAAAATAAAATTTAAAATGAACCTGAATACAACTCTTGCAAAATTGACTATTAAGTCCTTTTCATCCCCAGGACCAGGGGGGGGGGAAGTAGAGTATCTTAAACAATGATTTGAATTTCACATTCAATTCTTTAAACATATCCAACCTTGAAAATGAGAAACTGCTTGAATTCAAATTGCAATATTCAGTATCAGACCTGCCAACCTCCAGATTTGAAAAAGAGGAAGGCATTTTCAATTATACATACACGATCACAAATGCGCAACAGGGCCAACATTTACTTTATTTAACTCATGTATAAATAAGGTGGAGGGGGCCTAATGAAACAATCTTTTATTTTGGCTATATTTTTCCTCAAAATTTTATTTTTTTACAAAATAAATGAAATGTATTGATTTTTAAAAATTGCTTAGCTGGTTTTTAAAATAATCTTATCAGTTTTTTTAAATGCCACTTTTATTAGTCCTCACTCTTCCATATATATTTTATATATAGACAATATTACCAATATAAATTATTGACTTACCTATATATTTTTTTGTACTTCAGAGCTTTAATTTATGTATTTACATTTCTTCATATATATATTTCTTGATCATAGTTTTTTTTTTTTTTTTTTCATATTTACAGTTGAGTTCTAGTTGCATATAAGTCCTATTACAAATTACATGATAATGTGCTTTTACACCTTTAAAGAAGTTGTTGTTGCATATTTTGCCGGAAGCAATTCAAAACTCAAATGAGCAAATGATACAAAATGCAAACGATTTATCTTATTTCGAAGCGATAATAAACGAATATTCCTCGGAATAGGCCTTGGTAAATACAGTCTGGTGTTTCTTTTTAGATTCTTTCTATGACATCAGATCTGGACTGGTGGAAAAAGAAATGCAAGCACAAAAAAAATTTTTAAAAAAATATTTCGGCGATACCCTTAACACGAGAAGATATGCAGAAGAGATAAACAAATTCTGCATGCTACACAGTCAAAGCAGCGCATGCGCCGAAAACCCATGGCGATAGTCACTAGTCAACAAGCTTGGACATTTTACCGCGGCAAAGAGCAAATGAAGAATCCGTAGGGGAATGACGTCACGTATTCGAAATTTGAGGAGAATGTGGCCGCGGCAAGCGCTAGATTTTTCTTTTCGTCGCTCTTTTACTTTTTATTATTACTATTTATTTGTTCCGATTCCTCGAAAATACTAAAAAGCGGGAGGAAATCGATGGGAGGCGGGAGAAATTGTTTAAAAAGCTGAAGACTCCCGCTTTTGGTTGAGTTCGAGAGTTGGCAGATCTGCAAATTAAACCAATAATGAGACAATCTTATTCTGCAATTTATATTTAAAAAATTCGAGTTAAGACGGTTCATAACTGAACATTTTAGACAAAACTGAATATATGTTCTAAATTATTCAAACGAAAATATTTCTCGAATTAAGAAAAGAAAAAAAAAAAAAAAGGTTTCTGGACATCAGGTACGGAATGAAAGTTTACAGAGTCATAGGTTTCATCAATCAGTGCATTCTTGTAATCACATTTGGAAAGGGAGAAAATGGAAGTAGAAAAAAGGCATTTATCAACCATCTTTTCCTAAACTGCTCAGCAAACTGGGGAAAATGATCAAAATCCCATTGACCTATTAATATTTCGACTAAGGTTACATGACACCAAAACTAAATTGTTAACACTGCGATTGTTGGCCACAGTTGTCGACGCGGGTCGCAACGTTCGACTGTCGATTATAAGTTACTGATATGGCAATTAATGCATTAATTATACCGATAACAATTTCCAAAACCGATATTTAAAATGCTAAAAACGACAGCAAAAAAAAAAAAAAAAAAAAACCGTTCATTCGATCGGCAAAGAACATCTTATCAATAATAACAAATGGTAAACAGTAAAACAGGTGAATAAATTATTTTACAGATGGTCAATTTTTATTCGTATTAGAATAGATCTTTCTCTTAGTAATCTTGATGAATATCGAGTACCATACTCATCAAAAAAGTAATAAAATTTTTCGACTTCATTTTGAATTCATAATCACACATTTTATTATAAACGTATTTTTAAACAATATTTAAAAAATAAAAGAGCTTATAATTCTTTCGGCAATACATATTTCTAGATATTTTTTTCCCACGAAACGTGAAACACTCTGTGCACACTTTCAACTGAAGAGATCCCAGATTCAAGATTTTAAAATTTAATTTTAAAAATAATCTAAACTATTCTACTGATTACGATTCTACAACAATACAGAATGGAAAAAACCATCAAGAACTTGAAAGATTTAATTTTCCTTATAATGCAAAGGATATACAATAAAACTCCAGCTAAGGTGCATCAAAATAAAATTTTATCCAAAGCCAGCACTATTATCTGGCTAATTCTGTATGAGCTTGCTTTCAAGAATAATCAGAGCGTCTGTCCGATAAGCCAGTTGCTCAACAATCTTTTGAGTTTCGTCATTTAGGAAATTTCATTATTTTCCGGATTAATTTGGATTTTTCACTCGTTGCGCTAAAAAAATTATTTAACGCATTGAAAATGAGCGAGAATAATTGAGGAAAAAAAAGCCAACTTCAAATTTAATTTTCAACACTTTTTTTTTCCCCCGCTCCCTGAATTTGGACAGATCGAGAAGTACTTACAGGCATTTTCCGATGACCCTTTTCCGAAAAACAATGTAGATATCGATCGGAAATTTTTGCAAGATATTTCTTCCTGTATTAAAAATTAATCCTGTAAAAAAAATTAGTATTATATTCATCAAAACTCGCCTTTTTTTTTTATTTACTCCTGACCTAATTAAGCTACATTAATATTAGACACCAGGGTTGCCATATTGGCCTTTTTAAGGCCAAATTATGGAGATTTGGTCTTGGATGGCCAATCCAATAGCGTAACCCTTTCTGGGGCCGTTTATTTCTAATAATGGTATAATAAAATAACTTTGGGATTGAGATTAATTTGAGAAAAGTTCATTTGGCTTATTCGATGACATTAATTTTTTAATTAATTTTATTAATTAATAATTAATTAAAAAGTCATGACACTTTTTTTCTGCGATAAGAAATTGGAATGTACAGGATTCCATTCCATCAAAAAATTTGATCAGAACCTAAAAATAGATAACCTAGTACGCTTTAAAAATTGATGAATTTAGTGGTAAGTATACTTACCACAGCCCTCTAAAGGGTTAATTAAATAAATATGCTGTTATGCACTTTTTGGATGTCAAAGTACAATTCAACTGAACTATAAGGTGTCACTTCAGCTCCTCGAGAACTGCAAGTTTTAATTATTGGCCGATTTAGTAGTTAAAAATTAATCTGCGACTTTTTCCAACTCTATGATTGCTATAACTATCGATAACTGTATGCCAAATTTGGAAACTACAAAGAGCAATTTTTGGGAGGATCTTGTATTTTTAAACTGTAGTCGGGTTACAAAATACATGTACAAAGGCTTAATATAATATTAAATGTAATCCATGTCTTATTCAGCACAGAAACTTAAGTTTCAGTACCACAAATGAAGTCCTTCTTTTGCATGCAATGTTATTTAATTAAAGGAAATAATATTTTCGGAACTTTTCAAAAATATAGGTGTCCGAGTCAGCCGCGGGAACCACATGCTATATTACCTTTATCGCCATGCTATTGCTTCCATTTGTTCAGTAAATTCTTAGTTTAAGTAAAATTCTATGCACAAATAACGTTCTTTATAAACTTCACTATAAAAGCTTTGATCGTTTGGTAGCTAATTACCGAAATGAAATCAAAATATCGCTCACTCGTAGATTCATTTTGATAAATTCAAAAGATTCTTTGACATTAATCGATACATTTTACAGAAAATTAAACAAAATTATGTTTAAAATGAGATTTCAATTATTTGAATCAATCAATGCAAATAGTTCAAATACATTAATTTGCTGAGCAGATGCTTTGATACCTTAATGAAACATATGATTATTACTTTCAAGATTTATAACTATTTTATAAATACTTTAGGTGCATTTTGAAAGAAAAAAAAATATCACTGGCTAAATATGTTAAAATATATGTATCATTCAAATGTTTTTTTTAATCAAGACTTTTATATTATATACGATTATTTAAAAAAAAAATCACTGCTGAATGTTCTTTTTAGATACAGAAGTATTTTATTCATTTAATAAATTTATCATACTTTCCATAAGATTAAACTTCTTAACTGAATCTACCAAAATTTATCAAGTGATGTGAGAATAATTGATAAGAATTGACATAGTAGTCAAACCTCTAAAAACATGATATAAGGAGAAATTATGTTGAATACACACTCCTAACTTTTTATATTTTTTCTGGAAATATTTTAAACTCGTAAGAATTTTAAGTTAGTGCTTTATATGTACATGATGTTCAAATGAGCAACAATATATCTTATAATTAAATTCGAAAATTTATAATTTCTCACTATCCTACCTTATAATGATAAGTCAAGTTAATTTTGCATTTAACTTTCACAATGTTCTAATGATATAAATTATTTCTGAAACTCGTAACTATTATTAAATATTCATTTCATTTTTGTAATCAGTTGACTTGAAAAAAAAAACCATACACATCTAATTTAGAGATTTTAAAAAAATGTGTTTCCATCCAAACTCAAAAAGAGATTTAAGTAAAAACATAAGTTGTCTTTTAAAATTAAGAATTTCTTGATGGCGATCAAATTAATCTTAACGAAAAACTCATGTAATATAGAAGGCTCTCCAAAGGATTAAAAAACTGTCCTGACAAACTAACAATCTAAATGACATACCACCCTAAATTATGCTCTATTACATCATTACTGTTGAAACACAGCTCCAGAACCTACATGGATTCATAACTCAGTGTTTATGATAAAAAATTTAAATTTGTATTCTCATAAATGAATCAAAATTTCCTCTGAGACTAAATAGTAAAAAAATATGAGGATCTACAAATAAATGAGTAGTAAATACCAGTCTAGAAAAAATATCATTAATGACAATGAAAATAAAGCATTCAACGGTCATGAGAAAATAAAATTACCTGGAAATGAATGTCCGGTGCCATTAAATATTACATTCAAATTCAAAAATAAAATTATTGCTAGAGAAATTAGACCTGCTAAAATTGCTTCCAAAAAAGATCACGGATTATTAATGTTGTTTTTCATTTTACTTGAATGGAAAAATAACTGGTAGACAAAATTATGGATAAAGGACAGATGACTCAGTAAATATTGTTGAACAAACTCTAACAAAGAAGTTCATGGGAATTTGTATGAAAACATGATATAATACAAATCAAGACAATGATGCAAATTTTTGACAATTGCACACATGGGCCACATGACAACATAGAAATCAGTTAGAAGGCATTTCAGTGCATGCAGCCAGTGAGTGCTGGATGTGGTATTTGAAGAGGTCAGAAAAATGTTCTGCTTTGAAAAGTAGTCATGGTATGCAGGCATCATTTAGAAGATTTTACACACAGATGGAAAATTACAAAGCTCAAAGCTGGAGGAAGGGCAATAAGTAACAGATGTTGCCAAAAAATTTAATATTGCCCACAGTGTAATTTCCATGCCTTGCGCAACGTTTCAAACAGGTGGACAGCGTGCAAGCTAGGAGACAGCCTAGAGACCCAACAATACGATAGCCCAAGACAATCCATACAACATTCGAAAAGGAATCAGTGTAACACATCTGGTCAAATGCCAAGTCAATTCTATGCAGTCACAAGAAATTCCAGAAAACTATTTATGACAGATACCCTGATGACTTGCTATGTCTGCATGTCCCACTTACAAGAGTTCATTGTTGAGCTCATTTGCAATGGTTTTGTCAACCTAACCACTGAACTGAGGACGATTGGGTCAATGTCCTCTTCACAGGTGAATAGTCAGTTCAGTGTTTTTTCTAATAATAGATCATGAGTAATATTGGGTGAACTTGGTATTGGTTATTATTCGGAAATGGGACAAACTTGGTACTTGTAGTATCATATGGTACAGGCAGCCATCATGGTGAACAGCCCCAAGCCACTACATATGCTTGAAATAGTAATAACGACAGCTCCACAATACTCCTTTTTCATTCAACTATCAGTAAAAACTTTAAGTTCATGAATGAATGATAATGTGCCCTGTCACAACACCAACACTGTACAGAATTGTCTGGGTTACGAAGGTGTTTAATGCACCATGTTGCTAGCATGTTCACCTGATACGAGTTCCACATAAAATGTAAGGGATGCCTTGGGACAATGTTCTGCTGCTGGCCCATATCCTCCAACAACCAGCCCAGATCTATACAGTGACAGGAATGAGAAAGTTGCTTCAAAACCTTCCCAGGATCAGATCATTCAACGAATGCCACTACATGTGGAAATATGCATTACACTGCATGGTAGACATTTCTGTTACTGAACCTCTCTATAAACAGCCGTCACGAGTAATCTGCATTCTATATATTGTTATGATTCTGGGAAATATACATTTCTTACTGAAGCAACCTGTTTCAAACTTTTCTGTAGTTTTTTCCACAATAAATCTTGAACTACGTAAAGTCTCACATTTGGTGTTTATCCATTTGCTCTGCTTTTAATCTTGATCATTTGTTCACCATAAACAGGATTTATAAACCAGAGTATATATCTACACACAACTATGCTTTTTTACGTTTTCTATCTCTCAGAACTAAGTAGAATGCCTCTTTCACAAAGACAAAATCATTAGGACATTCTTCATACTAGGTTTTTAAACAGAGTAATTATAAATGACTGGTATTTAAACACTTAAGCTTGCATCTTAAAAATAGTGAAATATTACCAACCTTTTCAGCATCCAGATAAAATACATTCAACTATACAAATTTTAAAGAAGAAACTCAGCTGAATTTATTCATAAACTATTTTACATTCTAAAAAATCATTCAATTATTGATTGAAAAATAACAATTGGTCAAAGGAAAATATATTGAAGATAAGTACTATACATTAAGTGTTTCAAAATATTTATTTCTTAATTTTACCTACAGATTAAAGGTAAAGTAATTATGGTAAAATAAAGCCAGTTCATATTTTTGCTGAAAAGGAAACTGGTACCTACTATTCATTTTCTTCTTATAATCAAAACTACTACTTGTTTATTAGCAAAAATGAGAATGAAATAGCCATTTCTTTTGAAAAGAGAAGTTATCTTTACTGAATTTACAAATGAACTCGTCCAAATTAAAGAACCTGCAAAAACTATTGAATATTCTAAGAGCTAAAAACAAGATAATAATCACATTGATGTAGACAAAACAGAAGATGCTTATAAATGTTTATTCCATCAATGAATATTTCACATCTATTTGTTGGAATGTTTTGATTGGCTCATTTATCATTGTAAAGCCTCAAATTATGCTGCAAGAACAATAATTGTTCAGCATTTTCATGAAGAAGTCTGTTACGTTTAGTTTCACACAAATATATTATGGACTTTAGAAAATAAGTACTCAGTATTTACAGCGCTTCCAGGAGCTGAAAGATATTTTCTTGCTAAATTTACAAATCTTGGAAAATTTTCCAGACCTTTTTTTTCCCCACCAATTACATGAACATTCTATCCCAGCTATTAAAATTTTTCATAAAATATAGCAATTTACTTCCAACTTTAATTTATCCACCAAATTTTGTTTTGTGTTTGTCATTGCCACACTCTGCAAAGATGACATTTTTACTTCTGTTTAGTAAGTCCAAAATGAAGAGGGTTTCTCACATTTTATTATTGGAAATAAGATAGTTAGAATATTACCAAAAATACATCAAGTGTGTTAAAATTTTTTAAATATGCAAATAATTTTAGAAAATCAATTTTTTTCAATTAAAATTTGAGCAGTATTTTATTTAAAATCAAAAGTAAAATATTTTTTAGGTATGTTCGGCTGCCAAATATTCAGTATTTGGTATGAAATTTGACTGAAAATTCAGTATTCTGCTATTCAGCCAAATCATTATTTGTTACATCCCTACTAATTATCATGAAAAAATTATCTGATGAAGTAAATTCAAGATTTATTTCAAGAATCTTGATGAATTAAAGCAAAAAAAAAAAAAAAAAAAATTAAACACAATTTCCCAATATATTAAAGATAATATTGTGACACTACCTGAATTTGCCATAATTTCAACCAACCAATGCTTTTTGTTTTTACTTTAATAGTTATACTATAGGTTCTGAAAATCTACAGAAAGGAGAGAGTACGTATAAATAATCTTCCACAATTTTGGTGTTATAATACATAAACTCTTTATAACTTTGCTGTTATTTCAAGTTTCTAAAATGGGGAAGAAATGTTGATCTTTCAAGTCTGAAGTTTTGTACTGAATATACCAGATTTAGAACAAAATAAGTTATAATCTGAAATTTTTTTTAATTTCCATGTAACCTGATTCAAATGTAGAGATAGAATGAAATAAAATAAAACATTTTCTTATCTAAGTAAATAGTACTTGGTACCAAGTAAACTTTATTTTTTTTCTCTCATCATCAGCTTTTCAAGCTGAAAGAATATTAGAACTTTTAATAACATGATATAAATATAATACTAGCTTCTGTAGGATTTTTTTTTTTACGAGCGAAATTAAAGCAGACTAATTATACAAGAACATAGTGCCAGGGAACAATTTTCATTAAAAAAAAGATCAGCATGCTACTGAAAATATGGGATTCAATTCTGAAGCTACTTTCAATGAAATTTACAGAGGAGCTAGTGTTTGCCAAATATCTTTTCTTCCTAAAATACGATATGAATAAACACTAAGGCTCAGTACACACCAGCCAATTTGTGTCATTGAGCAGTAAAATATAACAATAGTAACCCCCATTCCCCCTATGGAGCAACAAAGGGGGCATAGGGGTTACTATTGTTATATTTTATTGCTCAACGACAAAAATCGGCTGGTGTGCACCGGGCCTAAGCAACTCAAAGCTAATTTCCAATTATACTTGATTTGCCCAACATAGCTAAAACAAATTCAGAATTTACTCCATAACAACACATATATAAAAAATACCTACAATAAAAAACTAACGAGTGCCATCAGTCAATTTTTCATTCTTTCAATACCTTGTATACTTTCACAGAAAATCAAGTTTTGTATAGGCAAAAAGTGAGTGTTTGGACTGTATTAAATTGTAGTCTTTTAAATTAATAAACGTTGAATCAAAGAATCAAGAAAAATTCAACATATAGAATACCAGTGTGATTACATAATTCATTTCGTCATGGACATCTTTATGACAACAGTAGTTAGTACAAATAATCCAAAGGAACTTTTAAACTGTCACAGAAGTGACATTTCAGGTTTTCATTTAATCAAAGTTTTAGCAAGTCTAAATGCTCATATTTATTCAAAAATTGTGTATCTGCTTTCAAACAGATTTTTACATTCTTGCTACATAAAATGTATTTGTTACCAAAAGTGTTTATAAATTAAACTCCATGCTGTTAAAGAAGAACCTCTTAAATAACTGAATCGATATTATTTTAACACAAACATCATTTGCACATCAAATGTCTAAATTTTATCAAATTACAATTAAACCCAACAGCAAGTAATCAAATTAAGAACAACACTAAAGCATATCCAAGTTTGTAGCTGTATACAATCACCAGAACAATAGGCGTTCTCACCCTTAAGTTTAAACAAAATTATTTTTAAGGTTCTCTTTAGTAATTTTCACTTCTCATGGGATGGGCTTAAGTATGGATTTCGAAACTAAAGATAAATTAGGATACAACATGTTCAGTAAACTTTCTCCAATATGTTAAAGCTTGAAAGCCAATTATTTCGGAAATAACACAAGAGGAATGGAAGAAATTGTATTTTAGAACAAATCCAAAGAATATTGAAATATAGACAAAAGCCAGTTCAAAAACTAAAAGCTTTCTTGAAATTCATAACAACAATCAAGCATTAACGAAAAAAAAATGAACCAAGGCATATTCATTTTAAGAATTCTTAAAATGCTTAATAATATCAAATAAAAAACATTTTTCTTTAAAAGATTAATTAAAAAATCAAATAGCTATACTAATTGCTTTCTTAACAGTTGATAAAATCCATCTAGCCGCTGGGTAGCTAAAATTCCCAAAACATAAAATCCGTGTTAATTTTCAACATCACAGGTAAAAAAAATCCATTTCACTTTTGAGCAGATAAGAAGGGAGAATTGATACAGTTCCTAAGATTACCTCAAAGGAATATAAAAATATCAGTCTGAAATAGTTATGCATGAAAACAGTAAGGGGGCTTTCCCCAATACCTCAAGCACCAAATCATCTCCAGTTATAGTCAACTAAAATATAAAGAGCTCATAATGTATTAAAGCATAAAAGTACATTTTGAAAAAAAGAATTTCACCAAAATTATAGACAGGCAAAGGGAACTTAAGCTCCCTATTCTTGGATACAATAAACATACAAGATTATTAAGCATACAATCCATACTTAAGCCCAGATTTGAACCCAAGTTTTTAGGCACATATTCAGTCACTATGATAGCCCAATAACTTATCATTATAAAAGATAGAAAAAGTAGCGCACGAATGTTAAAAATAAATGAATCCCTTTATAATGAAATGGTAAACCTGGAGTTTACGGTACACACAGGGTTCTTACTGATTTTTTAAAATTAAAAATCAAGGAGTATTTTCAAAATTTTCAGGGAGTTAATATTTACGCATGAAAAAGAGCTCCCTTTTTAAAATACACAAAAAATTATATTAGAGTATTTAAAACATTGTTAATAACTCAAATAAATATGGTTATATTTATTTCTTTTATAAGTTTTTACTAAGCTGATTTATCCAAGAATGCCATGTTAAATCCATTTATATGAAAGTAGAATGATGCCGCTTAGAGACCTTATGCAGTGCACAGTGATCCAGTATTTAAAACATAAAGGTGCAAAGAGAGACATAGATTTAGATATTAGAAACTATTTTTTGGCATTTTCATTGATTATAAAATAATATATGAAGAAAATAAAATTAACAAAATTTCTTGATTATTAAAACTAATTTAGCTAAAATTGATTAATAGTATACATTCCCTTCAATTCCACCATCACAATATATGTCCTTTACAACAAACAATAAGTTTCAATTTAAAGAAGTACAGTTAATTTTTCGAAATAATCCAAGAGAAATAACATTCTCAATTTGCACCATTGTATTGTTTTGGTTATTACTGATTGGCACTTAAAACCAATTATTAAATTTTGGATACTGCCAAGAGATCAACATCAAATCGTGAAAAGAGCAAAGCAAAATACTGGGTAATTGATACGGCAGTGATTTAGAATTATTTTTATCGGTGAAATGTAGTACACATTTAATAAAAAAAATGTAAAAAATTGAAAATCAATGAGTTTATAAGGAGTAAAACCCAAATTCAAGGAGTTTCCACAGTGCTTGAAAATGAAAATCGTTTTCAAGGAGCTTTTAAGGAGTTTTCAAGGAGCGTACGAACCCTGTACACACCTGTTTCTTGCCAATTTTTCTTGGCGCAATTTCATTTGCTGTCACCAAATACTGTTTTGGATGTGCAGTGCAATTTTTATTGCTGTCTTGCGCATGCGTCACCTGAAAAGGAGAGATTGAGCATGCAATGCCTGCGGCATTTTAAGATTTTTTTAACTTAAAAAAACATCAGCGGCTTTGCTTTCAGCATAGCAGAAACTACTTGCTTTTTTGTTGAATGTAAGAAATCTATGTTTTTTTAAAAAATTCCAAAAACTAGAATTTCCGCACGCAATGCCTGCAGGATTTCAAGCTTGTACTGGGCAAATTTTATAACTTAAAAAACATCAACAGCTTCGCTTTCAGCAAAGCGGAATACTCGTAGCTTCACTTATTCATTGAGAATGAAACACACAGAATAACATACACGGTACTGAGCCAATATTCAATCCAAAGAATTCCAAACGAAGTTTTATTCAAATTCGAATAAATTGACCAACCACATTGAAGAGTTGAACAAAACAGTCCAATCGAAAAATGGTGCAATATAGCCTGATATGCAAAACACTGATGAAAAGATCAATTTGTGCGCATGCGCGCTTGACACTCGTTAAAAACATATAGATGCATCCAAAACAAATGCCCTCTCATCACCGTTCTGGGCAGCAAAGAGTTGGCAATCTTAAGAGGAACAAAGTGTGTACCGTAAACTCCAAGTTAACCATCAGATTTTAGGGTGGTAAAAGCAACAAATCAAAACACACATAGCTTACCTTCTCGCAATCATCTGCAACACTGTAAGTGAGATCTGTTTCCTCAAAGCCAGTAGCACTCATTCTTTGGTCATGCACCGAGGCACCAGGCCCAGGTGGTAAATCAGGAGAGTTCAGACAAGTTTGAATGAGAGCTTTACCGGCTTCACTGGTTATCATTGGTTGAAGTTTACGTGTGGCAAATGTATATACATGACCCGTTTCACTTGCAACCAAAAGCATAACCTGTGTACCAGTTAGTGTAGACAGTTCATAAGCCTGAAATTGAAATTATCCAAGTTTCAAAATGTGCATTTAATTTATCTGCCAGTCTTAGTTGTATACACAGAAACCAACCTGTTCCAATACATTAATAATTTGGGTGTCTTAAAAATAAAATATAAACCAGTTAATCCAGTATAAGTAGAAACATTCCAAAGATAGAACAATAATTTTGGAATTTTAATGATCTTCACATATTTATTAAAATTGTTTTTGAACAGTAATTCTAATTATAAACAATACTAACTACAGACATGACACAAGCTTGGAACAAAAAAAGCTGAACTTCATAAATACAGAATCGTGCCAAACATAAATACCGAGAAGTAAAATATATATGATTAATTGAACAATAAAATAAATAAATTTATACAAAAAGTGCTTGAGATATTAAAAATATAGAAGAATTATTGCATAAAAGAAAATTAAGAATGATAAAACCCGATGCCGAAAGGGTGGTAATCTGTGTTTGCGTGGAAATTTGTCATGTCTGTAAATAACCATGAGAGTGCTGTTCTATAAAAAAATCTAAGAAATATCAATTTAATTTTTTGATTAAAAGATCCTTAAATATAATAGATTTTAATAGCAGTATTATATTTTTCTCATTGTAAAAATAAAGAGAAAAACAGTTATGAATCATAATAATATAACCCATGAATAATAATGTAAGGTATTTATAACTTATACAAGATCAATGCTAAGAAATATATTTGCAAAGAAAAATTAAAATTTAAAGAAAATTTCGTAACCAAATTTAAACTTATATACCTAGCCATTTCTGAAAAACTTTTAAAGGATTTTACAACATATTGATGAATGATGTAATATAAATGACATGGTATAAAAATTTAAAAGTACATCAACATTTTGTTTTTTCAAAATAAATCTATCATAAAAAACAATATAACAAAATAACTATGTTAAAATGATAAATTGCTAAAAAGTTATAATAAACAAATTGTTATTTCTAATAAGCAACAGATTTTTCAATATACTAATTAATGCTAGCAGAGTTAAAACACAAAAGCTATCTTGAATAAAAATTAAAGAATACTTAAAAATGTCATTTACGCATTACTCCTAAAAGTAGATAATTTAAAACTGCTCTAATAGACTTGACAACTGATGCAAAATAGCTTCTCAAAAATATCCACAAATAAAAAGTTTTTAATATCAGGATTTAAAAATTATACAACATACCAACTAGAGAATAAAAATTCTCACTATCAAGAATAAAGGGTCAAAATATTTTCATAAACATAAGAAATTTAATTCATAAACTTCTTACATTAATCTGAACTCTAAAAAAATTTATAGATAAAAAAAAAAGGATAATTAATCATAGGATAGATAAAAATAAAGAATTAAAACTATCACAAGAAAATCAAAGCACATTTTTGTAAACCACAATAGTAAAAATAACTGCAAATAATTTATCAAACAAACACTTGGGAAAAAATTTATATACACCCTAGAAAAATTGAAATACCAGCACTCCATTTTTTTAACTAGATCATAATAATCAACACTCAGCTATGAATGACTCGACTTTAAAGTCCTTGTCAGTATGTAAACACAAAAGAATTTATTTTTGTTTTCTAAGAAATTAATAAAATTCATATATATACATGTAATATTATTCGAAAATTAAATTAATACAATCAATTAATAGAATACAAGAATCATTTTATAATTAAAGCTAACAATTCCTCGTCATCATATTAACAGACACTTGGGCAATAATATAAATCTGAATATCTATGCAATTTTCACAATCTAGCTGTTATCTCACTATTTACAGAGCTTTCACAGAATATTATTTGCCTACTTTAAATTGCATCACTTTGGATAATATGCACTTCCACCTACATATTTAGTCACAAATGCATGAAATGTTAACTTATATTGAACTCAAAATTTGAAATAGTCCATAAGAAAAATAGCAACAAATTGCTTATAAATATATACATAGATAGATAGTAGAATGTGTGTTAATATTTTTTTAAAGTAATTAAATGGTATAATTAATTACATGGTATAAAATAAATTTAATTTGTTACTCAGTCAGTTACTTGCACAGCTTCTAAGTAACAGAATGCTTATAATTTTAACAAAAACGTTTGACTAAGAAATATTAAAATGATATACCAAGTATCTGTATTTTTATAATTTCATTAAATTTTTGTAATATCACATTTATTATTACATTATTAACATAAAAATCCAGCAAAGAGAAAATATTTTAGTTAAATCAAAAAAAAATTAATGTAAACATGATGATGACAGAAATCGACAAAATTTTTAAATTCCACAGCACTATTGGAGGAATTACTCATAAATAAACAAAATTCGGTTCTGATATTATATTGCTAAAAATACATCATTCATTCATCCATCCTGTTGTTACTACACAATACAATTTTAAATCAAAGAGTCTCAATTCACCCATAACAACATGTAAATTATATTTCAGCGAGACAATTATAAGCATCTGATAGGCAGATCATTCGATCGAACTATGGACACGTAAACATTTTCGATATTTTAAAAAGAATTCAATTTCAGGATTTTCTAGCACACTGAAAATATGTGATAAA
Organism: Araneus ventricosus; assembly: GCA_013235015.1. NCBI lineage: Eukaryota > Metazoa > Arthropoda > Arachnida > Araneae > Araneidae > Araneus > Araneus ventricosus. The sequence goes on from BGPR01000319.1 coordinate 357,120, forward strand.
GTGAGCAGGAAACAGATCGGTCAAAGGTCGCCCTGGTTACACAAGATGCATCCGCACATGTTACCGATACACCTTAATTTCATAACACATCATCTTCTACAAAAGCAAATTCATCACATAATAGCCTAATGAAGATAAAACATTTCATCACAAGCAATGATTGCATACATAAATCCACTAAAGAGATTAAAAATCACGATCTTTCATTTGTTAACTAACCTTTTTCATTATTCCAGTCTTTCTCTTGCTGAAGGTCGTGTATCGGCGTAATTTGTTATCGATAAATTCCATTTTGATTTTGACCCGTCCTTTCGTTTTTTTACCATTAGCTGGTAAAGATTTTTTTGACATTCCGCTCGACGATGATCCTTCCCTCGAATTCAATTCGTAGTTATCACCGTCGTGGCCGTTCGTCTGATAACTTTCACTATTCATTCCTAACACCATCGGATCCTCTTCGGAAGAATCTTCGATTTTAGGATGCTGAAAGCTTACATTTCTTCCTCTGTAGCTGAATGAACTTTGCATACCTTCGCGAAAAACTGGTCAAAATCATTCAACCCTTTAGATTCGCAATCGCACATGGGTAGCGACGATTCTTTTGAGTATTTCGTCACACCTTCGTTACGTAGTAGTGTAACTGAAGAGAGCGCACGCGAATGTGCCGAAGAGCCGCGTTGGAATACAACTACACAGAAAAAAGATAGTTCTCAGAGATAACAACGCGCGGAATATTTAACTTAGAACTAAGATCGCTCCTGCTATAACCTATCATATGTTTTTCTCTCCGAGAGCCGTCATGTCTGCGGTCTCTTACTCGGCGTATAATGTTTATAATGTTTAAAGAGCCATCAACGTCTCACGTGCTCGGAGCGCTGTAGCCATATTTGGTAAACGGGGTCTCCAAATTTGGAATGCACGTCCATATATGGAAAGAACGAATCAGAGCCCAGAGAATCTGCGATTGTTGACTCCGCTGAAGAAGAAACCCCGACCAATGAAATCGAACTTTTTCGCCAAGTGGGGTGTCACTAAAATACCTTCTAGGGGAATTGTAATAACATATAAATTTAATGAATGAATAGATGTGTATTAGCGATTCTCAAGATGCGCACAATCTAGGCAGAATTAAGTTATGAAACTCGCTGGTACATATTTACACAGAACGCATAATTCCGGTTTTTAAGACAAAAATTCCAAGGGTATTTATTGGAATTTGTTTCGTTTTCAGTTTCGTATTTTAAAACCGAATAAGTTATGCAATGTTTTAAAACAGCAAATTTGAATGTCATTCAAATGAGTTTCAAAGGAGCACTAAGTAGCAAAAAGTTTATGTCATAATTTAAACAATGTAATTACTAGTTAATCATAAAATATTTTTTCTTTCTGTAATATAGTGGCGTAACCAATAGGCCTCGCAACTTTTTTTGGGGGGGGAGGGGGGGGCTGAAGCCTCGAGATTTTTTTTATTTTTATTATTATTATTTTCAGGGTGCTTTCAGTGGATTTACAAAAACAATGTACTCGAATCTATTAAAAGTAAGCATCGTTTAAATTTCAGAACATTATTCGTAGAATTTTTTTCATGTTTTCAAATTCGCTGCAAAACATATGTTTACGTGTTTTGTGGACAAATTTGATCTGGACGAGTTTTCTGGTTTGTTAACTTACATTAAAAACTTTGACTTCAGCTGCTTGTATGTTGGACTTCCGCTTTGAAGATTCCATTGACTTAGCATTGCACCGGAATTACGTAGTACAGGCACTTGAATGTAAACAAATAAAGCAGAAAACTCGCCCATAGGGGAACGGCGGGTAGTATGGGCCCCTCAAGGAAAATATAATATAAAATTTAGATTTTTAGTTGGAATGGGCTATAACTGTTAAAAACCTTTCTGTGAACACTTTTCTTCATGTTGATTTTATTAAACAAATTTATCTAAGCTTTGCAAATTACATATAACAACTAATTGTTAAGTCGATAATTTACAACAATTTAAATATGTCGGGTAGTATGGGCCACACTAAAAACACAAGGTTTAAAATAAAAACAAATAATTTTTTCGGTACAAATGGATATACTTTAATTCTGTAGACAAATTACAATAATAGAAAGAAATTTTATTACATTTCCATCGTTATCTTATTAGTTATTTAACCTTAGTTAGTTAGTAGTTATGCAATTAATTCTTCTTCTTTGCAGTGTACTTCTAAGCGCACCGTCATGGCCTGATGCAGCTCTTTCAGACAATTTATTTTCCAAAACACTTGGAATTGAAATTAGTTTAGATTAGTTATATTGACATCCGGTTTTGAAGCAACACGAGGACTATTTTGGGACGCAACTTGTAATTTTCACCGGCGTTCAGATGACGAGGAAGATTCCTGAGCTGGCATCTTACTCCTACTGCGTTTGATCACTGTGTACGATTTAGCGTGCAGCAGGTCCCATATACGGCGGTATATTGGTGGAATCGGGTTTTGAGCCTGGGGCTTTCCGGTCCCAAAGCCGTTGCCTCACCACTTGGCTGTCCCGCTCCCCCCCCCCCACCTTGCAAGTGCAAGTTTCATGGCACTCGCAAATCTCTCTCCTCGACCCTCGGCTTTAGGCTCCTTCTTGAACTTAGGCAATTTTTCGTAAAAAAAAGTATGTTTAATTCACATGGCCCATACTACCCAGCGGACATTCAAAAGAAAAACATGGTGATGGCCAGTGGCGGACTGGGTCTTCTAATAGTGATTGCCATGAGTCAATAGGGGCCCTATCACTATCACATCTACGGCCATCTTACATCACATTTAATTTTATTTCTTACAAATATAATAAATTAATTTAATAATAAACAATAATATAATAAATTAATAATTATATTTTTCTTATTGAATAATAATAAATAATTATAATTTAATATAATCTTTTATAGTCTAAAAATCTGTTATATTTATTACTAATTACAGTATTTATACATATTATACATTATTGGAAGTAATTACAGTTTTATGATTGAATACTAATTTTGTACTGTAATTTACGGGTGGTTGTACTGTACTTTGTATACGGGCGGTTGTACTCTAATTTTGGAACTATATTCTAATTTTGAGAATTTTTTTAAACAAACTGAAAATAAAGTGCAAATTATTTACCATTTAATTTTTTTTTTTTTAAATATTCCTTACTGTCAAAGATTAACAAATCAAAAGTACAGAAGTTTATTACACGTGTTCCACTTCATCAAAGGTAAGCCAACAAACTTTTTTTTGAGTTCACTAGATGACTGTGCAAATCTATCAATAATTATTCTGCATCGAAATAACTGAACAATTTCATTTGAATAGAGAATAAAATATAGGTTTCTAAGTTCTCCTCAGAAAATGAATTTCGAAATTTCACTAATATTTTTACATTATTCCTCACTCAAAAATAGATTTCAGACTCCTAAAAGACAAAGTTCTTTAAAATTTATTCTAATATCCTGGGGGGCCCACTTGCCATCAGACAAGTTGGCAACCTTGCCAGTCCGCCACTGGTGACGGCTAATGTCGGTTAAAGGCAGTAAGATGAAACTTTCACGCCATAATCTAAATAAAGTAAGCTAAATAACAACACTAGTTTCATAATTTTATTCTTACCCGTAAAAGTGCAAGGAATCATCAAAAATTATACATAGCAGAGACTGATAGGGTCACAAAGAAAGAAAATTTCCTGAGAAACGAAACAGAGCAGTTATGTCAACCAGTATCTGCACATGGCAGACTGATGTTATGACTGTACTGTAGGCAAAATAATGGATTGCCATCTTCCTGCAGGCCCTAGAAACACTAGGTGACCCATACAACCCGCCGTTCCCCTGCAAATTTGCCTGGGTTAGTAGGGGAAACCCAGATATTAAACACTATGTAGTTTGTGTTAAATATGTTTCATACATTTTTAATAATTTATTTAAAATTACTTTTTAAATTTAAATTTTTATACGTTAGAATTGAAACTAACTTTCTTGAAGGTGGACAACTATTAAGTATTTTGTTATTTCAGTTTGTCGTACTATTTGTTCGTTGAAAAAGCTACACAGAGATTAAATTGAAATCAATAAAATAATACAACCAGAAATTTTGAAGGGAAAGGGAGCCGAAGCTTGCATTGCTTATAGGCCTCTTTAGGGTTTAATCCGGCCCTGGGCGTAGCGACGAGGAGAGGCGAGGTTTAAGCTGGGCATTCACGATAAGGCTATCTGTGCCATTTGTCCTAAGACTGGGGGTTTTTGTTTTCACCCGTTTTAGTCGAAAAATTAGGCAAAGCATTCACGGATGTTCCAAAGTTTGTTCTGAGACAAGGCTCAAAGTCACATAATTCCTGCTATCCAAACTACTCTTCCCCACGCGGGGATTTCGAGTTTCATTTCTATCCTCGACGCGAGGTGCCAATGTAGGCAGATCCTTTGTTTTGCCGCTACCCTCGCATCGAGGTCTCAAATTGGAATCGGCGAATTGAGTTTTGGATTTTAAGTTCTTTTGAATTCCACCATTTCGAATCATTTGCTCCAAATTTGTCAGGTTATCAACCTTGACGATAGGTTTTTTCCTTCCCGTGTGGGGGCCGTTCAAATATTACGTAAGCATGTTTTTGGTAATTTTTGACCTCCACCCCTCCCCCCTTGTCAGCAAAAATAAGCAAATCGCAAACCCCCTCTTATAATTACGTAAGCAAACGGCAACCCCCTCCCCCGTTTTTTTCACAAAACGTATAACTGTAACAATCTAATTTTAAAAACTTTAAGACTTAATTCAAATAAAAAACTCTAACTCGGCTTAAAATGGGAAAAAAAAAAAATGTATGTTCAATTTCCTTACAATTTTGTTTAAGAAAATTTTTAGTTTATCACAATTTTAAAAATTCAAGTTTAATTTTTTTGTCAAATTTAATTTTTTTTCAAATTTATTTTTTTAATTAAATTATTTTTGCAAGTTACAAGAGATTTTCGGAAATAAAGTGGTTTTAATGTCTTACGTAAGCATCACTCATACCCCCCTCCCCCCATGTCAGCAAAAATAAGCAAATCTCAAACCCCCTCCCCCCTCCTTAGGTGCTTACGTAATATTTGAACGGACCCCGTGTTCCAAAAATTCCATTTTGGAAGAGCAGTGAATGGCCTGCTTTAGATGCCCCAGGCTCTAATCTTAGCGGGCACATTGGAGGCCAGACGTTATCGCGATTACAGGCCCAATTCTAAAGGCGAATCCACTGTCATGCCACTTAATTTAGGCCGGCCCTTCACCTTACCTTATCATACCTTCACTCGTTTTCTAAAACAGTGTGTTTAAAATTTTAAAAAATTCGTAGTTTTCTTAAAAATCAAAAATAAATAAATAAAATTTCCTCTTATATTTAATTAATTCCTCAGTATAATTCTGAATATAAAGCGAGTTCCGATTGTAGACTTAATTTTCTTGGAAAAGACGTCACTGCATGTTCTCACAAATACAAAATTTAGCAAAAGTCTATTTCTTCACATCACATCTGTGAAAGATAGTTGTAGGAAAACAAAATATGTATATGCAATATGCTGATATAGTAAAACAATTTAAAAAGTAGGCGCTTATTGTTAAATTGCGTGAATTATAATTATTCCATTATATAAAATATTAAATTAAACCTGCACTCTTCTTCTTTTCTTTCTTACAAGTTCGTCAATAATGCCATATAAGTTCAATTTCTTCTGACAAATCCTTCTCTATTGCAATTAAACCTAAATTACTCAATCGCTCTTTTTTTTTTTAAAAAAAAATCCCCACGACGACCTAGCTTACCTAAAGGGTGTAAAGTTTGTCACAAGTCGGCGGGAAGTCTCAATTACTCTTGGCTCATCGACGATCTTAAGTAAGATTGAATTATTTTTAGTTTAAAGAAACTTCTTTCGCGTTTGCTCTCTTCGTTCGTTGAGGGCGGCCATCCTCAACAAACGAAGGGAAAACGTTATGGCGGAAAAATATTACAATTTCGATTAATTTTTAATTAAAATCTTGAAACCTCCTTTCTAAATGGCACCTACTACCCAAGAAGTAACTGCCTTCCACATTTGGTATTCTAGGTCCAGCACAGTCTGCCCTGTAGATCGTTTTGAACAAATTTGCATCACGCATGTCGCAATTTACAGATGATATCTGGCCTATAAACATTATCATATTAGAGATATTAGGAGCACTGTTGAAGTCATTAAGATTTCCATCGGTTATTACAATTTCGATTAATTTTTAATTTAAAATCTTGAAAACCTCTTTCTAAATGACACCTACTACCCAAGAAGTAACTGCCTTCCACATTTGGAATTCTAGGTCCAGCAGTCTGCCCTGTAGATCGTTTTGAAGAAATTTGTATCACGCATGTCGCAATTTACAGATAATATCTGGTCTATAAGTATTATCATATTAAAAAGCTGTTAGGAGCACTGCTCAATTTAAATTAATTATATATCTATTCCACCACAACGTGATGGACCACACAAAAGTGATATTATTCTTTCTTGACCACGTGTAGGACAAACGGACCATCAGTCAACAGATTTACTGGTTATGAAAGCTGTAGCTACCTTTTCAAGCTCAAATGCTTTATCCCTAGAAATCCGCCAAATTTTTCTCATTAATTCTACAATTTAAATAGCATTAAAGTCGATTAAAACATTTTGATGACGAGAAATGAGATTAAACCTACAAGGATTGCGAAGTCTTCTTGCTATTTATAATTGCATTCGATTCATTTAAGTTTTCCATCAGTTAAAATATGCTGTCATGCGTCGTAAAATGAATTAATTCCATTACATAGTAAATTAAACTGAATCAATGACGAATAATTCTTTAAAAATGTTCGTTGGTGTTACAGCCAGAGCCTCTATTTGATGAAATAAGTTCAAAAGGCAGTAAAGCCTACTTTCTGTTATTAATGATTAAAAGATTTAATTCAAAATCTAATGTTCCTTCCGGGCATTTACAATTCACCGAATGTGTGGAATCTACAAGATTTCTTTCACATAAAAGAATAAGAACATAGATAAATCTCTGAAAAGCCCGGAACTTATGGAAGTATGATGCCTTGCTGGTTTGATATCATTTAATGGGAAATTATATTAGAAATTAGACGAATAATGATATACTTGGGACACAGGCGAATCCCTTTCAGGGTCAGAACTTACAGAAACATGATGTTTTGGAGCTTTGATTCAATTAGATGATCTAGTTATGATGACACGGAATCATAAGAAGAGAAAAAGAAAGCGAATGAAGAGATGAAATAGCTTTTTGCTAATTTTGCTGTAGAGCAGACAAATCAAACTCAAAGGATCATACATATGGAAAACGGAATGTCCGTACGATTCTGTAAATTTTGAATAAATATCTGTAAAAAAATATTTATAAGTTTAAATGAATTAACTAACACATATTTATGCTAAAGATAATCCGGGTTTTTGCATTCCACAACAGAAATTTAAGAAACTTCGGAATACAAATTTATTCATATGCCCCCCCCCCCGCCATTTCCAGTGGAGGCGATTGGGGGGCAAAACATTTATAGACGCCTGAAAGTAAAGTACACAACAATTTTTTCAAATTAGTTACAAAATTAGCTAGTTTTCCCAGACACTATTGTTTTTTATATATATATATATAACTCTTAGTTTTAGGCAGCTAAAATGAAATAAAAAGTTATTTTTTCCAGCAAAAAGTGGGGGGGGGGGGGGGGCCCCCCCCCCCCCCCCCCCCCCCGAAGGGGCACTATCCTGTCCGTTTCTTCTTCTATAAAACTTGTCACTAACTTTCCCCAACAAACCTAAAACTCCTTTGAATCCTTTCTTGTTGAATCAAAATTTTCAAATCTATCCTTTTCATTACCTTATAACAATGTGGTTTGAATGAGAAGTTTGGAAAAACAACAATTTTTTAAAAAACTTCTAAACAATATACCGTACAATAACTAATACAACTTTAAAATGTACAATTAAACTGCACAGAATTTATGCTGCTTTGCTGATAAAAAGAAATGCACTTAAAAATCTTTAGAACGAACAAGATGTTGCCAAAAATATACGTTGCAAAATGAAACATCAAAAGACAAAAATGGAGAAAAGAACGAAAGAACTAATAAATTAAAACAGATCTGATTAAAAAAATTAACTTTAAAATCTTTAGAACGAACAAAATGTTGCCAAAATTATACTTTGCAAAATGAAACATCACAAGACAAAAAATAAAAGAGAGAGAGAGAATAATGAATAATTTATCCGACGTTTAATAAATTAAAATGCGGTAGTATAATATTTCGTCTCGCGTGACGTAAATCGTTTGCAGATCAAAGTCGTTTCCGAAAACATTAAAAAAAAATCGTTAAAAATCAGGAAACTTAAATAACACCTTCAAATTACTCTTATTGGAACGGGGATATTCTGGACTTTACCATGATATAAAAATAAATTACTGTTCTGCGATGAGAATGTATGAAGAAAATTGGCGAAAATATGCAAAAAAAAACGCCCGCATTAACCACTAGCATTTAAAAAAATATAATATAATTCGAAGTTTAAAATACTTTTTACGACGTTAGCTCCCACCTGTGCTAATCCATCACCAAAGAATTCAAAATCCCTTACCTTCATTTCAGTGTGAAAGTGTCAAGACGACTTCAAAAAGCGTTAAATATATTGTATGATCTCATATTAACACACAATATGAAAAAATTAAATTAATTCAAAATCTTATGAAAACAAAACTATTTTGTTATCATACTCGCAAGCAGAAGTTAAGGAAATCGTTTGCACGGGTTCATAAAAATATAACATTATGAAAAAAATATTGGAATTAATTCCTATGACGTCACAATCATAAAATAAAAATAGCTGCGCGTGTCATCAACCATCTATCAACACGTTTTGACAATATTTCTTTTTTTAGTCTAGTACCTAGTTAGAATAAACGCATGATTTTACTTCATTATGTGAAATTACTTACTTTTTATTGTTTAGTTACTTCTAAATCAGCATAATATTTTAATCAATGTGTCTAGGTACATGAACAAGAATTCAAGTAAATTTATTTTTATGTGAAAATTAAAATCATGATAATATAATGACTTCTTTTGTAATGAATTCGCAATTTTGTTTTAAGAATAATGATAGGCGCATTTTGTAAACTAATAACGTTATTTCTTTCTAATTTATTATATTTTTAACATCCATGATAGAGAGAAAAAAAAGTCTTGAAAAAAGCATATGTTTCTCTGTTACAGAAACCAATTTAAAAAAATATTCAAAAATTTTCGAAAAGCTCAGAAGGTTTGAAATTATCTTACATAAGGACATTTGTTTCCGAAAAATTAAAATTACCATTTTCATTATGTTTTGTTGTCGTATTGAATGAAAGTTTTTTCACATAAAACTCATTGAAGTCATTATGTTCCTCGACTTCATTAAGAATCAGAAAAAATTCGGACTTTTAACTTCTCTTATAATAATTTCTATTCCACATGTTTTTGCGGTATTCACAATTAAATTTTTCCTTTAATTTCCGTAGAGATTCTGTTAAAAAATATTTTTAAAGATATTTTAACAATACTTCACTTTCTTTTATTATAAACTAGCCGCCTTCGGCGACCAGTTTGTTCGCTGGGAATATAGTTTCAATTGAACCTTGAATAATTTTCTATTCATGTTTCCCTTAACAACGTAAATAGATCGCAGTAGATATTTAACCCATATTCTTTTAGTGCCCTTGCACCTGTTCTGTTAATTGCCTACATAAATCTCCTTAAAGGAGTCAAATAACTGACCATGTCATGTAACATCTAATTGCAAGTTGTCAGCGCCATCTTCACTTTCTTATTCTCCTTGCAAAATATCCATTTGATTTCAACATTAAAATGGCGTAACACATTTTATGGCCAGAGGCATGTTTGCTGAATTTAAACATGCTGAAAAAAAAAGAATGAAAATATAGCAGCCATAATCTTTCAGCTTAATGGATATATTTCTTCATATACATAATATATCAGAGAGCTTTGTTTACACATTCCACAAAAAATTTTGATGAGATAAAATATGTAAGCAAAATTTATTAGGATGTAATGCCTTAACCTTCAACAATGAAAGAGAAACACGCAATTAAATATTTGTTTAAACAATGAAAACGGTTTAAAATGCGGTGCAACAATGAAAAGTATCGTTGTAAATTATGCTAAAATTATGTTATTTTTAAAAGGTCATTAGAATTAGAAAAAAAGGACGGCAACTTAATTGATATCATTAAAAAGGTAATTTTTTGCACTTTCAGATGGCTTAAAAATAATTTTTGTGCTGTGACATTTTCAGCAGTTATTAAGGGAAAACGCCAAAATTTCGCTTAATTTTTAATTACTCAAAATTCTAATTAAATTGTTTAAAAAACGGCTCCTAGGTGCACATTTCCACCCCCCAAAGAATGTTCATGTTAAATTTCGTAGCTCTAGATGCAGCGGTCTGTCCTGTAGAGCGCCAACACACAGACACACATTCTCTTTTATTATTCGTAGAGATAAACCGTTTTTTTTTTTTTTCTATTCAAAAAGTTCTGTCGGGTGTCATCTGGTTTTTAATTCATTTCCAGTTATTATTTTTTTAAGAATTTTATATAATCCATAAACACAAAAATTTAAGTTTATTTTTAAGTGAAAATGGAATTACAACCATTCACATTTAATTATATTCATTACGATAATTTTTATCTTTTTTGTTACTGTTTTCACTCAGTTTTCGCTATTTATTTGAATGAAATTTCTAGTCATCGAATAGTAAAATTTGCACGAAACTGCTAAAAAAAAAGATCTAAACTTGAACAAAACGAAAAGTCTATTTTTTTTTTTTTTCTAACTTCCAAGAATTTTTGTTAAAACAGTTAAGTTAGTAGATTTTCGCATGAAATTATGGAAATATATCCAGCTAAATAAATAAAAATTGCTTTACAATTTCTTCAGATGGTGTTTGGAAAAATTAACATAGATAATTAAATTATTCAGAATGATTTTGGAAATAAGAAACGTATAAGTCCATGAAAAAGTTGCAGAGAATTTTTAAAAACAGAATATTTACTAGGCAAAAAATATTACTAAAAGAAGAGTATTTGCTAAACAAAAACGTTTTAAACCTTTTGTCTTAAAATAACTATCAATTTTAAGGATAGAATTTTTTTATATGACACTTTATTATTAAAAATATTTTATAAGCAGATTATTTAAAATTAACTAAACAAAGCTAATTAATAACACTGTAGTTAACTTACCTGGATGAAGCCTTTTAAAACATAATTATTTTAATGTTCGATACAAATCCTGTTTTTTTTTTTATTGTAATTCTAATTTTCTTGCAAGAGTATGAAACATGAAGTATCGTTTTCTAGAAATATGATTAATGTTGCCAAAACACAAAATATGTTTTTCTGTTGCAAAATATAATTAATTTATATTATTTATTTATGTCAAATGCTATCAATTATTTTTCTTTACTTCATTGTATTCGTAGTTTTTTTTTTTTTGTAGTTTTAGCATATTTTGTAATCTCAAGTTTAATTTCCCTTTTCAACTGATTTTTTATTTTGTTTACATCTCAAAAAATGTAATTCTTTATTGTGTGAACACTGCCAAAAAGTTAGATAGCTGAAAGTTTTCCTAATGTTACGATTCTTCTGTTCAAAGCAAATGCTACATTATGATTCTTTAGACAGGATGCTACTTTAAATCTCTTTTAAATTTTTGTGAAATATGAATGTAGCTCTGATTAATCTAAAAGTTTTTATAAATTTATTAAATAGAAGCATTATCACACATTAATTAGACTCATTTTATTGATTGTTACTACACATATTTTTAATGAAATATTTTTTATGTCAATTTATAGTTTATTTTATTTATAATTTTATGTCTAGTAGTTTCTAATAAAATCGAGCATTTATATCATACAATGAAGAAGAATACTATAAACTAAAGTTATATAGTATAACTAAAATTAATAGTACAATTAAATTTAATAAACTATTTATTAAATTTATATAATAATATTAAATAGTATAACTAAAAATAAACTAAAATTATATAGTATAAAATTATTTAGAATAATTAAAATTCCATAGATAATAATATATTATATACTTAAATTATATATACTAAATGGACCTGGCTTTTGCTTTATGAACATCAATTCTTTCTAAAAATGGTTGCACAGTTTTAAACTTTAAACGATGCTGTTCAACTTTTAAGGAAGTGTCAACGACATACTGTACGCAGTGAGCGAACTGAAGTATCTATCAAGAAGGCTTCACGCGGTAGTGAAATTGGTTACCTCGTGAATGTTGCCCGTAGCCCGCGTGACCAAGAAAAGTCACATAAGATAATCATTTCGAACCCAAACAAAGCTTTAAGTTACCTTCTGCATTTTGTTGAAATTTTTTCTTCCTATAGTTATTTATAAGGATTATATTTATATACTATTTAAAATCGCTACAGTAAATAATCAATTCTGAATTTACATGCTTAAAACAATAAACGAAATTTTGTGATTTCCAAACATTCCAGACTAAATATCTGGCTTCCACAAGTTGCATGTTATTTGAGTGGCATTTTTATTTATTTGGAAAAGTGGGACATTCTTATTTATTTAAAAAAAAGTGGCACATTTTAACTATCTCGTGAAAGATGGAGGCTTTACTTACTAAGCCAGCATTTTTTTTTTTTTTTTGACGTAGACTTCTCTCCATAGTGGAATTATGACGCTTTTCGCGCTAAAGTTAAACGCTTATAGCTCCGCAACCAAATAACATAGAGAGTTGGTTTTAGTTCCATTTAACAGAGAAAGGTGGGCATTGAAGATTGCATAAATAATTCTAGAATTCGGAATTACGGTTTAGACTCAGTCGAGTTGCAAAGTTAGTAAAAATCACGAAACATTTTGATGACGTCACAGCGACCGATGCGCGCGCATGCAGACTAAGGCAATTCATTCATCGATCGCGCGAAATATTACTCAAGAATTGTTGAATTACGACGAATTTCGTGCTAAAGTTAAACGCTTATAGCAACCAAATAACATAGAGAGTTGGTTTTAGTATTATTTAACAGAGAAAGGTAGACATTGAAGATTGCAAAAATAATTTTAGAATTTATAATTATGGTTTAGCCACAGTAGAGTTGCAAAGTCGGTGAAAATCATGAAGAATAGAAGAATTTACGTAAATAGAGTCACATAATCACATTAGACTAATAGTGACTATAGACTATGGAGTTAATAGTCACATACAGCCACTTTAGTTACAGAAAGCCACAGTTGAGTAAGGTAAGTAACTCTACGCCCCTCAATCTCAGCGGCCGTTTCGCAAAGACAGCCTCCCTCCACTCGTTTTTTTTTTTTTTTTTTTTTGTCTTGACCGAATCCGATCGGCAATAGTTTAGTCCGTCTTTTGATGACAATTTTCCTTTGTTTTTTTAAGCGGATTGAAAAGAATTTTGGAATGAATACGGGGATAATAGCCTTTGAAGCTGAAAATCCCATAAACCCCTTTAATCAATCAAACTATCTCGCATAATAATACTTTATGATCGGACCATTTATTTGAAAATTGAAAAATACCTTATTTCTAACTTTTTCCTAAGCAAGTAGATTTTAGACTAGAATTCGTCCAGTGATTTAGACTGTATAATTTTGGCACCATTCTAACTTGATAGAAAGTCCATCAGAAAGTAACTTTTTGCACCTTGTGACTTGCGCCATCTTACACTGAAGAGCAAAGAAAAACTGGTACAGGCGTGCATATGCAAATAACGGAGATATGCAACCAATCATCGGAACCCGATGCGGTCGGCAACGCCTATATAAGACGACAAATGTATTAGATCGGTTCCTGCTGCTGCAATGGCATGTTTTCAAGATTTAAGTAACTTTGAACGTGACGTTATAGTCAGCGTACGAGAGATGGGACATAGCATCTCTGAAGTAGCGATGAAATTCGGATTTTAGCGTACGACCATTTCACGAGTGTACCCTGAATATCGGGTATCCGGTAAAACATCAAATTTCCGCCATCGGTGCGGCCGGAGAAAAAGACCTTGAAAAAACTGGACCATTGACGTCAGACGCGAATCCTTAAACGAGACAGACGTACAATACTTCCTCAAATTGCCGCGGATTTTAATGATGGGGCATCTACAAGTGTCAGCGTGCTAATTGTTGAACGGACCGTCATTAATATGGGCTCTCAGAGCCGAAGACCTACTCGTGTACCGTTGTTGACTGCACTGCACAAAGCTTTACTTCTCTCCTGGGCCCGACAACACTACCACTGGACTGTTGAAGACTGGAAACACGTTACCTGGTCTAACGAGTCTCGTTTCCAATTGTATCGGACGGATGCACGTGTACGAGTATGGAGACAACATCATTAATCCATAGACCCTATTTGTCAACAGGGGACTGTTCAATCTGGTGGAGCCTCTATGACGGTATGGGACGTGCGCAGTTGGCGTGATATAGGACCCTTGATACGTCTAGAGACGACTCTGACAGGTGACAGGTACTTAAGCATCCTCTCCGATCACCTATACTCATTCATGTCCATTGTGCATTCCGACGGATTGGGACAATTCCTGCAGGACAACGCGACACTTTACGCGTCGAGAGTTGCTACCAAGTGGCTCCAGGAACACTCTTCTGACTTTAGACACTTCCATTGGCCACCTAAATCCCCAGAGATGAACATTATTGAAGATATCCGGGATGCCTTGCTACATGCTGTTGAGAAGAGATCTCCACCACCTCGCACTCCTATAGATTTGTTGACTGCCCTGCAGGATTCATGATGTGAATTTCCTCTAGGATGCTTTCAGACGCCAGTCGAGTCCATTCCACGTCGTTTTGCGTCACTTCTGCGTGCTCGTGGGGGCCCGACACGATATTAAGAAGGTGTACCATTTTTTCTGGCTCCTCAGTGTATATGTATGTATGTATGTGGATATGCACGTATGTTTTTTCAACATCTCCCCCTAAATGACTAAATCGATTTCACACAAACCTGGGATAATTATTACTTGCTAATTATAAAAATATAAATATATGTGGATGTTAGACATCCCGTCAAAAACCGGGGTGAAAATCTTAAAATATTATAAAAGATTAAAATTCTGGAACATTTGGGAATATTTTAGAATATTTTCGAACACGATTACATTACGGAAACTTTCTAAAAATTTCTCGAAAAATTTGGAGCATTCTATTTCATTCTACAATATTATATAATATTATTTTTAACTGTGACTTTTAGATCAATTTGGAACTTCAAAATGCTTGTAGGACATTCTGGAGCATTTCTGCAACAGAGATCTCGAAAGTTCTTTAACAAAATAAAAGAAGGCGTGAGATATTAGTTGTTTTAATTTGAGCTTTATAGTGCATGAGTAACGAACGAATTGCGAGGTGTAAAACTCAAAAAATTAAAACAAACTAAAAATGAAATTAATTGTACATATTTGTATGATTGCATATGTTATTTGCATATTGAACAGTAGTACAAATTAGTATAGTTGCGCTAGTTATTAAACTGTATATCATATGAAAGTTTAAAATACGTGTTCTTTCTTTGAACTCCAGCGTTTTCATTCTAATCATACTATTGTAGTGTAATAAATAAACAGGCTAGATTTGAAAGGTTAAATTCAAAAAGAAGGAATGCGAAGATTAGTGATAATTTCTGTAAAAAAGAAATGGATGAGTCTATTATGAATCCGAGCAGGGCTAGTGAAAGCAATTTTTTAATTTTTGAGAAAATACTTTTTTTTTTAAGTTCCTTATAATTTCGCGTTAATTTTAATTATCCTTAAAAGTTAACGTATCTTCTTTATTGTCTTCAATAGCATAATGGTACAAAAAGACGGAGATTCTGCATTATTTTAAAGAAATCACAATTTAGATGCTTCGCAATTTTTTTTTTTTTTTGTTGTTGTTTATAATGCATATCTTTGTATAACTTCAAACCTGCGTATTAGTCTTTATACGTTCTGAAATAAACCGAATTATTTTCCTACAAGTTTGATTATATATTTTTTTATATCTACGTCTGTTATCTACAAAATTCTAAAAATAAATTTTCAGTAGGAAAACTTCGACACGCATCTGCCCACTGAAGAATTAAAAGATAATCCTCATATTTCGAATAAATAAGTCTATTATCACAGAACAGAACGCCGTCTCTTACTCCTATATTCGTGACTAGTCCGGTCGTTCTATTATCACAGCATTAAAGATATTAAAAGATGCGACAAAATGCATTGTATAAATAAATCTTTTTGTTGTATACAAGTAAAGATGAGAAATGTAGGTGTTCCATAAAGTAGAGTGTGTAGCAACTAATCAAATTTAGAAAAAATACACTTTCATACACATATTTTGTTTAATTTTTCTGAAAAAAGGTTACAATAAGGTTAAAACAAAAACTGCGAAAACTACAATTGTCATGACAAAAAAAGTGAAAATTATATTTTCAAGACAATAAAGTCAATCCATATTCATGAGATACATTTCAAATGGGCCGTGGCAATTTGATTTTGGAATACACAGAATAATTTGCCGGAGGAACAGTGACTTGGCGTCGCAGTGCAGCCTAGTATAACGTGTAGCTAGAAGTTAGGTGATATGCAATAGTCATATGACTGTGATGTCATGTGTATTGACTCCATTAAAGTGCTACCATGCAAAATTTTAAAGCATTGCAACTAAATGCAAGTTTATCAAAATGAAATATAGAGTTTAAATATTTATGTGCATTATTCTTTATAGAAACCATATTACAAGCTTTAAAACTCTACAAGATGCTATCTTTACTTCGAAATATAATTTAAACACAGTCTATTATAGCGAATCTTCCATGATTGTTCATATAAAGCTATTTTTTCAGGACTAGTAAAGAAGGAACATTCTTAACTTTTTCTGATGGTAAGTAGAGTCTCCATTATCAAGTTTCGGATGCATTCAAGCTAAGGTCCTTTCTTCTTTTAATGATGATGTCCATGGTGATGATGATGGCCATGATGGTGGTCATGTCCGTGATGATGATCATGATGCTCATGATGATGATGATCGTGATGATGGTCATGATGGTGATCGTGGTGATGGTCATGATGCTCATCGTGATGGTGATCATGGTGATGATGATCGTGGTGATCATGATGGTGATGCTTTGCCTCTGTGGTAGGCTTTCCAGAGACATGCTGGAGAGCGACAGCCAAAGTAACGACGATCAAGAAAATGGTTGCAGACTTCATTATGCTAATTGAAATTACACTGAGAGTGAAACGGAAGTTTCAGTTAATGCTGAACTCAACTGAGTGTATACTCGAATGTGATTGCAAGCTAAAACAGATGTGTTTATATAGTATCTTGGATCATGGTGTTTCAAAATCGACGTGCTTGTAAGTGCTGGGATAACTCCCTTGAGTCAATCCTTGTTTAACAATGAATCAATGACGAAAATTAAGAATGAAAGAAACTACGAGCAGCCATGAGCTAAAAACAGCTTTTTATATGTTCTAGTTTCGACCATTTGTCTTTTCATTTGATGTAATCGCGGCCGAGTTAACGTTCTTGGGATGACAGTCACTTTAAAAGGGAAAAAATGCAGCAATCGAAGCGGAAACAAAATGCAGATGTCAGTGTATTCAGAAGTGTCAAATAATGGGAAGGGGAGGGGGAACTGCATTAGGTAATTTTCAATGATATGAA
Source organism: Araneus ventricosus (assembly GCA_013235015.1). NCBI lineage: Eukaryota > Metazoa > Arthropoda > Arachnida > Araneae > Araneidae > Araneus > Araneus ventricosus. Next base: position 374,894 of record BGPR01000319.1, read on the forward strand.
GTAATTATTATGTAATATATAGAAGCATTACTAATACAATAGCCCAGATTTGTCCCTCGGTAATGCTCTGACGTCACCAACAATAAAACTCGCGCCATAGCACTGCGAGACGTTAAACAGCATTATTTCATTATTAGAGAACCTAAATTTCAGTAATTTTAAGTTTAAAAGAGTAATTGTCTTTCTAATTTCAAATTTAATAGCTCTAAAATTGTGAAATAAAATTTGCTATCGATTGATATAAAATTTATCTCACTATGATCAATAGTTCCCGAGAAATTTTAAATAATCATATATTTCAAATTAATTTCCATTTTTTAATCGAAAGTAGTAAATTACGTCAGTGGTATATCATGCGCGTGATATAGTTTGGGCGCCACGAAGCATCTGATTATTTATTGCAGTCGTGATGATATAATTTGATAATATTTTTTGGCAACGTTTGACAAGCAGAGAATATATTGACTTGACTAGAATTTCGAAAAGGAATTCCTTTGAAATTTTAAATTTTGACTTACGCTTGACAAGCTGAGAATTTCATGGTTATTGAATTATAATAAAATTGTTAAACAAAGAAAAATACTTCACACGGAATGTTGTTTACCAAGAGGTTTTTTGAATAAAGAATGTATGTAAATAAAAAAAAATATTTCCTGTCATAAAACATATGTTTATTTTATTTGTTTTCAATCAATTTTAAACATTTTTCTCACATATATATCTATTTAAACACGTCATATTTGACGGGAAATCCCTCGATTGAAGAGGCAATTTGCACCCGTCGTAACATGACGGGTGATTGTCTAGTTGTTCAAAGACTGGTGGTACTTCACTATTCAAGCCTGATGGATCAAACTGAATAACAAGTTTAAACGTTAAGAAAAACAAAGAAAATTCGAACTTCTAGTCCTTAACATCGTAGCATGATAGTGCCATCATGAATTTTAGCTAGGATGATTATCATTCCGGTGTTGTTGGATAAATTTGGTCTACATAATAACCCTCTATGTCAAATATGCAATCAAGAAAATAATATTGAACACATTATATTGTATAGTCCCAAATACTCAAATCATAGGTCAAACCTCGGGGAAAAAACTCAATTTGGATAACCATTTGTTTCTTTTATTCAAATATCTGTTTCAAATAAGTGGCAACTTATACTTAGGATTCGTGAAATCTTTGAAGTTTTCTGTTGAACCGAACGAAGCGCAAAATCAGTAAATGAGAGCACAGAAAAGTGGAAAAATGTTGCTGCAGAAGATCTCATGGTCGCTATCAGAATGAAGTATAATGACAAAAAAGAAAAGTGCTGGAAAACATGCAAATATTTTCAAGACTTTGAACATCGGGATATAGTAAAGAAAAAACATAAACTCTTGAACAAAACTTTAAGCAAATTTCGAACTGAGATGATTCCTACTAATACAATATCGTCTCTTCTCCTAACTGTGAATTTTGTGTCCATGCTGAAGAAACTATATCACACATCCTTTTTCATTGTCTAAGATACCGTGTGTGTGTGATCCACGAGTTCAGCTCTTAAAAGAAATTCAAGATTAGAACCCTGTTTACTCCGATACATCCATCCAAAGGCTGTTAAATTTGAACAAGAATGCCAAAATCAAGCTGAAAGCACTTGAAAAATTCTTTCTGTCTTGCAACCGCCTCTAGTCCGCTTTTTTCCTTCTTATTTATTTTTTATTTATTCTTTGTTTTGTTTTAATGTTTTTCCCCTTTCTTTTGTTGTTTCTTTAAAAGTTTTTTTTTCTTTCATATTTTCGATGGTAAATCTGTCTAATTTTTTTCTCTTGTTGTAGCACTAGTAACGATGCTAAGCTTGTGTTTGTAACAAAAGTTACAACTCTGTACAATAAATAAATAAATATACTAAGTGCATCTTTTTGGATTTAGAAGATAACGACCTTTGTTGCTAGAAATCCTATTAAACACATTTCATCATCATCATCAGTTCTATCATGCTAAAAAGTATTATTTATTTCATCACCTGAATTTTCAAAATACTATTTCGCCGTCGTTCCTATATCAAGCTTACAAATTTATAAAACTTTATCAAATTAATACAAAATGCGAGATCCTTCCATTAAAATTCGAAACAAAAGTACCCAAGCAAGTCTTGAAAATTAAATATTTCTGAAATGTAAATTTACTAATTTTTTGCATGAAAGGTTATATTGGGAAAGCCGACACCACATTTAAAGAGACGACTGAGTATTTTAATAGCGAACTAGTGATAAAAATATATTGCACCAGCCGTTGCATAAGTAACTTTGAAAAATTTATTAAAATTAAAGAAAAAAACTTGCTCGAGGAAAAAAATTAGTGTCAGTGAAAAGTTAATATTTTGAATTTTAAGGTGATGTAAAAATGATTTTTGTGTAATAATATGCACCGAAGTTATTGAGGGAAAACTTTAAAATTTAGAATAATTTTACTTAATTAAAAATCTATTGAAAATACCTTTCTTAGTCAGCAGCTTCTACCCAAGAAATAACGACTGCCAAATGTGGTAGCTCTAGGCCCTGTAGAGTGTTTAGAATGATTTTTGAATCATGCGTCACGCGGTCAGTATGCCCGCATAAAAACATTATTATGTTAAAAATATCAGGCTGGGAATTGTGTCATGTTGAAGAGTCATAATTTACATCTATCTGTACATATTTCGTTTTACGTGATCAGGAAATTTTCAAATGAGAAATCTGAAATTTACATCTAAATTCTGGGTTTTGCCGTAGACTTATGTCTCTCCATAGTGGTCTAATGGTGTGTCGGGAAAGGAAAAAATTATGACGCTTTTCGCGCTAAAGTTAAACGCTTATAGCTCCGCAACCAAATAACATAGAGAGTTGGTTTTAGTTTCATTTAACAGAAAAAGATGGACATTGAATATTGCAAAAATAATTTTAGAATTTGTAATTATGGTTTAGTCACAGTCGATTTGCAAATTGGTGAAAATCACGAAGAATTTTGATGACGTCACAGCGACCCATGTGCGCGCACCCATCGGTTGTGAGCGGTATATTAACTGGATTTTAACAGATTAATAATTAATTCATTTCAGATTAGTTAATTCATTTAACAGAGAAAGGTCATAAAGCATAGGTCAAAGTCACATAGAGCTACTTTAGTCACATAGAACAACTTTAGTCACAGAAAGTCACAGTTGAGAAAGATAAGTAAGGAAGTCTACGCCCCTCAATCCCAGCGGCCGTTTCGCAGAGACAGCCTCCCGTCGAATTTTTTTTTTTTTTCCCTTCAAACAAATGATTTTTTTCATTTCCTTAAATCTGAATAGAAAATGCTCTGTTTCAATTTCTTGGTACACTTTATTGCAGTCCTCATAAAATATATAAACATAAATGTAGGATTCCGTTCAATTAAACAAAATGCCCACGGAAGGGTTATCTTTAAGGGGTAAGTAGTTCGGGTTTTTGTCTAGGGGATTTAAGGGTTTTTATTACATTAAATTTAGAACAAAATATTACATAAAATAAATGAGTAGACTTCAGGTTAAATACAAAAACATTTATTTAAATACTATAGGGAGAATTTACGGGGGGGGGGGAGGAGGTACATACACAAAAAATTATCAGGAAATTTGTTGTTTTACATGAATTCATGTTTACTTGATGAGACTGATTAATAAGGGACAGATGTTACGGGAAGAATATTACGGTATTAGAGAATTACAGATTAGAGAGCCATAAGGAAAGTGAGACGGGACATAGTTACTTACAACCTGGAGATCGGGCGGCTTAATTGCGCCAAGACTGATCTAACTCGCATGATGGGAAATTACGAGAGAGATTTGAGCGTGAAAGCTATCTGCGATGCGCTACGCTGCTCTCAGCGTGCAGTCTGGTTTTGTTAGGAAAAAGAGGGCGCTGCTCGTAGTTCGTACAGAGCAGAACACTGACTCCATCTATCGCCAAAAAATTAATCTAGCTCTTACATCCTTCTTTATACAGTGATTAAATTATTCTTTACAGGAAATATCCTACATAAATGCATCATTTATCAATCTATATAAACTACCATTTTCCAGCCTTTATATGTTTGGAATTAATAGAACGAAAAGGTGGATTTGAATGCAGCTTTTACCAAATTGAATGAAATGAAATGAGATTTTGAAAAAATGGAACTCAGCAATAACCACCGTTCTATGACTAAGTTTATAATAAGTTTTGGTTTGGTTCATTTTAGTCAGATCAACGTCCCATTTTGAAGCTAGATGATAGCTATTTTAATACGGACACGTCATTTTAATTTGATAGATACAGGGACGTCTTATCTAATGAGCTAATTGGGCTATGGGCCAGGGGAGCCATTGCTCCAAGAGCTTCTACAAATCTTATTATACTGATTTTATTTTAATTTTGAACCAAAATAATTTATTTCTTTTAATTTCAAATACACTGGTGTCCAAAAATAATGCACAGTTTTGAAGACACTGCAAAATTGGAGTTAATATGGATACTATGGTTCGCAATCAGTTGCTGGGAGTCGTGGGACATACTATCATCGGAACTCACATTTTACAGTGAAGATTCTGTCGCGAGGGCAGTTAGGGAACACCAGAAAGGGATGAAGGCGAAAATGGAGTTTGACCCATCCTGTTTCACAGAAAGCTGATAACGAAATGAAACTTTCATCAATGGTTATGTTTGATGTGCATAATATGTGCATGCATTTTCGTAAACACAGCACAAATATTTGGGAAGATATAAAGGTTTTCTTAAAAAACTCCAAATTTTCCCGCTTGTTTTTTGCTTATAACATGCAGAGTTTTCCACTAAATTGTACGAATCGTATAGAATACTTGACAATATGCAAACATTGTTCTAAAATTTAAATTAAAGCATTTGAATATTACAATAAATATGAGCATTTGTAGTAAATAATTTTTTGCTGCGCATGTGCGAAATATAGCGTAATTTTTTTCATAACTTCAGAGCCAGATATATAGGGCAACTTAAATAAAAATTCCAGTTCAATGCCATTAGTGTTCAGAAAGATATCGGCATTGCAACTTGGTGAATCTCGGTAAAAACTCGGACCACTTGGATGCGCTTATTTCAAGTCTTGCATCTTTTGCTTCACTGCTGGTTTCTAAACTGGCGAAGCGCTACTGGTAAAAAATAACAACTTTAGAAAAGCACTTATACCCAGAAGCATACACCATAAATTGCGACTTTGCGTCTTTTTCAAATTTTTGTTCAAAATAAAAACTTAGTTCATTGGAATGTTAAATTTGTATTTTTGAAATGTTAAGCGGTGCCAAAATATGTTTCCTTAGATTTTATAATTTACGTTTTTAGTATTTATTTATTTGACTAGTTAGTTAGTTATTTGACTAGTTAGTTATTTATTTGACTAGTTAACTTCAAAAATTATTTGCTTCTCCCCACAAGAATCAGTACTTTGCTATTTTCTTATATGCTTTTAAATTACTTATAAAATATCTAAATTATATAAATTATTCAAATATAAATGAAAAGAAAGATTTCAAAGTGTTAATTAAAATCACAACGATCATTTGAAAGATCGCCTTTTGCCTCTTCATTCGAGAGATTTCCTGCCAAATTTGACGTGTTTAAATAGATATATATATACAAGAGAAATGTTTAACATTGATTGAAAACAAATAAAATAAACACATATTTTATGACAGGAAATATTTTTTTACATACTATTTACATATTTCTTTATTCAAAAAACCTCTTCGTAAATAACATTCCGTGTGATTATTGTTTAGCAGCGGCTTCAGAAAACCTCAGAGCTTTTGCGCATGCGCCGATCGGAAATATTTTCATCAAAATAGGGGAAAGTGAAGAGTCGAAGGGTGATATTTACATTTTACTGAGCGTGATCTGACAAAGAACTCCGGAAATACGCTCATATGACTCATTGCCTGACACCCCTTTCCGGTGTAAAATCATCCAAAAGTGGTAGTCTCGGAATCCGTTGCTGAACAGTATTTTTCGTTGTTTAACAATTTTCCTTGAACTTCAAATGGCTAATCAAAACAAATCACTTCTCTGGTTGTCAAACGTTGCCAAAAATATTATCAAATTAATTATCAATAATATCATCACGATTGCAATAAATAATCAGATGCTTCGTGGCGTTCAAACCATATCACGAGCATGATATACCACTGATGTAATTTACTACTTTCTATTAAAAAACGGAAATTAATTTGAAATATATGATTAATATAAATTTAATTTCTCTGGAACTATTGATCATAGCGAGATAATTTTACATCAATCGATAGCAAATTTTATTTTACTATTTTAGAGCTATTAAATTTGAAATTAGAACGACAATTACTGTTTTAAATTTAAAATTACTGAAATTTAGATTCTCTAACAATGAAATAATGCTGTTTAACGTCTCGCAGTGATATGGCTCGAGTTTTATTGTTGGTGACGTCAAAGGGTTACCGAGAGACAGATCTGGGCTATTATTTTAGTAATAAGATTCAATTAATAAAAACAAAAAGTGAATACAGTAAATTTTTCAATATAACGTGATTAACAAAATGGAGCGTTGTGGAAAATTGTGCAGCACTCAAGTACAAATTTTCCGCATTGAGTGATTTCCTATAACACATATTCATTCAACGCAAGACTTTTTAACCGCATTATACGGTAGGGGGGACACGGGGACATTGATACACTTTTTTTTGGAAAGCTAAAAAATGGTTTTACATACGGAAATAATTAGAACTAATACACTATATTTATGCATTTGTTAATCTAATATAAGATTTCAGTCGAGTTTTGGTCATAAATGAAATACTAAAATATTTATTACACATTTTTCCTAAAAATGGATTTGTATCAATCTGCCCCATACAACGGGTACATTGATACACACGGAAATATCGAAAATAATGATGGTAATAGGTCTGGGATCAAAACAAAATTTGTTTTATCAATAATCTTTTTATTCCAAATCAAGTTTTAAAAGTTTAATAAAGAAACAAACTTTTATTTTAATAAAATTTCAACATTTTTAATGAAACTGGAAAATTTAAATAATAATGCCTCAGAAAATAATTTATCTCTGCAAATAATAAAGGAGAATGTGTGTGTGTCATAAAATACTTTGGAGGGAGAGAATGTGAGCCTCGAAGCCGCTTTTGGAAATTTTAATTAATTAAAAATAAGGGAAATTTTCGCGTTCTTTCTTGATGACTTACGAAAATAATATAGCACAAAAATAATTTTCACACCATCTATAAATACAAAAAAAAATATCTTTTTGATGATATTAATTAAATTTCCGTACAATTTTTCTTTCCAATTTTAATAAATTCGTAAAAAATATTTTAAACTTAATTTACAACAATTCTTTTATTTTTGCAATGAAATTCAAACTGTTTTCATAGTTTAAACAAATGCTCTCTTAGATAGTTCGTTTTTATGTTTTATCCATTTCTGAAGACGATTTTGCAAAGTAGTTGCTGCTAAAGCGCATTGATACACGCAGAAGATGCATATCAATGTGTCCCGAAGTCAACTGTATCAATCTGCCCCAAGATACTTTTTTGCTTAAAGTGGACAGGCAAAATCAACGTTGAAAAACCTCGAAACTTAATATAATTCAGAAAAATAAATGTTTTTTCCTACCTTTGGAGCAGATTCCCTGGCAGGAAAACGTAATTAGTGAAAGAAATCACACAACACGTACTTAGAGTAAAATTTACTTAGACTAGAGGATTAGTGGTTTGATTCATTTGTAAATTAAGTTTTGACTTAACATGGTCGAAAAATATACCGTGTGCTAAGGGTTACAGTGGCATATATGTGATGGTATGTGAACATCTTGAGCCATTCCAACCTTCAGAATTTATGGACTGTATTAATGTTCCCGCATATCAATTTACCCCAACACCCCCTGTAACCTACTGTATTTTATAAAAATCAAACCAAGTGTTCTAAGCAATTTAAAAAATCCGTTCTATTCGCCCCGTCATCGCATTTGACTTTAAATACTGACAAAAATGCATTAAAATCACCGTCACCATCTAAAACTGGCACCAGGGGCATCTATATACCCCCTTGTCCCCTGGTCGCTACGCCACTGTCCTACACATTTATTAAGAACTAGACGATTTGTGCCCGTCTTAGACGGGCTTTTAGCTTGCCAACAATATCTCAGATCTGATTGTCACAGATTTAATAACTAAAGTTGTAGTAGAAAATCTCATGGACATTGGCAGAGTGTTTAAAAAACAAAACAAAACCAGCGGGAGTGGCCTCCCCAAAACTTTCACGCATACTAATAACACGAGTGTGTGTGTGGGGGGGGGGGGATATATACAGCGCACCGGAAACCGTGCGGTATTCCCTAAGGTGGGGAGAACACTCTCTCCAGCGTTCACAGCTTTTCTTTTTGCGTAGAATGAAGAAAAAACCGAATAGGTAATTTCAATGTTTTTTTTAACCGATTTAAATGAAAATTGGAGACAAATCTACAATTGGGGTTTCAAGACTGCAAACAAAATTTATTTATCTAAGTAATTTTGTTAAGAAGTTATGGCGTTCAAAAGTATGCGATTATACAGACCGACAGACGGTCAACCCTTTTACGGATTTGGCCAAAATTTTATGCGGACCTACATTTCTGATGAAAAAACTGTGTACCAAATTTTATCTATCTAGCTATTTAAGTTTTTGAGTTATAGAGTTCACATGAACGCGGACAGACAGACAGATTTCCCGTAGATGGATTTTGTCCAAAATTTGATAAAAACCTACGAATTATGTGTAAAGATCACATACCAAATTTCGTCCCCGTATCTCTAATAGTTTTCGAGTTATCGTGTTCAAAGACAGACAGACATAATTCTAAAATTGTGTCCTTCGGACTCAGGGAGGTCTAAAACGTGGAGATTCGTCAATTCGAATATTTTTGACGATTACAATACTTTCTCTTTGTATACTTCGTATACGAGAAAATAAAAAGAATGAAACACAGAAATGATGAATCAATTGACACTAACTTTCGTTTTGCAAAATATATCAAAATTATTGACTAAAATCGGATTGAAACAAATAGTGCTTCGCTATAGAATGCACCACAAATTCAAATCTTAAGAAAGAACCCTTTTAACAGAAACCAAGTTATTCTAAATTCATAGCATGAAAAAATAACTTTACTTTTAACAATTACTTTCGTTTTGTCTAATTAAAAGAATGCAAAATCAAATTCAAATCTCATGAAAGAACTATTTTTAACAGCTTGAAAAACAGAACTCATTTACCAACACTCAAATCAGAACTTTGAAAGAAATTAGTAAAAAACTTCAAACATAACAAAGAGTGATTCGCAATAGAATGCACCACAAATAACGAAACCATTCATTATTAAGTAAATCAATAGTTACAATTAACAAAATTTTAACAAAAGATATTAAAAATTAAAATTAATTAAAACTTTTTGTATTATACAGAATGGCGCATATGCAGCAACTTCTAATGAAATACAAATACAGATAATAGAAAATAAAAAAAGAAGAAAATATACAGAAGAAACAGAAGAAGTAAACAATAGCGATAACAATACACCTTTTTGCGCGCCCAACGCAGCAGCATCCTGTGATTGCATCAACAAAATTGTCCTACAATTAACCAACAAATCACTATAGAATTAAACAACGACAAAAAAACCCTTGACAGAAAATTTATCCATATTAGAACTCCGGTGGCGAGTGGTCTTTGAAAAAGTTCGCCATTCGAAATCTTTTCCATTTCTTCCATTTTGATTGCATTTTTTATTTTCTAATTGTTTTCTTTTATGTGTTTTAATTATTTTAATTATTAGATAATTTTTTTGTTGTTTCTGTTTGACACGTATCCAAACCAAACCACGTGACCGCGTTACTTCAATCTCTGGCTTCTTATATATATTAATTAAAATATGTTATTAATGTGATTAAATTTCTAATTTTCTTAGGGTATTTCTATAAGCGCCTCACGCTTCAGAATTTGATTTTGTCGTCCATGTTTTACATTTTAGTACGCTAATAAAAGGGTCGTTTTAAAAACTTTTTGTTACTTTTATTATCAGACATTTTATTATTATGGTTTCTTTTGACTGTAAATCAATTAGAGATACAATTTGGGGAAAACGGAGATGTAACAATTTAATTATTAATAGAATTTGCAAAAGGTCTAATGGAATGTTTCTATACATTAATAATACAAATTTGAATGATAAATAAACAGCCGTCACTTTTTTTTCAAGCATTTGCTTGACAGGCAACTCCGATGTGTTTCCAGCTTGAAAGAGTATTTCTTTAATAATGGCCCATAGATTCTTGCGGCACCACCGATATTCTACCCAAAACAAGTTTGCATTTGCTCAGGTCACTGAAATGGAAGTAAAACTCTGATCACAACATTTGTATAGCATTGTTTTGAAAGTTTTTACCGTCGTTTTAGAAGTTTTTATGATGCTGTTTATTTTCTGTTTTTTTTTTTTTTTTTTTTTTTTGGATTGAATCGCCCGTTCAATGATTTCCTTGTAATGTTGAATAAATATTATTTTTACTACCATATTAAAAAAGCAGAGAGGTGGAGACATGAATACAGTACTCCAATCTTTACACGGTTCCAAAATTGAAATAATAGATTTTCAATCTTCAAGCACTTATTTCTTTAAAAAAATAAGATAAAATGCTTCTTAAAGAAATGTTCATGAAATAAAACATTCACTAAAACTGAACGAGAGATATATTATTTTTATATGCTTCATTCATGGGTTCTAATGTAAACATGAGAAAGAAAATATTATTGTTTTCAATTTATTCCTTCTGTTTTGACCTCATATTAGATAATTTTAGTTATTCCTTAATTAAATGGATAACCTTAAAGTATTGATTCAATTTTTTTAGAAAAAATACATACAAACTTGCTTTTTGTCACTTAATGAAACAAATCAGGATCATATTTACGAAGATTTTTTTTAGCAAATGCGTTGCCATTCACGTCTATTGAAAATATTATATACGTTTTAAATTACTGCGTTTAAATTATAGCCATAAAACATCAAAATTACAAAATAAAAAAGGCCAGTGACATTTTTCAGTGGAAAAGGTAATTTTGAATATTTTTAGAAAATTTTTGCCTCAAGTGAAACATTCCGTTCCATATTACCTGAACAAAATAATTTTTGACCACAGGCTCTAAAGTGACATACTTATGACATAAAAATGCCTCTAAAACCTATTCAAATTTGTGTTCAACCCGTTCCTTTTGTAAGTGAATACTAATAATTAGGGTTGTTTCTAGACGAAAATATTACAGTTTGAAAACCATATCAAATGCGCCCTTAAGCAGTAAGGTAGGACGCTTAATTTGTCGAAAGAATAAGCTACCGATGGAGAACAAGCTTCTGCTCTACAAATCGATTCTGAGACCAATAATCTGGAGAACTACTTGATTTAGGAACCTTCAGAAATTGAAAGTGTTTCAAAATAAGGAACTGATGAAAATAATAGTTGCTCATTGGCTTGGTACGAAAAGTCATGTACAATGGTCCTATAATCCAATGAAACTAAACAACTAATCCTTGCGACGAAAAGTCATGTACAATGGTCCCAAAATTAAACCTGTTGTGGACTGCATGAAAAACATTTCGTCCAAGTTTTTTAAAAATATATCTCAGACTCGCAACGAATTGCTACAGATAATGCCCTATAATCCAACAATTCCAAGCTCAAGAAAAAGGTCCAGGATTATGTGTAGCAAGTCTTTGCGAATTTTCCGGCTGTCAGAAGACATCATAATATAACAGAGTCGATGAGAATCTGGACCCTTAACTTCTAAAAGTCATTCTGTTTAGGCAAGCTATCAAGAGCTCTGATGAGCAACTCGCGTTTTACCGATAATTTTACTTTATTATTTGATAAAGTTGCAAGCGTAAACTAAATCAAACCTTAAAATTGTAAATAGTTTCGGGAAAATAATAACTTTCTTAACGACTCAGATTTTAACAGCAACTAATTTTGAACCTAACGTTTTTAGTTTAAACCATCAGAAAATCTTAGTTACAAACAAAATTCGCTCCCCATTTGACTTCAAATTATACTTCTATCTCGAATTTATAAATAATTAATTAAATTAAAAGGACTATTCAAAATTAAATATGGAGGTGCACGATACTTCGTATCGAACTGAACTACGTTATCGTTACCGTTTCCGACATACAGTAAAATCTCGATTATCCGAGCTGATTGAAACCGTAATCACCTCGGATAATTAGAAACTCGGTTAATAGAGACTCAATTTTAAATCACGACTTCCTTTCTTTCGACAAGATTTTCCAAAATTGCTTATTTGAAATCATAAAAATAAGTCCGCAAGTACTACTACCTATGTATTTTTTAGCAATGGATTCGGAAACCCTTCGCGCCTTTGCGCATGCGCCGGGCGGAGTTATTTTCATCAAAATAGGGGAAAGTGAAGAATGGAAGGGTGATGTCTACATTTTATTGAGCGTGATCTAACAAAGAACTCCGGAAATGCACTCACACGACTCATTGCCTGACACCCCTTTCCGGTGTAAAATTGTCCAAAAGTAGTAGTCTCGGAATCCGTTGCTGAACAGTACTACTATGTATTAACATTTTAATAAACTCTTTTATTAGTTATCAAATTTCGTACATTATTTTTTGAAACAGTTTTGATAAGAGGATTCACGAATGTTACTGACTGTTGAGGTGTTCCTTGCATTTCCCCAATGATTCATTAAGAATGTTCTCAAAAGAATAGAAAAAGTATCTAAAAAGGACAAAACAACAATAATAGAAGCAATTTATTTGGTGCGAGCAAGGTGCAGCATCATCCAGGAAAAAATTGCAAGGTATAAAGATAAAAATACAAATTAAGGGAATTTTTAATTGCGATAGAGGTAAAAATACAATAAAATTAATAAAAAACGAATGAAAAAGAACAAGGGGAATCCTCGCTCTTTTCATTCGTTATTTTTTCGTTTGTTAATATTATTGTATTTTTACCATTATCGCAATTAAAACTTCCCTTAATTTGTATTTTTATCTTCTCAAAAGAATGTCGGACACGACACCAGTTGCGGCGATTGGGGCCAAAAGTGGGTGGGGGGGGGGACAGAAAATGTATAGACACCTGAAAGTACCCCGAATTAAAGGGATAGACAAAAAAATTTTAAAATTTTAGTTACAAAATTTAATAGTTTTCCTGGAAACTATTTTCTTTTTATAATTCCTAGTTTTAGGCAGCTAAACTTAAATAAGAATTTAATTTTTCCACAAAAATTAGGGGCCCGACACACACATACAACAACTCGAAATTTGCCAACAGATTTACAGTGTTATTGTTTGCATGAAAATGGATGGAATTAGTTCACATCACTAATCAAGTGCTTAAGGATGGAACTGTGTTTTTATTTTATGTTATTTTACTTATTATTTTTGCACTAAATAACTTCTCGAGCTATAAAAGATCATCTCCCAATAATGACCTTCTATATACCTTCTCAATGTGAAAATCGGATCCAATGACAAATTTGTCACTCTTTTCGAAAAATAGTAAAAGATGAAAAATACAGTCCGATTTTTTTGGCACCGGCTTGGTTAACACAGGCCTCGGTTCATAGCGGCCCGGATAATTGAGGTTCTACTGTAATTTTGTGGAAGTGCACGAGAAAGTCGAAAGGAGAACACTCCCAATTTTTTCATATATGTAATCGTTATTTACACTGAAAATTAAAACAAAGCTTTTAAAGAAAAAATTTTTTCCAATATTTCTCAGTTAGCTACGAATAGGTTATTCCAATTTTAGATGGAATATTCCATTCCTACTAGCACCAAACGGCAGGGCCACCGAGAGGGGAGCCGGGCCCCGTGGCAAAGTATTGGACATGGGCCCCCTTGCAAATTATGGATCTGGGGACTAATCAGAGAATGGAAGTCTTTCTTCCAGTTGCCCGGTCACGGATGGACCATGGGTAAAATACTCTTAAAATTTCAGAAGATCAAACGCAGAAAGCATCCAATTATTCACTTTAAAAGCAAATTTGTAAGACTTTAAAGCTAGTACATCAAAACAGAAAACCGCTTAGAGGGTTAATATAATGAGAATTTTAAATTCAGAGAAAATAAAGATGTAAAAATATCGTTCCACACACACGCTGGGCCCTTTTGTCAAGAATAAAAATAAATACTCTTGAATATAAAAATTCCTTATTCCGGGTTGGTGGACCCTCTTTCGACCTAGGTCCCGGGGATTTTGTTCCTCCTGCCTCCCCCCCCCCCTTCTATCTGCGAGCCTGCCAAACGGTAGGAGTGGAACTAAATCTTCAGTGAGATTTGCTGTAAAATATAGCAATTTATTACGCTTCTATAAACTGTTTTCTTTTCTAAAGATATCATCCGCTTTGTAACCTACGCGACCTCTCTGAGCGCAATTCGCATGCAGTGCATACCCCAACGAATGAGCATTTCGAAGAATGACGTGATCTCAGTTATGAGTGTAACCTACATCGTGAGGTGTCCAGTGGTTATCAGCACTAGATGTATTTTTATGACCTTTTCAATGCCAAACATTTCTTTTTCTAAAACCGAGTTTCTCTTAATGGAAGTGTGAAAGCACTATTCGAACAAATAATGGCACAACTTATACCCCTAACATAAGGGATTCGGTCGATCATCAGAAGATCGAAACGGAAATCGTGAAACGCTGATAGAAATACAGTAGAGCATCGATTATCTGAATACCGATAGACCGAAACATCGGTTAACCGAAATCGTTCCAGTCGGAAAATTCAAATTTCCGCTCCGTGTAGTTCCGCTGGCGGCCGTGGTTAATGTACGAGAGTAAGTCATTAAGTAAGTCACAAAAGATAAGAAAAAAATAATTTACCATTATAATCACTTCGAAATAATTTTATTTTTCAACATAATCTCCACCAATGTCGATGCAATCATCCCATCGTTTTATCAGCGCCCCAATTCCAGCTGAATAAAATTCTTTGGGTCGCTGTCTCATCCACAGTATTACTTCGTGTTGAACATCGTCATCACCTCATCTTCATCGTCAGATGAAAATCGCTTGGGGCTAAGTCTGGGCTGTAAGGTGGATGCTGTAGCACTGACCAACCAGACTTAATCTCAAGCGATTTTCATCTGTTTGGTCCACTAAAACAACATCTTGGAGGCAAACACTTTGCAGATGATGACGACGTTCAACACGAAGTCCTACTGTGGATGAGACAGCAACCCAGAGAATTTTATGCAGCTCGAATTAGGGTACTGATAAAGCGATGGGATAAGTGCATCAACATTGGTAGAGATTATGTTGAAAAATAAAATTGCTTCCAAGTGATTATCGTGGTAAATTATTTTTTTCTTATCTTTTGTGATTTACCTAATGACTTACCCTCGTACTACTTCTTTAAGTAAGATATGTATTTGTAAGAAGTGTGATACAAAATACACGGTGTCCGAGAATTATTGAACGCATTATAAAACTATGTAAAAAAATAATTATCTTTGGTTTGTGTGTTTGTGTTTAATGGAGAAAGAGCCATCTTTGGCTACGCTGCGCCAGAAAATAATTAGGAATAGTAGCGTTGTCCCGATGCCTCGTATTACTAACACGGCTCCTCAAATTTTGTTTCACATCATTGTTTCTCCCAAGAATCCGGCAAGATGGAGCTAGGTGTGGTCTGATGTGGATTGTATGAGAAAATTTCAATCAGTAGTCATGTCATCCGATGTCCAGATTTAACTCCTTCGAATTTTTTCGTATGGGTCTATGTGAAAGATTGTGTGCATCAGACGCCTTGCACTAATGAAGCAGGAACTGAAGCAGCTCACCACTGCTGCAATTCACCCGATAGCTCATCAGATGCTTGCAAATACATGGCGTGAAATCGAGTATCGCTTGGACATACAGCACGCAACCAAGGGATCTCACATCGACATTTATTAAGTTTTGTAGCACTATAGTAAGTTAGTAAAGATATTTTCTTTCTATATGTTCTAGTTTTTATTTTATATAATTTTGTAATGTGTTCAACAGTTCTCGGACACTCTGTATATTGTTGCACAAAATCTTACCGTGGGTGTACGGTGTAAACAGTCCAACACGCAGGATAATGGAGAATGAAGGTTTATTTACAAATATGCAGGAAAACACGTAGCACAGGTACAGGAAACAATAGTCCTTGCACAGATTACCAATGCAAATAGACAACAATTCACAGGTGATGACAGTTCAGCACTTTGATATCTAACAGTACAAACAGTCAGCAAATAACTAGTAACGACAATAGCAGCTCAGCTCACCAGCTGATTAGCTCACACAGCGGATAGAACTCCGAAGACGTTCGCGCTTCAAAGCGAAGTAACCCGTCGATCAAAGACGCCCCTCTGATCTAAGTGCCGTCCTTAAATATTCTCTCCGACAGGCCGTGACGTCACATGGTGTTTTCTCGTGTATTCCCTTTCCCAGTAGAAATATCGAGAAAAGGGTCGCATTTTCGGGAATCATCTATTTGTCGCCAAGGTCGCCAAGTTTGTCGCAAAGGTCATGCGTGCCATAAGAGTCGCTGAGGTGACTCCATGCTTCACCTTGTAAAACTCTCTTCCCAACCATAAGACTTGCATTGCTGGGAAGTGACTTTCCATGAAGGTAACAATATACAGTTTTGTGCTTAATATTGCTCCTGCGGCAGTGGCGGTTTTTTCGCACAAGTGTTAAGCCGGCCATTCACTTCACAGATAAACCGGATATTTTGGAACGCGAGAAGGGAAAAGCCATCAAAGTCTAAGGAAATCAGCTAAATGGCTTGTGGTGGTTGGAATTCCGTCTGGATTGAAATCGGAAAGGAAAATCAGAGAGACCCTGAAAGAGGCTAGCGAAAAGAACAATGCCTTGCGTAGATTGAAGCCTCGCTTCGAGGGTAGCATAAATTAAAATTTGCTGACTGGAAAAAATCGAAGAGCGATTGACAAGCAGTTGTAGAGAGGGAAAGAAGATTGCTCTCCCTACCTTCGTTCAGAGTTAGCGTCTTTTTAAATACAAGTGAATGGCTTGCCTGTATTTTTCGATTAAAATAGGGTGGGGAAAACCAGGCTCGGGACAAATGGCATGGCTATGCTGATAATGAACGGCCGGCTTTAGAGGCGCTCGCCTCGTGCCTCCAGAATCCAGGAGGCCTCAAAATGCATTCGGTGTACACAGTAGTGCTAAGCTGACGGCGAATTTGAGACATTGGGTAGGGTAGGAGGCCTCAAGTCAGTTTTGCGCCTGTGGCCTAATATTGACAAAATTCGCCACTGCCCTGTGGCACGTTCAGTCGTCAACGAAATGAATGGGGGCACCTCTGTAAATTCTGGTATATAACATCGCATCTTCACAAAACTAGTGCCAATGTTAATGGCTCAAGGGGATAGGTTTATTCAGATCAAAAGAATGATTAACCGAGTTAATTAACATAGTCAATTAACAGCTATCTTGGAATTTTCCCATTACGCCTATCAATTTTTTTCGCTGAATCGACTCCCCGTCATGAAATTAGCCTTCCTATAAATTTTTATACAGTCGTGATGATAATTTCGAGTTATAGGGTTTTGAAAAATGGCGTGTTTCATGAAAAGTATACCGATATATACTAATTAATATAATATACAGTCCCTCAAAAAATGGGCGTTGCGTGTCAACAGTGGGAATTTGCATTTTTTTGTAAATACTTCGGAAACTATTATATATATGCACTTGATTTTTGGATACCGGCATTATAACGTCTCAGCTTTGCTCTCATGTAAACATTTCACTATGTTACAATTCACTTTTTTTCCACAGTCATATTAAAAATTTTTAAAAAAATATTTAATTTTTTTATTAAGGAATTTTTTTATGACTTAATGTAAAAAATTAATGTTCTTTTAATGAGTGAAAAAAGTTTTGAGAAATATATAATACTTTCCGAGATATCGTCAAAAGTTCCTGAAATTAATCTAACATGGGAAACACCATTTTTCAAAACCCTATAACTCTCCAAATTATCATCACAACTGTGTAAAAATTTATGGGGAGGCTAATTTCATGACGGGGAGTCGATTCAGCGAAAAAAAAAATTGTTAGGGGTAATGGGAAAATTTCGAGACAGCTGTTAATTAGCTATGTTAATCAACTCGGTTAATCAGTTTTTTTATCTGAATAAACCATTAACATAGACACCAGTTTTGTGACGATGCGATAATATATACCAGAATTACAGAGGTACCCCTTTCATTTCGTTGACGATTGTACATTTTTTTCGTAAATGATCAGTTATCCAAAAAATCGCAGTAATCGATGCTCTGCTGTGCTCTATTAGTGGTTACCAAAATATGAACCACGGCGCCCTAAGAAGCTTTGATTTGCGCACAAGCAGGGGCGGCGCGAGGCCCGGGTAAACCGGGCAACTGCCCGTGGCACCAAATTCCGGAATGGCGCGAAGTGGAATGAGTGTGAAGAAAAAGTTGGTTTAATAAACTTGGGAAATAAAGTATATATTTATAAAATAAATTTAGTTAATTTATTGTTTGTTTTATTATTTACAAGT
The DNA here is from genome assembly GCA_013235015.1 of Araneus ventricosus. NCBI lineage: Eukaryota > Metazoa > Arthropoda > Arachnida > Araneae > Araneidae > Araneus > Araneus ventricosus. Next base: position 393,518 of record BGPR01000319.1, read on the forward strand.
AAAACATGCATATTTCTAAGTAAGGTTTTGTTTGATATTTAGAATACAACCATTATAAAATTTTTAAAAAAGTACATTGGATAAGTGGGGGGAGGGCTTCCATATTGTTGGCTTGCCCGGTTGGTAAAACTACCTCGGGCCGCTTCTGCTCACAGGGGCGCAGCGAGACGTTATATAATTTGTATAAGTATTAAAACTCATGAAAAATTTAATTTCATTTACTTCTTATTTATGCGAAGTTTGGTTGTCGGCAGCTGTTGTCATAAAATCAAAGTATTCGCGAAAATCAGTGTGGAGAAAGTCCAGTTGAATTCCACGATTTGATAAAATGTGTATTGTGATTAATAGGCTCATCCATCCTATTGATTATTATGTTTATTCAAGTCCGTTCAATAAATTTTTATGGGATATAAAATGTGTTTTGTTTATTTTTGTCTTACCTGCAAAAAAATCATTGACTATCATTCGCAGAAAAGTACATACAACAACTATTTTTCTCTAACCTTTGTAAATGATTGATCACTAACATTCGATGAAGTTTTCAGACAGGTTACTCATTTTATCTTTTAACTCGCCATTATAATCATTCTTTCGTTAGCACATTACCGGAAGTCAAGGTCACTTCTGTATCCTTACTTTGATGAATTACTACAACCAGTGGCGACGAGTAGGGGCGGTCGCCAACCCACTTTTTGCTAGAAGAATTAGATTTTTATTTCATTTTACCTTCCTAAAACAAGGAATTATATATATAAAAAATAACAGTATCCGAGAAAGCTATTAATTTTGCAGCTAATTCTTTAAATTTTATTGTCTATCCCTTGTAATTTTAGATATCTATAAATGTATCGCCCTCCCCCCCCGGCCAACTTATAACTCCCAATCGCCGCTACTGATCACAACAAATCATTGTGAATTCCCATTTGCAATACTTTAGATCTTTTGAAGGTCTTGAAATCCAGAAATGACAATAATTTCGCTGTCTGCTGCGACATCCGTTTTATTTTTTTAACAAGAACCTAAAATTATTCTTAAAAGGCAGATAAATTAACTCTCAGTCTATCTAAATGATTGTAATAACAAAATAAAATATTTTGTGGTGGTGGTTTAATAAGTCCATTCCTTTTTCAAATATACATAGGATCGATAATAACAAAAAAATGCACAAAGTTTTTACAATATTTGAAAAGTTTATCTTTTCGTATTTTTGATAAAAATAGTAGTTAATTTTTACTTATTTCTATTCAAATTTCAAGAGAGCACGTGTTGAAAAAAAAATGTGTACCCACCAGGGCTCGAACCTGGGACCTTCCGCGTGTTAGGCGGATGTGATAACCACTACACCATGGGTACAAATACTTGTTAACGATATTACACTGAAATTCTATACATTTCAATCTTTGAATTCCGCGCAGCAATGTACCAGGAATTATTTCAATTTTTAATATATTTTATTATTACATGACAGAATTTACTTAAAATTTTAATTTAAAAAATTCTTATTAAAAAAATAAACATCTCACCAAAGCGCAACACAAAACAAATACACAGATAGATAATTTTTCAAAAATGAAAGTTGTGCAAAATAATGTTTCAGTTTTTTATTAAATATTATAATTTTTAAAAAAATAAAGATTTCGTTCATCAAATCCTGGAGAATTTAATTATAATATAATAACACATTTGCATATAATTTTAATTAATACCAAATAATAGCATGACTTCCTAATAAAGTCAATTATGAAAAAAAAAAAAAAAAAACAGGTGCTTCTCTAATTTGCGAAAATAATAATAATAATAAAATGTTATTTACATTGTTTTTCCTAAAGTAATTGTCAACAGATGGCAGCAGGTGAAAAAAGTTTTATCCGATTTCAGTTCCTGACATCAGAATTACAATTTTCATATATATATTAAATTTCATATAAATATTTTAGTAACATACTTTGTTATTCAAATTTAACATAAATCCCGGATGTAGATTAGGGTGGGCCGAAATATGCTAAAAAAAATTTTTTTTTTCGAAATCGATTTTGGCATAGTACGCAAAAGTTGCGTAATGGGCCAGTTAAAACTCAAAAAAATTTTCTTGAATATTGTTCAATATTATTCACGCCCCTTTGATATTGATAAACAGAAAAAAAAGAGAAAAATCGTTTTTTGCAAAAAAATATATTTTGAAAAAAATTCCAAAGTTTTTACTGCCATACAATGAAAATGTCACATAATTGGTCAATTAGAACCCACAAAAAATTTTATCAATTTCTCTCAATATTTAACCGCGCCCCGCTGACATGAAAAATTGGAGAAAAATGAAGAAAAAAAAAAAAAAGCGAATTTTCTAAAAAAAACTGCACTTTGAAATTTATTTTTCGAAATTAGTATTGACATTAATTGATTAATTAAATAGTACTATAAATAATAATAATTCTATAATTATTACGTAATTTAACTTTTTATTCAATTTTTTTTACGAAATCAATACTAGCATATTTTTTCTTGAATTACATGCAGACAGAATACAGACTAGAGCAAAAATCAATAAATTTGAAATGTATATAATAACACCTCAAGCATATTGAATATTAGGTGTTAGAATAATATTGTCTCTTGTTGTCAAACGTTGGAGGTTCTTTCCTTGCTTGAAGTTTGGCACGAATGTATCCATCTTTTGCAATTTCACCACAAACTTTTATTGCAGCTTCAGATATTAGTTTAACACATCGTTCAACAGACTGAGTGTGGCATGGAAATCCCTCGAAAGTTAGTACTGGAAACTGTTCTTCTTTGAACATTTCTTTCAAGTCTTTGTCCTTTATGTGCATTGTAAAGGGTGGCTCTGTTACAAAATAGTTTCACCAATCAATTAAATCAATAGGCTACTTTGAAATTGAGTTTAGGAAGTTTGAAAAAACGCAAACCACCCGAGTTCTTCGTCTTCTTTTCTCTGGAGCCAAGAATTCCCGGATGTGTTTTCTAGAATCATGTAGCATTGTTAATAATAGGTGCTCGGGATGCGCAAAATATGCATTGTTTGAGAATACTTTGTAAATAATCTGTTTAACATTGTCTGGAAGCTGCCCTGCAAGGGAAATCATTTTCCAGAAATGTTGGACACCATACTGGCAATTCGATTTCATTTTTCTCACAAACCACATTGGAGCATAAACCAGCATTACATACTTTACTAGTATTATAAGATTCTGTGATGGACATGGAGTGCCAATGTATAACCGTAACAAACGGTTTGCGGGGGTCAGCCATCGTGCATGACTGAGTTTACCTGGGCTGTTGTCAATCACGCTAGAAGAGCAACTACCATCTTTTCAGGCAAGACAGATGCCATACAAATATCGTTGGTCAGTATACTTAGCTTTTTGATAGCTTTCAGATCCAAAGGCTGAAGAGTACAGTCAATTTGATGAGATTTGAAAAATGGATTTTTTCACAATCTTTTAGAAGCAATCCAATAGGTCCAGAATATGAATATGGTCTCTTTGTGCAAAAGTCCATTTCCAGAATGAGGTACATTAGTGGCAATTCATTAGTATGTAACATAGATACAATATTATATTGTAAGGGTCTTCCAATGTATGTCTCTCTTCCTTTCCATCCCGTATTCACATTTGCTCCGTCACATCCAATAACCGATAGGTTCTGCAAACTCATATACGTTTTTTGTAAATTTGATAATACCTTGGGCTATTTCTTTTGCACTCTCACCAGCAATTAACGATATATGACCTGTATACTTGCTACCTGTTTCCTCTATTAATGCTACATGCGCTTCTGATGTTAAGGATAGGTTTTATATACAGTGTACCCACCAAAGTCCGTTGTCACCCCAATAATTTCTGAACGGCAAGAGCTATAATCATAAAAGTGGGGTCTAGGTATAGTAAAGCTGCCATGCACTACGCAAGGAAACCGCTTACAGCGCCACCTGGTGGCAAAATTCGGAGTTAGCGTTCTTATCTAAAAAGCGGTACGAAATACGGGGAAAAGTCAATTACAAAGTTATTCAGCATCATCGAATTATTACTACAAAACATCTTCCGCACAAAAATGATACAAATGAAAAGTACAAAATGCACATTTGTTTGATCGCGTTGAACAAAACTTCACTTGTCGGAAATGAGGCTCATCTATCTGTCATGCTCAAAATGGTGTCCTTCAGCAACAATACACATCTAGACACGGGACTGCACTTCCCGCTGCACATTTTACAACATGGCAGGTGACACGCTGGCGCAAGCATCCGTAATACGGTTTCGAAGTTCCTTCAATGTTGGTAGAGGGGTTGCATACACTCGCTGTTTGATGTATCCCCACAGAAAAAAGTCCAATGGGTTCAGGTCAGGTGAACGTGGAGGCCATTCTACGCAACCACTATACCCGATGACTTGTTGTTGGAATGTGTCCCGAATGTACTGTTGGACACTTGATACCTTGTGCGGAGTGTCGCCGTCGTGTTGGAACCATACATTCCGGAGGTCACTCAACGGCAAATCCTCTAGAACAGCGGTCCCCAATCTTTTTGGTAGTGAGGACCACCTTTTGGGTAAAAAATATTTTGAGACCCAGTAGCTAAATATACAAGTAATAAAGATACAAACAAATACTCATATAGTTAAATTAAGTTATAGTAACGCCCCGTCCTGAAGCAACACGAGAGCTATTTTGGAAGGGACCTCGTAATTACGAACCGCGGTCAGATGACGAGGACGACATCTGAGCTGACACCCCCTCTCCAAACTTCCGCACCACATCAACGGGAGGACGTTTGGCCACTACGTATGATTTAGAGTGCAACAGGCCCCATACACGGCGGATCTTCAGTGGAATCGGGTTTCGAACCTGGAGCCCTCAGGCCCCGAAACCGTGACTTTACGACTAGATCACCGTGGTCATATAAATGTATAGAAACACACACACACACAAACACACATATAATTTGTAGAGAGAGAGAGATCTCTATTTATATATATATGAAGAGTCTATATAAAAATAGACACTTCGACCCTTGAATAGCGTTCCACGGCCCTATAATACACTATCCGAGGCCCACACGTGGACCAAGGCCCATAGGTTGGGAACCGATGCTCTAGAAAATCGGATATTACGTCCTTCCTTTGCTCTTTTCTTCCCCGTTATGTCGCGTTACAATTTTGGGAGTTGCGAACCAAACAAATATGCATTTAACGCCTTCTATTTTTAACATTACTGTACGGAAGGTGTCTTCTCTTACTGAATTGATGATAGCGAACAACTTTGTAATTGACTTTTTTCCCGAATATCGTACCGTTTTTGAGGTAAGAACGCTAACTCCGAATTTTGCCGCTAGGTGGCGCTGTAAGCAGTTTTCGTGCGTAGAGCATGGCAACTTTACTACACCTAGACCCCACTTTTATGACTAAAGCTCTTGCCGTTCAGAAATTATTGGGGTGACAACGGACTTTAGCGGGCACACTGTATATATATAGGATAGGTTTTATATTTTCGTGTTTGAGTATTTTTAAATCAGCGAATAAATATTGAGTAAAATTGATTGAATTTTAGGTGAGTTCTAACTAATGCATTACGTAATATTTGCGTTAAATTCCAGTACTAATTTCAAAATTACTTTTCAAATTATATTTCTTTCAAGAAATCCAATTTTTCTTCCTTTTCTCAATTATTTAATGTCAGAGAGGCGCAGCTAAATATTGGGGGAAATTGATAAAAGTTTTTGAGGGCTCTAACTGATCTATTGGGTAACATTTCCGCTCTATGCTAGAACTAATTTCGAAATTAATTTTCAAAATATATTTTTTTGGAAAAAAATAACTTTTTGTCTTTTTATAATTTTTTAATACCAAAGGGGCGCGGCTAATTACTAAACGAAATTGATGAAATTTTTACAGGGTTTTAACAGATCTATTGCACAACTTTTCCGCACCATGCCAAAATCGATTTCTAATGTAGATTTGTTAGACTGGCAGTTTATAATCGATAGAATCTCGCTACGTCGTCATTTTCAACAACTCACCATGAAATCGAATCATCGAAATTCTTCAAGATTTTACAGAGTGAATACAATGTCTTTCCTTGATTACAAAAAAATTATTGCGCAAAAAGGTTTGTACTTGTAGATGCAGAAGAATCCTGATTATCCGAGTTTATTGGGACTGTAATCACCTCGGATAATTAGGAACTCGTTCAATAGAGATTAAATTTTAAATCAAGACTTTTTTTCTTTCGTCAATTAACAAACAATTTTGGAAAACCCTGTGGTTTTAAAATATTAAATTATAATAAATTATAAAAATAAGCCCATAAGTCCTACCATGTATTAACAGTTTAGCAAATCTTATTAGTTATCAAACTTCTTACATGCATTTTTTGAACATTAATTAGTTTTGATAAGAGGATTTGTGAATGTTACTTTTCATTTTTCCCAATTATTATTTAGGGGTGCTCTCAAAAGAATATTTTACCCGTTGAACAACGCGAAACTTTCCGACGCATTATTTACAGTGCGTTTTTTTTTTCACGAAAAAATGCAAGTAATTTCCTCTCATACTCATAAGCAATACTCAGGTGCTTAAGAATGGAACTACATTTTTATTTATTTTTTTTTTCTAAATAATAAAAGATCACCTCCCGATAACGATCCTTTACAAACAGGAATGGCGCTAGATTTGGCCCGACCAGCTGTATGGGAGGACGAGTGTAATGAAATTGGTCTCAAATCTTCGCCAGATTATTATTTATCAACAGTTGAATACCCCGTACAAATATTTTCCCCAATTTGGTTTCCAAACCCCCCCCCCCCCGTTTTCAAGCTGCCGCGAAAATCAAGACAAATTTATTACTCTTTTCAGAAAAATGCGTCGATTTTATTAGCACTTTAGAAGCGGGAAACGTAAAAATACGTTTTCCTTCAATTACCCAACATCAAAATTTTAATTTCAAGAATTTGACTTACTTACTAGTTTAGGTTTGTAGGTTTATATAGCACAAGGGCCACACTGCGCCAAACGCTCGTTGATTACGAATCGCACGTTATTATTATTACGACGATTATATGCACGACATCTATTAACAAGTCTAACTTATCGTTTAAATAAGTTAGACATGTTAATAGATGTCTGCAGAAAAAGTCCGCTTATTCTTTTATGGTATAAACATTGTCTAGAGCAGCGGTTCCCAACCTTCGAGACGCGGTCATTTGTGGGCCTCGGATAGCGTATTAGTGGGCCGCGGCACGCTAGTCGCAAGAGTCGAAGTCATGGGAACTTCAAGTCGTCACTTGCTTTTTGCTTTATAAACAATACATAACGATATAAGATATAAAAAAACGAAGACAAAAATCATGACAAAAGGAAGAAACATCATGGAAATCCGCTCTTCAGGAGGAGAGGTTCTCCAATGATATTTGACAGTGTCTTTTTTTCAGCTAACGACATACGAAAAATCTTTAAGATTAGTCGTTATTCCCCCACAAATAACAGTGAAAATGGAAAATTCTAGAATAAAAAATTATGTACAAAATACACGAATGCAGAAATAGCTTTCTGCATTTCACACATTTTTCCATTTCAATCATTTTTATCCAATATTCTTCTTGTGATTTTATGCAATTTTGTATTTTCATAAAAACATTGTATTTTTTAATTTATTTTATATATAAATTGTGTTTGAATTTTTTTTACTTGTATATTTACTTAGTGGGTCTCAATATATCTTTTTTACACAACAGGTTGTCCGCACAACCAAGAAGGTTGGGAACCGCTGGTCTAGAGCAAACACAGTTACGGTTTGTCTTTTTATTTTGAGCTTGCATCTAATTTGCATTACGCACAACAATGCGTTAGAAAATGAAAGGCATTGTTCAATTGAGGAGCAAACATTCAAACCGTGTTTTCTCCAAAAAAAGAAAAAATGAGTTAGTGATTTTTCTTTGAACTCAACATTAAATAGTACAAATTTATACTATTATTTTCAACTGAAACAAGTTTTATCCCATTATAAACCTACTTAGAAAATTGAGGTTTCAATCAAAAAGTGCTTCCTGCAGAGCTTGTTTACTGTTTCCTGAAAAATTGTATCCGAAGGAGAAAGCATGGTTTGAATGTTTGCTCCTCAATTTCCTGGTGTGGTTAACCAAGACCTTGGCTGATTGAGGTCCGCATAATCGAGGTTCTCATCATATGTTCATTTTTGTAAATGTCATAATGACCATTAGCACTAAAACAAATTACCTTAGTAAATTTCAATGTTCCCCCTTCCCAAAGTTTTGTAGATCGGAGAATGTCGATGCAGTATTCTACTTCTTTTTTGTCTGTGTTGTCAAACTTGCTTTTTAGGAAAACTAGACACAGCATCCGTTATCCTAGATTTCAAAAGCACAAACTGCTATGGCAAAGCCTCTTTTACAGATAAGTTTTTCTTTTTTGTCCCTTGATGTCATTAGCAGCTTAGCAAGTGTAAATGGTGCCCCGAATTATGATATTTGGCTTTAAAAAGTGACAGAAACACACTAATGGTTATTCTCCATAGCATTTATAGCCTCCTTGCTATGCCCCTGATGTGAATACACAATATTAACACAAGATACTCAGCAATTTTGCTACGATAACTTCAGGTCATTGTAAAGCATTCAGAATATCAGAACAATATTATAGAGATATCCTACAATATCTTGTGAATCTTGTAAAAGGAAAAAAAATGTGACATCACAGCACAATCTAGAACATGCATTACATGTTTCAAAGCATGTGCAGTTGTTTCAAGTGACAGAGACATCACGGTAATTGAATCGATTGCTCTTAGTGTTGATATGGAAATCAGTAAACTATATAGGTCACAAAATCAATGCAGAGCAAATCTTAGCTTAGAAATGGCCATTGGTGGGAATGTAAAGATAGTCTTCTCCTAAAAGCATTCCTTAAATGCTCAATTGGGGTAGGGATGCTTGGATGACCACTTCAATCACTGGACATTTTCACTTTTAATCTAGTTATTGAATAATTGAGCACAGTGAGGCAAAGCATTATTATATGAATGGAACCTAATATGGGTTTCTTCATCTATTACGTTCCATCATTAATAGAATCACCCTCGAAGATATGCACATCTGAGGGCTATCTAATATTCCTTCCCATTAGCACCTAGAAAGTGTTTATCACACTGGTCAACATCGATTTTTTGCAAATCATATTCCAGTGATTTTAGGATAATTTTGAGATGCTGATTCTGAATCCAGCATTCTTTTTGTCAGATTGGCTCTAGTTTTCGAGATAAAGTGAAAATTATATTTCAATAGTAATATGTACACACCAATCAAATGACATTGCAACTGTCTCAAATCTAAATCAATAATAAAATTAAATCAATGCAATAAATCGACTTAATCCTAAATCACAAGATAAATCTATAGAGGAATCGCACAAAATCTGTGTCAAATGTAAGTTAGAGAATAAAATTCAAAACAATATTAATGAATGAAATAAAGAAATGAATTTCAACAAATAAAATAAATGAATCATTAATTGTAAGGTAAAAATGTATGATGATGTTGCATTAAGTCCAATAAAATGAAAATTAAATAAGCTGGTTCAGTTACTTCATGGAAAAGCTTTTATACGATTTCCTTTTACGTGCAGTACAACTTTAGCACTGGAGTCTCTAGCAGTAACCTGCCACCTTCCTTGATATCTTTGTCCCATTACTTTGATATCCTGGTAGCCGATGTCTTCTTAAAGTTGTGCTAATTTTTGTTACTTTCTGTATTCTTGGCGTACATTCTGAACTAACAAATAATATTCTAGTTTTGTAAGTGTTACCCTAAACATAGAAAATAAATACATTTGATATATTTTAGACCTAAATAACCATTTGCTATGCGTATATATTGACCTGCAGCATTTCATCGACAAAATGATGTGTGAAGATTATGATGTTGATTAGGAACTAAAAATTGCATATTGAAGTAATTTCACATATTTTTGACAACTTTGAAAGGAATCTGTAACAGGAAGTTAAAGACCGATTTTAATAAAATAATATTTATTACTCTTAAGAAGTTCAGTATTTTACAGCTAATGCTATAATAAAGAAACTAAGAGAAATTTTTAAAAATAATGAAAAACAGTCCAATTTCACCACTTTTTAGGTCTTTGAACCCTTTATTTACCAAATTAACTTACCAGCAACTCTTCAATTTTATTTTGGCATCATTACAAACATTTTAAAGCAGACTAACCCAAAGAAAGATGAAAAAACTTTAATTAAATAAAATAATTTAATTAATAATTTTAAAAAATAATTTCTGTCTTTATCTGCCATCTACTGTTAGCTATCGAAACCACATTCCTCATGTTCATGTGAGCACTATCAAGAAAAACGGTCAAATTACAAAGATAAGAGTGTGATTCAAGTAGTACTTTCAAGTGCCATTGGGAAATAAAGGGCTAAGGCCCATGTGGGAGAGCTAGATATCAATCGAATTAATTTTTTTCCATGTTTTATTTCTCAACGATTTGCAAATTTTCCCGCAGTATAGCGACATGAACACCCTACTGCAGGTACTATTCAAATATTGACAATATGCATTATTTCAAAAAGTAGAGCCAATTCGGCAAAAGTAAAATTAATTTTGAAATCAGCAGCCTCAAGACACCCTAAAACCATTAAAATTTCATTGGCAAATGAAAAAAAGGTTTTTCTGTTCCCCAGTGTCGTTGATGTAAAAGCAGGTTCCTAACTATTTCTCTCCAGGCTGGTGTTATGACGCGAATCATCAGACAAATTGAATATGAACTCGTCACTCTACTGGTTTCACATCCAGTTCAGATGCTCCCGATTCTGCCGTAAGCAAAAAGTATACACCAGCGACCCAGAATCTCCGATACATAGTCCACAAAAAAAAAAAAAAAACTCTCCCACTCATTCATTCAATCAATAGGTATGAAATATTTTTTATTTCACTTTGTACAAAATGAAGACATGTTTTACAAAAGAATTACACATATGAGGAACATTTCACAACTTGTATGAACAATATGAGGAACATTTCGCAACTTGCATGAACACATCACTGCCGCTTGTTCAATCCATTCAAAAGTTCATTTTGTACATGTTTATCCGAGTCCAAATGCAAAATTAATTCTCTGGTAGATTGGACATCTACTGAGCACAATTTGCACCGAATGAGTTGGAATTCTTTGCTTCTGTATGAAGAGAAAAACAATATGAATGGTTTAAAAAAAAACCCAACTAGTAATTATGAAAAATTTGATATTTCAAAATTTAAGTCTGAAATAGATGTCTTAGAAAGATATCATATGAAAAAACATAATGCTTATTTAGCTTTTATTTCTGCATGCTTTTTTTTGATGAAAAGCTAATATTATTATATCGTTCACTTGGAAGACAACTGCTACAATACAGAAAATTGGAATTTTACAGCAGAATTGTTCAAAGTTTGCCTGTTTAGGTTTATAGCTATTACTCAGCTCAATGACACATTACTCTCCAGTGGTAAATAATGAAACTGAAATTGTGACCTTCCGTCTCGAAGAAATATCATGATTTGAAGTCTCCCAACTAAAAAATAGAAATGATAAATTTTGTATTGTGGCACTCTTCTTCCAAGTGCACAATGTGTTAAGACTATGAATGCTGAGCTAAAATGTTTTTGAAATATACTAAAAGTTTTGAAATACTATTAAAATCTATATACAGTAACAACTCAACTTGACAGTACGCAGAAAGGTAAAAATAACCACATCGCCAGTCGATGACATAATATGTGTTTCTACATAGCTTAGAGCTGCAGAAAGAATTAAATTAAAAATTAAATTTTGTTGAAATATATCAAATGCTTTTGCATACATTATGATCATATTTAGGACTATTTATTTTGGCACAATGATATACTTCGTAGCATAATCTATAATGCCAAATTGAGTCATCACTGACTATAATTTTTTTAGTGTTATTTACAATTTCTGAGACTTGTTAATACTTAAATATTTAATACATAAATCGAAAAAATTAAATAATGAAAAAGCATTATGAATGAAAAAGAAATTAAAAAAATATAAAAATAAATTTTTTTACATTTCTAAAAAAAGAAAAATACAAACATTCATGAATCATGAAAATTAATAGATGTAGAAGAACTATATAATTCAATAAAAATAACATTAAATTAAAATAGCTAATAATAAATTAAAAGTCAGAGATGATAAATTAAAAAATAAAATAAAAAAAATCTAAATGCATCAAAACATACAAAGCATTACCTTTGGAGTTGTTAATTCTATTCCTATCGAAAACTTTATGATCCCGTTTTTTAAAATTCAAACCCTTGCATCTCTCTAATGAATCATCAACACGTCTACTATCAATGAAATATTAATTAGTTTCAACATATGATATTCTTCAAGGAAATTTCTTTGAAGACTGAGAATTTTCCTCTATAAGGCTGTCCCTTCAGACTGCCAGTTAGTTTTCCATTCAGACAAGAACCCAAGTATTTATAAATTAAGTTTTAGTTAGTGAAAAAGTATTTATATGTTAGATGGTACTAAACAGGCAAAGCATAGAGCTAAGAAGAAATAAGGGGGGAAAAACCCAAGCAAAATATCAATCATGCAGATAATATTTAAAAGCATTCTAAAGGTCACAGTACGCACATAAGAGTTAAAAATATGAAACTGATAAATGCACAGAAATTCATGATTGAAGCAAAAATATTAAAAACGTAGCAAAATGTTATTGTAACAAAACAAAAGATTACATACACATCAGGAATATAAAAATATAAACCACAAAAGCAAAAAACGAATTATTATTTTTAATTATGCACATTTACAGCTTATAAGAAGATTCAAGGCTTCCATTGGTTATAAGTAATAAACTAGAAAGGCAATTTCAAAAAATCCATCCAGCAGATTCAAGTCATCCAATAATAAAACCAATATGTATAGTTTAATTTGAAGAAAGAACCTTTGGAATTGATGACTGAATATGCAATAGTGTGGTTATAAAAACAACAATAATTTTGGTGTTGTTCACCAAGCTATTTATTCAAAATTTATGCCTTTTTATTCGAATCAATCGAGTTTATATTATTTTTAAAACTTGAGTCAAATCTCACATTTTTTAAGACATGAGGGTTCTACTTCTCCTAAGTCAACTACTAAATGAAACACATAAATAATTTTATGCCTTGGAGAAAATGATTATTTGAAAGTAACATTCTAATCTAACATGAAAAGCTTTTTCTTGCATTACCCTATGTCCCCCTTGCCTGAGTTTAGACCCTCACCACTGACATGAGTAAACTGCCAGGCCAGGTCAGGTCCAAGTTTCTATGTTAAGTCTATAGATGGAAACTTTGTCTTCGCCCAACAGAGCCATTAAGGATGAAAACATTGCTAAGCGATGCTCATATCAAGGCGACAATGCTTAGACGATGCATATCAAGCCAATGGTACAGCTAAAAGTCAAGGATTGCTACGTGACGTTTAAGTTGATATAAATAAATTGTAAATAATTCTTCAGATTACAAGTGTTTACCAGTTGCTGATTAGAAACTGTAACTCAAATACTGGTTAATTCAATAGAACTCGGTTAAGTGTGAAAGAGATTCAAAGCCATTGCCTGGTTTGTACTAGTCTAACAGGTGAACAAGCAGGATTCAAGAAAATTATTCCAAAATTAAGTTAACATCTCCTGAAACTGAATTATCATTTGCATTTTCAAGGAGAGAGTTTCTACTTTGATTGGCTTTGGGGATTATTATCAACAAACCTCAGGGACAAACTTTCAACTATCTTGAAATTCACCTTCAGCACCCTCTATTTGTTCAAGGAATGTTGCAAGTTGCATTTTAGAGAGTTAGCAATAACAGAACTTAAAAGTCAAGATATATCCCAATTTACATAAAAGAACTCGGGTGAAATTAATGATGGAAAAAAAAAATGATTTGTTGCTTGGAAGTTTGAAATTTTTAAGCATTTTAGAGCAAAATTTTTAGGATTTCTAAAACTATTCTTTGACAGAAAAGAAAATGACTTACGTTCCATTTTCCACCATTTTGTAAAGATCATTTACATGTTCTGTTAGACCATCCGCTCCATAAGTAGCAAGACAGGCAACTCTATGCAAAGGTAGCACATCAGCACAGTCAGCTCTTGCTTCTACTTCCGCATATAGAAATCCATCGTCAGGGATCTGATTCCACTGGCCAGGTTTGTGGTAGTATTTTGGCTCTAATGGGGTTCTCTTTTTCCGAAGCAAGCTTAAAGAAAAATAAAATTCTCAATCCCTCAATTGATAACAAATGTAACAGTGAAGGGTGCTAAAAAGAATATTGATCAACTTTTTATCCGATTAAATAGGAAGTCTCCTCTGTCACTTTTATTAAAGAGAGGAGGGAACAATTATAAATTGATCGATAGTATACAAAATATAAATACCAACAATATACAGGGTGATTTAGAACTCGAAGGACAAACTTAAACCATAGCACAGTAAAGCATATATATATATATATATATATATATATACTAGCTGACATACCCGGCGTTGCTCGGAATAAAGATATTTTCAAGTCTAAGTGCTTATAACACTTTCAACATAATAAAACGATCATTCTCAGCAGCGTCTCTCACTTTCATTAATTTTCATTCGTCCACTCCAGTGCTGTCTCATTCTCTCGGCTAGCAGTTAAACCTCTTTTTTCTCACCCTAGTTTGAACCACCATGAATCTAGCAGTCCTTGGTACTCCATTTCTCCCTCCCCATCATTGCTACTGCGACAACAGTAGCTCTTTTATGTCTTGGAATTCTCTTCTGTTTAGTATTTGTGTGACTGACCAGAAAAATGCTGCATAGTGCTCTTTCTTTTTTTCCTTAGACCTCTCCCTCCAAACTCAACCAGTCTCAATAATCTTGAAGGATTTTACACACACATTAGGATCATTTAAAAATTTGCGAAATGAGATGAAACATCGCATAGAGAGAGTAATTAGCGTCATTGGATTGTAGAGCAATCATATTGAAAGAGATCATGCTACGAAATAAAAGCGGAAATAAAAGATTCTGCATTTCTGTTAATATTCAAAGAAAGCAATACTTTTTTTTATCATAACTTTAATAGTGGTACAAATACAGGCATGAAGGATTTGATAAAAAGATAAATTGGTTTGAATTTAATTACAATAGAAAGCATTGTTACAAATTGTGTTTGAAATGAATTTTTAATTTTTCAACGCTTAATTTAGACCACCTTCTGTCAGAAGTAAGAATAAGAAAAGTACAAATGAAATATAATTCTTGCTAAATTCACTTATTTCATTTTGGCTAACATTTTAATAAAGGTGACATTATGTAATGATACATTTATAAGAAATGTTAAAATAATTCAGTTTAGCAGTTTTAAATGTTTATAAAATAGTAAAGGCATTTTAAAAAAGGTTTTATTATAAGGACATAATTGCCACTTCATAAAAAAAATATATATGATAGTACTTACTTAATAATTGTCTTCCGTGTTTGTTCATGAACAACAGAAACAGGATTGGTTTGATATTGCAGTGCGTCACAGTCGCTATGTAATAGCAGATTGAAGCCCATTCGAATTGCATTTATCTGTTTAAGAGAAGATGCAACATTTGAAATTCAAATAACCAATATTTATAAATATTCATATATAGCCGAATTTCTTAAACTACAAGTCATGAAAAAGCATTTGTAAAAAATATAACCATTCAATCTACATAACTTTTAATGGCTGCATTTTATTTTATTATTTGTTTTCATATTCAGATTTTGGCTTCAAGACATGATTAGCAAATGGTTTTATCTGTATATGCATCAGTTCAAGAAAGTCCCAATATGAAAAGCTTTTTCTAAAAGATTATTTTAGAAATACCCACTCAGGGTGCTACAATTCCCATGGACAACCCACCAGTAATCAAACTACAGTACAGGTCTAAACATTTTTATTTTGGAAAATAGTGATTTTTCTATTAACAAATTCCAGCAGCAGACATATGCTAAATATGGTATTAAATTACTTAAATCAACTGGAGTATTTTCTTCCTGAGAATATTATAGTAAAAATGATAAAACAAATTAGGAACAACAATTTAGGTAGAAAGAAGGGGAAATAAAGGTAGAGAGCACAGATTGTCCAAGTACTAATCTGCGAGTCTCACAATGAAAGAATCTCCATTACTAGTAGCACTAGTTACTAACAACACTTTCACCTTCTATATACATCATTTTGACATGTACCTACTATATAAATATTTCTCTTGTGTGGGTGGGATTTGGTTAGAGTCCTTGGGTTGAGCTTCGATTTGAATCTGAACCATAACGTTAAATATTATCGAAACAATGAAAGAAGACAAACCCAAAGTGCAAATGGATCAATGGAAGAAAGTTTTGAAAGGCATTCAGGAAGAAGGAAAATAATTTGTTTCAACATGCTCAGTGAAAAAATACAGAACAGTCGCCAAAATGAAATTTCTTTTGGGTGATTATTTACCAAATGTGGTAATCCTGAAACTTTTTTCCTTTACTTATAGCGAGCTTTTTAATGATTGATCCAATTATGGCAAGCTTAATGACAAGACTGCATTATATGTTATTAACTTTGTTAGTTTCACTTGAATGTTGAATTTGTGTTCTAAATGCTTACAAAATCAAGGAAACGATCTTTTTCCAAAGCCAACAGATTTATCCTGGGCTGATATAAGTTAAACCATAAATGTGTTTTTGCTAGGACTCACTGTGCCCCCATTATAGTGAGAGAAGCAAGCAAGGTTTATGTAGCTATGCAATCCTCCTAAGAGTTGGTGAGTGTTAGCAAGCAGGGAGCAAACCCTCTAGTTATAATACTATTTACCAATTTGTACTTAAAATGTTAAAACATAGGTGCTTTTTTTGTTGTTGTTACATCATTGAGATTCTTTTAACAACGCTTCACTTTTAATTGCAGATTACACTCAAATGATTTGAGTATTAAATTATCAGAATTCCAAATGTTATGCAAGAAAAATACAAGTTCTTGAAATTAATTACAAAAGCTGCTGCAAATACACAGCTTCAGTTGACAAACAATTCCCAGGATTTTAGTTGAAACACAAAAAGAAGCAAGTAGGGTGTTTAGAAAAGCATTTGAAAACAGTATTTTTGCTAGAATAACCATTAAATGAGAACAATATGACACTCTGAAATACACTTACCTCTCGAATATCCTCTATATTTAGTTCAATATCGAATGCAAGTTCTATATCATGATCAGGATAAAGAGATTCTTTAGTAATAGGATCATATCCCAAGCCACACAATGCACCAATATACGACTTCTGTGCCCTATCAGTCCTAAATAAAACAATAAGAAATAAGTAAATATTTAAAAATCATCTATATAATTGTATAGATTCTTTTTAATCATTTTTAAATGCACCATTATGCTGAAAAATGACAGTCAATTCTTTGATCCACAGAGATGCTGTTCTCAGCAAAAATTGCATTTTAGACAGTAAGTGAATAACACATATATATATATATATGTATTAACAAAAGAAAACATCAAAACCACGTCATAAAAGAAAAGCCAAAATAACATAAACGGAATATAATGCTAACTCCGGGACGCATCATCAGCAAGGGAAATCCCAAACAAGCATATACATATTATCGGTTTTCTAAACACAAACTTTAGCAATAATGCTAAAAAGAGTTTGTTTCCCCAGAACACAGGACAAAAAAAAAAGTCTGAAACAAAGAAATATCAAGTAAAAAGTTCATGTCTAATTGAAATAAAACAAATGAGACCAAATTTCAAACCAAAAATGTAAACAATTCATGTTTATTTGAAATAAAATACATGAAACCCAATCACAAAACCAACAGTGTGAAACAAAAATGAAGAAAAAGGTGTCAAAACTCACCCAAAAGTCCACAAATGGACAAACAATACAGTAGCGGGATTCAGATGCAAAAGCACGTGGCACAAACACACCAGAACATTCAAAAGTGCTGACATGAACTCGGTTATTATGGTTAACAGTTAACGTCACGAGTTTCGATTAATATTTTAGTAGGAGTGAAAAATCTTAGAAACCTTTTACTGTCTGTGAAGAGTCTCAAGAACTTCTTAAAGAGTTTCAGTATATAAAAAAATAGACAATTAAATAAAATGAGATTAACTGCAAAATGTCAATAGATCGAGAGCAAAGGTTTTTCATATTTAAATCTTTTTTTTAGAATTTATGTTAACCATAAAGTATCTGTTTCCTAACGTTTACTACATTTGAAATAGTATTTCTTCGATTAAAGTATAAATTTCTTGATTGGTTATTGCATTTGTTTATGATTGTATATAGATATAATCCATTCAAAGTTGATGTTCATTACCAATTGTTAATTAATCAATCATTGATTTATCATAGATTTTATAGAAATTCAATTCATTCATTTTGAAGACCATAAAATTAATAATTGAATGTTTTATATTTATTATACACTTAAACAATACATACATATATCTTGTTTAGTTTTAATGGTGTGCACAGTTCTTGGCATACCACTAATCTTAGGATCTTATGGTATTGTCAGTTTTTTTTAATAATAAATGGCAGGGAAAAAAAAAAAAAAAAAATCAGAAACAACTATAGCAGAAGGGAAAAAAAAAAAAAAAAAAAAAAAAAAAAAAAAAAGGTCATGTTTGCAATTATCAAATTTCATTCCAGAAACCATTCAAATATTTATAAAGTTTCCACTTCTCAATTTCATTTTCTGTTAACATCAATTTAGTCATGCTGCTCCTGGCATCCCACTTTTACCTGTCGTCCCTCTCTGCAGGGTCAATAGATGGAATAAGATCAATATATATATATATATATATACATACATACAATCGATTTTTCTTGTGTTTGCTCTTCGAGATTATCACCATCAAAAAAATGTTTCTTCCTACTTTTTTGCATAAGAACTGTTTTGTTAACAATCATACTCATTCAATAACCAAAATAACTTTAAATTCAACATAATTATAGGGAACAACATCTCAGGAACCACATAGATCTCAGTGATTAAAAACACCTGTGCCTATGAATTGTGTTTAACAGATATCTTCTTTGCATTTTATATATAAAGATGCTAAGTTCTAGTTTCAGATGTCGTCTTTCTGATATCTGATAAAATACTTAACATATACTCAACTTTATAAAATAATTAATAATGGTTACAGTAAAAAATATCAAGTGGCACTTGATTACTCTATGAAAAGAAAACTTCTGGAATTTTGAAGAATCTCCCTTTGAAAGCATAAAAGACATATAAAAGAAATTCCAGATCAAATGGGATGCTAAATGACAAATTATTGCATTGGCTTTCTCTTTAAATTATTACGCTGTAACTATTAGCAAATATTAAGCTGTTTTAACTGTACTTGCATGAAGAAAAACTTATGAAGATAAATATAAGTTTATAAAGATTGTTTAAACATATAAGAAAAATGAGAAATCTGGCTGCCTGAATGAGGTAAGGAGTTTTAATGCAGGGAATTTTCAACAAACCAGACAGAGCATAAGAATTTGAGCTGATTGCCAAATATTTTTTTATGAAATCAACAAGCTGCCTACTAAAAAATATATGCCATTATTGTTTTTTTTAAATTTAAAATAACGTTCTTCCTAAAGTTATTTTACTTATTGAATAATATGAAATACATTTGATAAGTAAAATAACATTTGTTCCTGAAAGATTGATATGAAAAAATATATCAAACTTATTCATTTCTATGAAAGGACAAAAACATTTTCAAATCTCCAAGTTCACAGTATTTTTTATACCACTTCAATTTCCAGAGCTTTCAAAACTTTTATTCAAATTATTTATTATCTTCCTTGAAGCTATACATTGGATTATTGGGTGGCGAATCTAGGATTTGGGTCTGGGAGGATAAGGTATAAAATTTTGTATCATAGTGAGATGTCAAACCTTATGGCTTATGTAACCAAAACACTTTAACTTTACAGACTTTACTCACTGATAATAAGAATCATAAAGAAAACTACAATACTCGATAATTTAATAAAAACACAAGCGAAATACCTGACAAAAATATGTTTTGACTATGTCTCACTACAAATACAAGTGGAATGACTACAAAGGGGAACATTTTCAAGCCTGTCAAGTCAGGAAAAAATGTCACTTTTTAAAAGATGATTAAGAAAACAACTGTAGTGATTTTTAAATCAAATGGGAATTCTGGTCTAGCTGAGGGGGGGCTGCAGCACCATAGCCACTAGTTATTGGATATTCAAAAAATTCCTCACCCTCTCTATTCAAGATAATTATATCCACACTAAGCAATTTTAAAACTTCAGTATTTACGTGTATGGACTATGAAAGATTTATTAACAAAGATTTTGCATCTACAACAGGTCCTTAGTAGAGCAAGACTTACAATCTCTGGCTCTATACTTGCACAGCTGTGACTGAAATGATTGACTTTAAATTGGTTAGCACTTAAACACATTCGTCCCAAATTGTTCATTAACAATCAATAATTTACATAGATTAATATGAGAATTTGACTATATATTCAGGATATTTAAAAATAATGCATATTATAGAATAAATGTTATTACATTTACTTTGTCATATCAAACCTGTCTCTTGTTCAGTTTACAGATGAGGAGATTTTGACATTCACACTCTTTTAATTCACAAATAATATAACCAGTTTTCTAAAAAAAAAAAAAAAAAAAAAAAAAAAATAGCAAAGTAAGTAAAATAGTCAGAGAACAGAAATCAACTTTGTAGCATAGAAAAGGTTTTAATAGCTAGAAATCATCTACAGTTTTTTGAAGAACTTTCATAAAAAAAATGGTATAATATTTTGTCATCTTTTCTGTCTAACTGTGGAGTTAAACAAACGCTAAACTCGTCATCAGTTCTTGGGCTTGTTCTATGAGGCATGGATATGCATTTGTTGTCTGAACTTAAAATTTCTTCACAAAGTATATTATCAGATTGTACTTTAACCTATAATCCACAAAAGCTTTTCACATCTGAGATGTTTCAAATGTCCAATAAGAGTTAATTAATAAAATAAAAGCACCAAACCTGATTGCAAATGGAAACAGCAAACAAACTATAGACAGGGAGACCTCGTATTTTGGGTAGCAATGTGGTACTTCTGGCTATCAGATCACGATTACTTTGACCGACACTCAACACTAGCTGCAGCTAGCATACTGTTATATGAATCTTGGGTTGGGCATTCAGAGACACAGAATTAACACTATCGCTTCAATCTTCACACATCTGAAATTAAATTACAGCACATTTATTATTAGGCTTATTTATTTATTAATAGAAAGCACTAAATACAATCAGTAATGCATTGTTTATTTACAACCTTTTTAAGATTGGAAAGTTTGGTCAAATCAGATTATTAACTTCAAAGAAGCTAATTTGTAGTAATTTCAACTAAGGAACGTTTTATTACATGAATGAATAACACATGATTTATTAAATTCAAAGAAAAAAACTCAAAAGTAACTATTGAAGAAGATTTATATATGAAATATTAATTTTATTTTCCAACTGAAAACTTTCAGCAAAAATTCTAACAACAAAATGCTTAGAAAATATAACTTCATTATACATATAAAGTATATCATTATTCCCTTTTAACCACCCATAATAAATACTGGTTAATGAGGTTTTTTTGAAAAAAAAGTTTACATTCACAAAATAAATTAAAAAAAAAACTTTATAAATTTCAAATCAATTAAAATATGCTTTAAAAAATTATACAACTTTTGCGAGTTAAAATTCACAAATTTATTGTGCTTTTTTTAATTTTTTACATTTTACTCTTCAATTTACTAAAACTTCAATTTTATTACAGAGATTTAAAACTCTCAGTAGGCAAATCACATACATGGTCCTATAATCATTATGTTTTAATATAAGGTGATATTAATTACACGATTAGTTAGATTAATTCCGTTTATATGTAATATTGTTAACCTAATTACATTTGAATAAAGATCTGTAATTAAAGTTTCTTAGAAAACCAAGAAAAATACATTTTCAGCAAAATTTGTTAATTCAAAAAAATGTTTTTCAAGATATAAAGTCAGTTTGACTTCAGGTATAACATATAAATTAGATGCCACTTGTAGTAGTAAGCTTTGCAAAGGTGATCATGTACATCTAGACTGTCTTAAAATAATACAAATATATATAGTTCCAGCAATGGATTCCGAGACCTACCACTTTTGGACGATTTTACGCTGCTCAGTAAAATGTAAACATCACTCCCCTTCCATTCTTCATTTCCCCTATTTTGATGAAAATAACTCCACCGGCACATCTACAAAAGCGGTAGGGTTTCTAGAATCTGTTGCTAAACAATTGGAAGTACAAGGATCATTGAAAGCTTCTGGAAGCCACTCTTCAAAACATAGTGCATTTTGATACTTGCGGAATACTGTCTCCGCAGCTTCTTTGTGATTGGGTTCATTCAAGCTCTTGTCAGCCACAGATCTTATGAAAATTGGATGGCGCTCTATGTGTAATTGGTATTTTCTTTTAACTGTATTTGTAACCACACAAGAATTTTTTTTTGTGTATTACTTTATTGCTGCTTAGAGAGATGTCCATAGCTATCTCGAGATGAAGAGGTGATTGAAACTTGCCATAATAAAATGTTTTTATCTAACTTTGGTCTGTCTTCCCTCTCTCATCTGCTCAAACAGCAGCTTCTACTTTTATAATTCTTACCGACTTCAGTGCATGCAATATATCACATTAATGCTTTTTTAAAGTTAAATGTGATGGTGAAAAAAATAGCATGCTTGCTAACCACTGATGTTGATAAATAGGGAGAAGAAAGTCATGTTTTGGCCATTTCAAACTATTCCAGGCAATGAAGGATGGCTACAGACATGCGAAAAAATTTCCTGACTTTACCTGATTTCTCTGCTAAACACAACATTTCTGATTTATGGCTACTAATTATATTAGTCCTGCTTTTCTCCCTACTCAGAATCACTGTATGTGTACAATATACTATTAAAATACTTTTACAAGTTATTTAATGAAAAAAAAATAATAGATTTTGAATTTAATTAAAAATGGAATGAAATCCTAAAAAAAAATCTATTAAAACATGTATATTACATTTCTATAGTAAAAAAATATGAAAATTTTAACAAATACTTTGTGCTTCTAAAACTGCATAGATTTCAGAAATATTAAACTACTCTTTTGCACGCATAGGTTAAATTATACTAACAGAACGACTATTATGATCTTTGCTCAAAACTTTAAAACAGTTCAATAACTACTTATGTGCTCTTTGCATGTGAACAGAATAATAACATGTTGCAACATAAAATATAAAAATAGTATAATTATACATACCTAATAATACATATATTAGCAAGGATTAATTAAACCAGAAAACTGCCAAAATATTACTTCAAATCTTTATTTTTTAAAAATTATAAGAAATTAATTGCTCTAATCAAAACTTATGCTTTTATATATGAATACAAGTTTTTTTTTAAAAGAATTCCATTTATTATAAACAAATAATGCTAGGCGCAAGATGCTAATTTATAGATAATCTCACTAACAAATAACTATTAATTTTCTCGATTTTTATATTTCTTCTGACTTTAGAATCGATAAAATTCCCTGACATCCCTGATTTCCGGGTTCTGTCGCAAACCCGAGGCAAGGACCACAATAAAACAGATACCCACAACATTCTTGTAGTATGTACTTATTTATTCAATATGTTATTTTAATTAGAAAAAAATCATATAATTTAGAATTGAAAAAAAATCAGCATATTTAATTTTTAAAGCTTTCTTTAAAATTCTTTTCCCCCGAGTTTTCAAGCATTCGCTGGATAAACCTTCATATGAATAATGCTCATCCAAGGATTCAGCACAGTGTGTGTATTGGGCTGATCTACCTAATGTACGAAGGCCTTGTCGAGTTTCTTGGGTTCATGATGGTTTCTCTTCTGGTACTCTTTATCATCATTAACCTCATTTTCTGTGGCATCATCTCATTGAAATAGATCAATACAAAAAATCCATTCCACAATATTTTGATCAGCACAACCGATTGATCATTACATCCGTGATCACTACAAGCTGCGACTACTGTACATCAATTGTATTGTCAACAAAATTAAGCATGCATTCTGTTAAAACAAATAAATAATAATAATCAAAATATTTCATACTTGCAACGATCAACATTGGTCAAACCACAGTAACTAACTTCAAGAGGATTAAACGGCCCTTTAAGACGTATCTACAACATACAAAGGAGATTTTTTAACATAAAGAAAGAACATTTAATCTTTATGAATATTATAAATCAGTTTTATAATATAAAAGAAAAACTGTAATGAAACTTATAAGACACCTTTGGTGATTGGTTTGTATCACTTCATTTCTAAAGTAAATGCTCAGCACTAAAACTAAAAATAATAAATAATTTAATCAACCTGGACTTAACTGTTGGTTGTGCACTGAAGTATCATCTGCACATGCTTGAGACTAATATTTTAAGCTTGGCCAAAAGTTGAAATATTTTTTGAAAACTTTGCACCAATCTGAAGCGATTACGATTCACTTCTGGTATTAAGATGCCTAATGAAGAAACTTCTATAATTTTATAAGTATGTTTGAAAATTTAAATATTCTGATGTTTGTAATTAATAATGGCTTGTCTGAAGCATTTTCCTAGCAGTCCTGTCACATATACCAGGTTTTTACCGATTATTTGATATTAAAAACCAAGGAGTATTTAAGGAGTTTTCAAAATTTTCAAGAAGTCAATATTTATGTATGAAAAAGAGTTCCCTTTTTAAAGAACACAAAAATTATATTAGGGTACTTAAAACATTGCTAATAACTCAAATAAATGTGCTTATATTTATTTCTTTTATAAGTTTTTACCAAGCTGATTTATCCAAGAATGCCATGTTGAATCTATTTATATGAAAGCAGAGTGGTACGGCTTAGACACACAATTTTTTATAAAATTATACAACTACCCCAAAAATTCAAATAGTTCATTACATATCATGATTTATCATATTTCATATCAAAAACTATTTCATTAATTTTGTTTAGAATTTAAATTCTTAAATAATTTCATGCACCTTATGTAGTGCAGTATTTAAAATAGAGGTGCAAAGAGAGTCATGGATTTAGATATTAGAAATTGTTTTTTAGCATTTTCGTCTATACTTATAAAAGGCAAGGTTTGTGTGTATATGTGCGTGCGATGTCGAGACGAATCTATAGCACTTACAGCCTTGAAATTTCGTACACAGGTAGTCTTAATGGTGACTCAATGCACCTCGAAGCCAGAATTTTAAAATTCAATCTAGAAAATTTATTTAATGTTTTGTGTCATTTTCGGCACGTTTATAGCTGTAGTATCTTTTCTAATGATCGTTGAAAAACAATCAATGCACCACCGGATAGAACAAATAATTTTCGTACTAATGAAGTTTGTTTTGAGCTTCAAACATAATTCACTGATTTTTGAAAAATAGTCACCTTTATGTTAATTTTTCATTTGGTTTTCTTTAAATTCTAGCATCCGTCTTTTTAATAATGCTATCAATTTTTTTTCAGCTTATAACTAGAACGATTCTGTCGGATTTAAAACAAGAACCATTAAAATACCTTTCCCCGTTTTTTTAAATAAATTTTTCCCTGATCAGTTCAAACAGTTTTTTTGCTAGCAACCTTTCCCAACGAGACAATCTCCGGAGATTCCCCGACTGCATTGTTGCAATTTCATTGGCTGGTACATGACCTTCCTCGCGGCATGTGACATCATTACTTTTGCATTCAGCGAGGAGATTTATTTACTCGATGACTTCGATTATTATTTTTGTGTCTTAACTTATTAACTTTCACACTTTGCTCGCGGTGTAATAAATTTCACACTGTAATTTTTTAACATTATTTTGGATTAACGGTACTTGGCACTGTTTTCTTACAATTCAAATATCATTGTCGAGAGGAAGAAGAAGTGGGCAAACTTAATATATATATTTCTGTTTTGATTTTGTTTTTAAAACTTTCATTTATGTAATTGTATGTGAGCTTTTTTTATTTTGTTGAAGTCCCGATTCCATGGGCAACGCCGTGCGCGTACTGCTAGTTGCTTATAAAATAGGATATGAAGAAAATAAAATTAACAAAATGTCTTGATTATTAAAACTAATTTAACTAAAATTGATTAATAATATCTATTTTCCTTCAACACTACCATCACACTATATGCCCTTTGCAACAAACCATATGTTAAAATTTAAAGAAATAGTTAATTTTTCGAAATAATCTAAGAGAAATAACATTCTCAATTTGCACCATTCTATTGTTTTAGTTATTACTGCTAGGAGATGAACATCAAATTCATCTGTTTTAAAATGGTATACAATATTGCAGGCAATTATTTTAAGTAGAATCTAATTTATAAGAAAAACATTAACATTTTTTACCACAAAACATTGTACAAAACAAATAACAAACACTGAGGTCTTTCTTTCGTAGATAAAAACCAATAACAGGAATTCAATAAATTTTTGAAAAGGCATACTTTATTTAAAACTTTCATTGAGTATTAAAAGAAAAAATGTTACAAATTCTTAAGCCTAACATTTTCCTTTGATTGTTTTTCTAAGCCAATTTTTTAATTTCTCCTTCTTGAACAAACTGGGTAATTGATACGGCAGCGATTTAGAATCCTTTTTATCGATGAAACATAGTATGCATTTAATAAAAGAAATGTTAAAGATTGAAAATCAAGGAGTTTATAAGGAGAAAAACCCAAATTCAAGGAGTTTCCATAGTGCTTGAAAATGAAAATCGTTTTCAAGGAGCGTATGAACCCTGTATACAGTAATTCAAAACAACTGCAATGGATACAAATGGCTATAACTTCATTTCACACTAAGATTGGAAGAAAATGAACATAATGCAGAAGAAAGCCTAAAATTTTCTTTGCAAGTGTAATAATTATTCTTTCCTCAGTTACATGGATAACATCCACACAGTAGTCCATTTCAAGCTAGACACTATAAAGCATGTTCATAGCCATTGATGTGCTCCGATAGCCTCATGCATGTTCTGCACATGTGGCAATCTAAATCTCCTCAAATTACTCTCTGTGTCTCCATTTCATTGGGATACACCATAAATTCTGTCTTTAATGCGTCCTTCCATGCAATAGTGAACAAAGTAAGGCATGTACACAGAATGCTCCCACATGGTAGTGTGAAATGGAATATTACTTTTATGTTGTCGGGTTGACCAAGGATAGTAAAATGAACAATTATTACATATCCAAACATGACCTTAGTCTTCCTTTTGCACTGTGTTTAAATTTTTTTTCTTATTATTATTTACAATGAAGTTACAGCCATTTGCAATTGATCCAATCGTTTTGAATTACTTTACACTTCTTACTGGCAGTGTCATTTCCCCCCTCCTTTTTATCTTATTCATTTATTATTTACACATGGGGAAAGTAAGTAAACATCATTAAAAAAAATAGAAAGACAAGCAAATGGCTTGAAAAACAGGAAGTTTTAAAAACAATTGCAGGGGGGTGCTGTATATTTAACTGATGAGCTACTACTGTTTAAGACATAGATATATTTAACCCACAGGAATTCCCTTCCATGCGGCTGCCTTTTCCAGTGATGAGAAAATTTGTTACCACCACTCGAAAGTACAGTATGCGCATTCCACCTCATGTGGCATTGTTCGTTTTACAATGGGGTGAGGGGAATGGTTACCGAATTTTAGTCAGTAATTGTTCCCATGTTAGAAAGTTTCCTAGATTTGGCTATGTATGTCGCGATAATTTTTTTTTTTTCCTAAATTTTCCATTCCCACTTTTGATACTTATTTTGTTTTTATGAGTATTGTGCATTTTGCAACATGTAAGCTTTCTTTTTCTAAGCAAATTATAAAATTACAATATATATTTTACAAGAGTTCAAAGAACAGAAATTTAAGAAATAAGAGAGTAAAATTTATATAAAATAAATGTTTAATAATAATCATATATGGAAAAGGGGCTTACATTTATTGTTAATTATTTGTTTCATTCATAAATTTTTTTTAGTCTCCACAAATTACTTAATAAAATTATTCTGAAGCAAAATGTTTTCATATCTATTGTTTAAATATAACAAAAGCATTATAGAAAGATTAATAATACATTATGCTATCAGTATTTGTGTGTTAAAAAAGTTCCTGAATTTTTTTTATAATCGGTTCTTAAATTTATCTAATGTTTTTATGTTCCTTAAGAAACTCCTTCGTTGTTTCGTCAGTATATCCGAAGCATATCTATTGGCTTCCTCGACCAAAACTCATAAAATTTCATCCGTGAATAACAGTTTGAAAAAATCGTATTCATTTTTATAATTGCTGGTATCAACTTTCAACCCGACTTTTCCCCAAAATGGCAATACATTTTTCGCTTCAAATCCTTCCCCATCTTTCCATGAAAAGAAACTTTCTATATTTTCAACAAAATTAGCTGATGTATCTAAACCAACTTCATTAATATCTTCCAAAATGCTATTTTCTAATTCATCTTCACAATCTGAACCACTATCATCATAATTTTCTGCGTCTAAATCCTTCATCACATTCTCAATCTCCATTTGTGAGAAATATTTCCGAGGCATTCTAAAAAAATTTAACTAACAAACACGAGAAAAGAAAAATCCATCTGTTATTATAGACAGTGTAAAATTATCGAATGGTGTATATATTTTGAGATTTGGAAGTTGTTTCCAAAATGTCGCCATTACACACACAACTGATGACATTGGCGAAAAACATCCCCACCCAATTACGGACACAGCGGCTAGGGGTCGAAAATGGGTTGAGGAAATTCCTCTTCTGGGAAAAAGGGGGTAGGAAAAGTCTCCCAATCGCTCGGTACAGCAGCAGTAGCACAGCCGAAGTAAAAGGGGAAAAAAAAAATTTCGGTCAGCGTATGTACCACCGATTGGAAAAGGTTAAGGAGACAGCATTAAAATCAAATGATACTTACAGATCTTCCTGTTTTTGTAATTTCATCACAATTCTTAGCTTCCATCCACGAAACTTCAAGATCGTTCGAAGTGTAGCTCCCAGTGCCGATTACATTAGATGCATATGAACTAGCTTTCAAACGTAGTTCATGATTTTGCTACAAAAAATTAAGCTATTTATCAGCACATATATTTATATATTCATCTTAGTTTAGTTATATTAATGTCCCGTTTTGAAGCAACATAGTATATTTAACTAAACAAAACCATAGCATCAATTTTTATTAACAAGTCTTATTTACAAAATGCAAAATAAATGCTTAGAGTTGCTTAAGCTTGAAATAAAAATTAAGGAACAGAAAATTTTAGCTAACATGGATTGAAACCTATTATTTCAGCATTGGAAACAAAATTGGATAAGTTTTTTCTTGATCTGGCAGTATAGTTCAAAAATATCTTTTCTCTTATTCTAGTTCAGACTAAGAGGTAAAGGAAAGTTAGGTTCAGATTCAAGCAATGGTGTAGCTGAAGGGGGCAGTCCCCCTCGGATGGCATAATGAAACAGGTATGAAAATAACTTTATAACTCAGACTAACTCGACACTAGCTCAATAATCACGTATATGAAAAAAATGACATAATTGATTTGTATATTTCAGCGTTTATCAGTAAATTGCCGATATATGAAAGAAACACTGGTGGTGGACATGCAATTTTGCAACCCATTTGCAAAAATTGAGGGCATCAAACGAAGAATTACATAACTAATAAAATATTTTTCCCCTCTAATTTATTATTATTATTATTATTTTGAGGTTGTAACTTGTGAAGGAAGGGTGGCATGTTGCAAGTTTGACCCAGGGGGCAAAAAATGCAGCTACACCACTGGGTTCAGGTTAATCACTTCCAGTGAATTGCAGATTATTAAGAAATTAAAAATTAGTTTAGAACTATACACACACATTGAAAACAATGCATTGTCATCCAGTCAAATGACACTTCATGGAAACTTTATTATATTTTGCCCATTTTTTTCCATGTTTCAGTTACTTTTAGAGAAGCAATTTAAAAAAAAAGATTGTGCACTAGGAAATAATTTTTGAGCTAGAATTACTTTTTAGAAATCAAGTCATAATATCAAATAAGTCAAATATAATATCATTTGTATCATTCAATTGTTTTATACATATGCATTTTTTACAAATGCATGATACAAATTATGTAATGTAAGTGCAATATTTTATTATAAGTTTGATTACTGATTGTAGTGCAATTTCTATTTATTTCTTAGGGTTTTTGCAATATTTAATGTTTCATTTTCTATTAGTGTTACTGATATTAATTATTTGTGTTAATTCTAATTAGGCGAGAGAATATTCGGTTTTTAATGTTGACTATAGATAAGGTAGCTTTATTTCATTTTAAGATTTAGGAAAATTGCAATTTGTGATTGGATTTAATATATTTCTAGATTTAATATTACTTAATATATAAATCCTCCAGGCCATTATAATCGTTGGATTTCTATATAGATTGTCTTTTTCACATCTTTTCTATGTTATTTTAATTTTAAGTGCAATATATTTTTAATATTAGTTCTTTAAATGTGTTTATTTTTTCTAGTTTTGTTTACCTTTAGGGCTTTGCAATATTTAATGACTCACCTTTCATAGTATTTTTTTATTTATTTTAATTAATAATGATAATTCTGATTAGGATAGAGAATTTTTGGATTTTGTTTTTATGTTTGACTGCATATCAGTACATTTACTAATTTCTGATACCATTTAATTTATAGGGCTTTGTAATTTTTTAATGTTTTAATACAATTTTTAATTTAATTTAATTTTTTAATTTTTGTTTTAATACAATTTTTATATGTTTGGTTATACAACTTTTATTGTGTGTGTATAAAAATACTTTTGAAATTATTTGCTATATATATTTATTACATATTTTATATATTTTTGCAAAAATTTACAAAATTGGAAAAGTTAGAACTTAATGCATTGAACTTAATTGCAGAATTAAAATTTAGAACTTAATGCACTGACTTTCTATCTACTTAAGATAATTACTATATATCATTATTTAGTGCATTTATTGGTATATGAATCAATAATTCATTAAAGCAATTCATAGTAAAAGTCTTGGGTTTGTGTACATTGAATACATAAACAATACAAAATAAAAGTTTTGAAAAATTAAAAATGTAAAGCTAAAAATTATCACTAAATTGAAAAGTATAACAATCATTCTAAAAGATACGCTCAGGATAGTTGAACTACCTTTCTTCAGAATTTTGAACACACACAAATTCAGTCTTGCTTTAAATGAGATATTTTTCTAGCCTTGATCAACTTCTAGTGTGAAAAATTGTTTTCTAAATGCACAAGGAATAAGGTATGAAAAATGTGTCTTCAATAGCAGAAAAATACGATTTAAATTTTCATTTTTCATCAATAAGTTGATTTTTAAAAAATCCATTATACAAATTCTATTATGCATTCTTATTTAAAAGGAAAAGGGCATCTATATAAAAAAAGCATAAGAATTAATAATTGTTATTCATGTTTGCAGATATAAAAAACAGTGTTTATTATATTCACAAATTCAGAGAACTCCCTTAAAAATCAAACTTGGTTTAAGGATGAGAAATTTTCAAGGAAGTAGAATACAAATGGATGCATTAGATTTACAGCTAAATAATTTTATTTGTTCTTAAAAAAAACTTAAGGATATTAAATGAAATTTAATGAATAAAATTAACTAAAACAATATTTCTAAGTGTGTGTTGAATCATATATATTTGCTTAATTATAGATTTTAAAAAGTAATATTTTTAGACAATTGAAAAATATACACAAGGGTACAAAATATACAAAGGAATTTAGAAATATTGAGAATGGTAAAGATACAAACTTTGGATGCAAAACTCTCTTCTGTTGGTTCTGCATATTCTCGCTTAATTAACTCTTTATTGATGTTAATAATTCTGCCATCACTAGCTTTCATCATTAGTTCCACTCGTACAATCCCTTGGACAACTGAATACACCTAAATATATATTTAAAAAAACATTTAAAAGGTTCTAAAAATTTCAGATGCTTACAATTTTTTAAAATATTGTATAGAAGTACATTCAAAACCAAAGGTATATTTCAGACATCATATCAGGGATGTGATTGACCAAAAGACAAAAAAGAGAAAATCCAAAAATGCGACATGAAAGAACGCGCGAAGGAAAAAACATGCAAAGTATGAATTAAATAGCCAATGTACATAAAAAATGATCAAAGCTACAGCCCAATTGGCTTTTATATTCATTTAAAAATATTTATAACAGTAAGAAATCAATAGTATATGATTTTCTCAGACACCTTACGAAGTATATTGTCAAGGACAAATTTAAATGTATATAGGACAACAAAATATGAGGGGGAACCCAGTATTTTATTGTAAATAAACCTCAGTAGCATATTTTAGCAAACATTTCTTTAATGGTCAATGGACCTTTGCGGCATATCTCGGACACATTACTGGCTTTTTGCATTTTACAGGTCTTTCATTGACATGACTCAATTGGCATTTTATAGTTTGTTTTTGAGCATCAGTCACATTGGTACAACAAGCAGCTTCATTTTGTGTACAAGATTCAGATGTGGAAGGATTTTTTGAGATCTGGGACCTCATTTTTTTCAGATGAATATTTCTCTGCAATTTGACAGCCTTTGCAGATAATTTCTTTGCAGCTTTCTTTGACACTAGCTTTTTCCTTGGACTTGACTGTTTGTCACAAACACTTTTTTTTTTTTTGCTAAGAACTTCTGCTCTGTAGTTCCTTGATGCTGAATTCATGTTTTTACAGAGATTTCTGTCTACTTTATCTTTAAGATAGTCCTTTTTATACAATTGAACTGTAGATTTCTTTTCAGACATAAGCTCATACTTCACAATCTGAACGGCATCAAACGACTCTACACTTAGTCTATTTGTTTCAGAAGTGACGACCAAGTTCATGATACTAAAACTCAAATCAACTTTAGGCCCATGAAAACAGGTGAGTATGGCACATGCCATATTTGACACTAATGGAAATTGTCTGGAATTTTTAACTTCCATCCACCAGTTATCCACTGGCTCCATCTACTATGGCTGCCGTAAACTGGCAGCATGATACTTGTGTACCCCTAAGCATCTCTTTCTGCAACACTAATGACATTAGTCACCAGATCAGAAAGACCTTTTTTTTATTAATGTCCAAGAAAGAGAATGCTTCCAACAAACAGGATCAATTGTTGACCCAGATTGCAACAGTAAGTTATCCAAGGGCATCTTCTACAATGTTCATGAACATTCAACATATGCTATCAATACATTTTTTGGGAATTTCTTCACTACATCCAATCTTGACTTCGGGGACGAAGTAGAGAGCTTTTTAACACCACCCCAATAAATACAGATTTTGGGGGGAGATGATTTTTTTTTCTCTTCCACATCAAAATTTCTGATCTTTTTGGAAGAATCTTTTAAGGAATACATGTTTTCTGCTTTTAAAAAACAGGATAAAAAAATCTCTTACTAAAAACAACTGCTTTTCATGAAGTATGTGAATCAGCAGAGTGCTACTTTGAAATAGTTTCACATATTCTTTCAACTGAGACAAATAGATTAGCAATAAGCTATGGCTCTAATCGCTGATCAAACAACTTTTTAGTGATCCTTTCCTTTTGCTCCTTGCCCGCTTTTGTTAGAGTTTTCATTGCAAGAGTCTTTTGTAGGTTTTGGATGAGGTCTCTTGCAGTGTTCCCAACATTGCAAGCTTTATATACACTGACCACAATATGCAAGAACTGACTGCTATTCATAGCACCCAAGAAAGGGAAATAAAAAATAGTCAATGCTGCCAATAACCTCAACAAATCTTGAGCAGCATCATATATAGAAAGCCACCTGAATGATACAAATGTTTGGGGCATTGACCATTTCAGATCATTATGCATGTCAGTGCATAAGCTTTCCACATGCATTTATGAACATGATGGTAAGAATCACCATCTATGTCGAGAAGATGAGGACAATTTGAGCAAATTTTTACTTCCAGTCCTGCCCCCCCCCCCCCCCCCATAACGCTGCATGGAATACAATAATACTGACATCAAATTCTGCCATGGAATGTTGTTCTTGTCAAATATTTGGACTAGTCCTTAAAAAATTGTCTCACTGTTGACATTATCAACACAGTAGGAAGATAAGTGCTTAGTACTTATATTCCCGTTTTCAGTCATATAACTGACAACTAATGTCACTATTTTCCGATTGTTACTATTTGTACTTTCGTCTAAGTTCAATGAAAAGAACTCTTTCTGCAAATCTTCAAAGAGAGCTTCTTTCACTGTCTGGGAAATGCCAAATCTTGTCTTGTACGAAGCAGCATTTCGGTGCATAGTAATGCGATTAAGAGCCTTTCTATCCTTTGACATCTCTTTCACCAACTCCAGACGATCAGGTGCTACTGCAAATGGCAAAGATTTGTCCGAAAGAAACCCGAGCAACATTCCTTCAAGGTTCAGTGTTCTATCATTGAGCGATCTTAAAAGGCTGAGGCAAGTTTTCTTGGGCCACTGGTCCAAAAGCAGCATATACCGGGGGGAATCCATATGGAATTTCACCATTTTCCTTCTTATAACCACTTCCTAAAAGTTATAAAAATTGATAATTAGCAATGAAATATGAAATGAGTCTATTTTTGTTTCTTAATATGAATAAATATTAATCTATATTTAAATACTTAACATATTAAATTAAATTTAAATACATAATTTTTATATGAAATAAATATTATTTAGGAAATATTACGGTATAAAAGCGTGTACACACACATTTCAAAAGTATTTTAATTTCTAAAATCAATTCATAATAATTAAAAGTTAATAAATAAATTTAAATATTTAATATATAAAATTTTAATTATTACATTAAAAAGGTACATTCATTTTTAAAAATTATTTTTTCTTATCAATATGTTTTTAACCCACATTTTTTTCACATTTTGGAAAAACTGCCACTAAAGTAGCATCAAATCAAGCAGCATGTATTAACATACCAAATTCCGAAATTCAAATTACATTCATTCTCACATTTCAGATCTTAAAAAATCATAAATAGCAAAAGTTAGGAAAACAAATAAAAGGTTTAAACCCAAACTCACCAGATAATGCCAAGTGCTCCTTCCATGTCTGAAGAAATGAATTATGCTTTGCGGATTTAACGTGGTCCGTAAATGCAACAAATCCTCTGGATCCATATTCCAATTCCTTGCTGCAAACGACACAATAGCGTGCACCGCATTTATTCAATTTTTGAAAAATCTAATGCAAATATATCCCTTCAGCTTGTTTCTCCAGCCATTCCCATTGCCAGGGATTCTTAGCTTGTTTATCTATTTCCACAACATCAATAGAAGAAGAATGGGATACAATGACCGTACGAATGCTGGCCATTCTCCTTACAATAGAATCATAAGTAAAAAAAGTAGGAAGAAAATAATCTTGAAAAAAAAAGCACAATTTCAAAAAGTACCACATGCAAAACACAAAATACGAGCAAAATGGTTAACTCGCCGTAGTTTGGATGAGAAGAGATCTTGGGGGAACAGATTTGCAATCTTATTAGTTAATCAAATAGTAACACTGAACTAAAAGGGTGGAACAGTTTACCGAAGAATCCTACAAAGGTTAAACAGTTTTACCCTGTGAAAGGAAAGCAAAATAAAGTCTGGAGGAGGTCGGGTGGGGAGGGACGTGCAGCAAGCAAGGGACAACTTCTACACTTTCTCTAGGCAGGAGAAATTCCTACCGTGTGATAAAATGTAGAAAAAATTTTTTGTTAAAAAAGCGGGAAAAGATGAGAAATCCAAAAAAAAAAAAAAAAAGAGGAAAACAGCAGACGAATCATATCCCTGTCATATCCAAAAACATTTAAGCCAATAAAAAATAATAACTCATACCTTAGAATGCAGTATTTTCCCACTAATTTGAGTCTTGAACCACATATTCGCTTCAGGAGACCACTGACCATTTGGACTTTTATATGACAATGGCTTTACCTCTGCCAAATGACATTCAAAAGCCTGTGAATGCAATCATAAATTAGAATCCATAAAAATTTAATTAAACTAAAATATTAGTGATGTGTAAATACATATACACACCACTAGCAGTACACACATGGCACTGCTAGTTATCACCAATTCAACAAAATGATAAAAAAAACCATAATAAACATAAAATAAAGTTTTGAAAATGAAAATCAAAAAAAAAAAATACATATTATTGACTTTGCTCTGCTCACTTATTTTTCTTTGCACCAATGACATTTGAACTGTAGGAAAACAATACTGAGTAGATCAACCCAATATTAAAATTTGAAATTCATTAGACAGCAAGCAAATTATGAAAGACAAAGAAATATGTTAAGACACCGCTGAAGATTATAAAGGAAGCCATTGAGGAAATATATAAATCATGCTATGGCTGAATGTAAGAGCATATGATGCCAACTGTGCTCAGCAAAACCAGTCTATGGGATTGTAAAAATGCATGCTGGGAACTGGCCTTGGTAGAAAGCTTTGCCTCAAGTCTGCAAGAGAAAATATTTGAACTCCCCAGGGAAACAATTAATTAAAAATCAATGAAAAAGGTATTATAACTATTCTTGTTTTAAATCATGCAGAAATGTTCCATTTATTACCTCAAAAAATTTGAAAAACATAATGAAATTAGAATGTCGGATGCAGGAATTTTAATTTTTCAAATTTTTGGGGAAAACTGGCTTTTAAAAAATTTCTTAAAATTCAGTAAATTATGTCAGATGTTCAAAACAAAATACATTAAAACGATAATTGTTTGTTCTATCCGATGGTGTACAGAATGTTTTTCTGCTATCAGTAGAAAAGATACTAAGGCCAAATACATGCGAAAAATCACCCAAAACATTAAATAAAAAATTTTCTACATTAAATTTTAATATTCGGGCTTCAAGGTGCATTGAGTCACCATTAGGGCTACCTATGTGCCAAATTTCAAGGCTGTAAGTGCGATAGATCTGTGTGACATTGTACACACACACACACTGCCTTTTATAAGAATAGATTGAAAAAATCATTTGAAAAATAATCAAATTGTTCTTTAACCAGAAAGTAAATGGTTAATTCAGTTTTGAAAGAATATCCCCCCCAACAAATATGTGTTGTTGCCATTTAATAGTATTTGTTAGACCAGATCAGACTAGACAAACTTTATATTTTCCGCAAGAGGAGAAGGGGGAAAAAAATGATGCATCAGATACAATTAGAGCTCAATATAGAATTTAACTATATTGATGTTTCCTTATCAGAAGAAAATCTTACTCAGTAAAGTGCAATATATGCATAGAATAATTTAGAAAAAGGAACGAGCGTACAAAGATTTTTGCATGTTTATATTCCAATCAACCAAAGCAAATATAAAAAATATTACAAAATGAATCAATGCAAAAGAAAACATTGTGAATATGACTTTTAAAATGACTGGAAAAATAACTGGTTGTGCATTGCTTTAACTTATTATTATTTTTTTGAAATAACAGACATGCCTACCATCACACAATTTAACACAAATTTCATTTTTTTTTATTTTCTGGGCAATTTCACTCTTGCAACATTATCTAAAAAAACACTAGATATAATCACACGGGATATTTTTAAAAAGGTCTATTTGTCAATATCATTTCAAATTTTGCACCTACAGGAGACAAGTGCTATAGGAGGCTCTAGGCATTCTTTGCACAGGATTTGGCACCAGTTGCATTCATGGTGTGGTTAAATTGTTTAAGAAAGCTGAATGTACGGCCAACTGTGAAATAGGGCAGTCATCCAATTCTTAAAAACAAGAAAGTTGCGGATATTCATTGCCAGGTATACAAAATGCATGGTTACAATGCAATAATTGACAATCAAAAGAGAAAATGAATGAGAATGTTCAAGGAACATCGGGAAAATGTCCACAACAAATTACTTTCTGGTCAGCCATCTGTAATCGCTGATGATTTGGTGCAGGCAGTTGACACTTAAATTCACGCACACAGGGGAATCGCAATTTCAAAGGACTTAATGGAATTCCAATAAATTTCAAGAACAGTTTTGTTTAAAACTGTGTCTGCAAAGTTGCAAAGCATGAAACTGTGCTGTTCATGGGTTCCTAAATTGATCAGTGAAGAACACAAAAAGAAAAGATTGGCAATTGCTTTAACATTTTTATCCCATTAGAACGAGGAAGGTGATAACTTTTTAAAGTCATATTATCACTGAAGATGAGACATGGATGACCTCTCTTCCGCCCTCTGAAGACCTTTTGGTATGTCAGGACACTGATGAAGAAGCGAAACAACTGTGAATAATTGTATATTATCCCAGGCAGCAAACTTCTATGAGGAAGGTATCCCAAAACTTATTTACTGTCATGATAAAAGTTTAAATCAACAAGCAAATTATGCAGAAAAATATATAATTCCATGTAATATCAGAAAATAAATGATTTTTGAATTTTGCTTCTAGTTTTTATCTTAATTTCAAAACAGACCTAACTTAAAAAACAACCCAGTTTTTTTTTAAAAAATGTGTTAGGTATGTTTAGAAAATATACAATAACATATTTTTCTGCAGGTGCAATTGAATTAGAAAAGAGAACTTAGTTGGATTCTATTTTTAAAAATAGAACAAAGTATAAAGGAAGATATATCTGGCATTGGAGTGTGACACAGTTTGAAACAAGTGTCCAGCTAAGTTCTCTTTTCTAATTCAATTGCACCTGCAGAAAAATATTTTATTATATATTTTCTATACATAAATATCTCATAAATACAGCAAGATTATAGACAAACTGTTAATATTACAATTTATATAACTTTAATAAATGCTTTAGATTTTAATCCTATTACTATGAAATAGTTGAAATTTTTGAGCAAACAACTGGGTATTTATCAAATTCTAGGGGGGAAAAAACAAACAAACAAAAAAAACACTCAAATTTTCTATGAACATTTTTTCAAAATTTATTTTGATATCTTAAACAAATTAACTTTGCTACTGTGAGTGGAATGGAAAAGAAATGGAAAAATTTTAAAATAAATTTATTTAGAAAATTAAGAAGAATATGCAGTTATTAACTTTTAGACAATGAAACATGACACATTTGGACACGAATTCTAAGTGCATATCCACAAAACTTCTATAAAACCCAAAAGTTGCCAAATTAAAACATTTTTAAATGTTCTAAATTTTCTGACTTGTATAAAATGTACTTAAATAAGAAATCCAAACCTATACATAATGAATCGCCTAATCATTAATATAAATGAATATATCTAATACATAACATGGCCATTTAAAAAGTATAGATAAACTTTGGGGAAAATACAAATCTTTAGTTTAATGATCAGTTTTTTTTGTTAGGTTTAAGAATTTTTATCAACTAAAAAATGAATGCAATGTTTTATTGCTTTAAAAAAATTTGTTTAATTTTAAGACAGTTGTTTCATCTAGAAAATAAGGAAAAACTTTACTTAGACTTCAATTCTGACAGAATATTGAAAAAAAAAATCATCATGGTTTCAGTTGAAAATTTGTGACTGAATACAAAATTTATGACTTTTAGGTTTCTTGCTACTAACAAAAACACTGAACAAAAAAAAGAATTTCCTACTCACCAAACACGGTGTGTTCAGCACATCAGGTGTTGATTCTGGAATCTCTCTTAATTCAGAAATATTGATAGTTTCCGCATTGCCATAATCCACAAAAAAAATCTGAAAGCATATAAAAAAGGCATATTGAAATATATATATAAAAAAAAATAACAGCAACTCAAAACAATTGAAAAGAAAAATACTTACGGAAACCTTAGGAGGTTCAATTTCCATAACTTGAGCTCTATAATATAGTGGTTCATTACTTCCTTCAGAATAAGGTGCTAAATACAACCCATTCAGTTTAGGTGGTTTAGTTAAATGCTAGGAGGTAAAACAATATAAGTAAAAATATTTGTATAGCAAAAAAAAAAAAACATAGTATAATGCATCCTAATATGCATGTTACAACTACTTGCAGGGAGTGATTTATAAGAGTTCCAACAAACTTCTTTAAAAATAAGTAACAGCAACAAACTTAAAATAGGAATGCATTCGTGAAAATATCAAAAATGCGTGCTAAAGGGCACTGCACAAATATTATGTAATTGGGTCATAATACCAAAAATTTGTGTAATTGGATCATTCCCAATTGAAGAATCACAATGAATATTTATAGTGAAAGATCAATTTTCACTCAACTTTCAGAGTAAATGCATTAAAAGAAATGCTGTCATATCTGGATAGATGCACAAATTCACACAGTGTTCGCTACAACTTTTACAGAAATACAATGGTTACAATTGTCTAATTCACTTTACATCAACAAATGCCCTCTAGGATATGCACATGATATTTCCATCTATTTGTTCCCATTCAAGATTAATTTATTTTGCTAGGCCTGTCCTATTTTTAAAGTTTGTTGGACCTCTTTCATATCATCTTGCATATACTATTTAGTCTGCATTTCATACACTTCAACAAAAAAAGTGCATAAAATCTCACCTTAAGATTTCTTCCTTTATTGTTATTTATAGTTGTTTCCAAAAACATGACAAGTCTATTTGTTTCATGTGTGGTATATCGAGCCCAAAAACTCCCACAACTGTTGACCTTAGAAGTGAAAAATATACACAATATAAATATATGTTTTCTGGAGTGTTCAAAAATAGCAAACTTCAGTTTTTCATCAAAAGTTACTTAAACTTCAAAAACTAATACCTGTGTTATAAAAATATCACTTGTACTTTGTTCTAATGGTGGTAAAGGAATCCGCTTAAATATCGACTCTTCAGAAACAGTAATCCTAAATAAAAGTATTGAAATAAATCATTCAAAATATATCTTTAAAAATAATGGAATGAACCAAACATCTTTTCATACAATGAATCGGACTGACAATCATATATATGAATGATAGTTTTGAAACAAAGAATAAGCTCTTCAACTAACTTAATTTTTTTCATTTATTGCTTAGACACTACCGCTTCTACTACTAACTAAAACTTATCTTCCATTATTACCAGCAGTTCAAAATTACACGAGTACGACGATGCTCAGTTTATTTCCCATTAAATAAACAGTCAATATGTAACATAATAGAAAATGCTACTAGATACATTAAAGATAATGAATAAATTTGCTACATTATTTTTTAAAGTGGAAAATTTAAAGGTTCTGGGCACAACTAGTATTTCATCAACAAATAAAAGGAGGGAAATGCACGAGTCATACCTATTAGATGATTTTAACAAACTACTGGATGAACTACACCTTGAAGATAATAGCTGTCTTGTTTTACTTTCAGCTTCTTCATGACTGAAGAGAGCCAGCCATAATTTCATGTCTAATTTCCTAAAGAAATATCAAAATTATAAATACATTTCTTTGAAAAAGTTGAATAAA
Organism: Araneus ventricosus; assembly: GCA_013235015.1. Classification (NCBI taxonomy): domain Eukaryota; kingdom Metazoa; phylum Arthropoda; class Arachnida; order Araneae; family Araneidae; genus Araneus; species Araneus ventricosus. The sequence goes on from BGPR01000319.1 coordinate 435,209, forward strand.
AAAATAATAAAAGCACTGTTAACAATTCTATATAAAAAAATATGAATTTTTACAATCTATACAAAAAAACTATAAAATAAAGATATTAAAAGGCACGAGATAGAAAAAAATACCTCATTTTGACAGCCATATAAACTTCTGGATGCACAAGAGATTTATTCTCATCATATTTACTCATGAATCTAATGTAGGCTCTGAAATTCAAATAAATCAGTTAAAACTTTGAGCATGAAGTAAACAAAAATTTTACAGTAATTCCTAAAAAAGAATTAAAGACGGACAGATAATAATTTATCGTATTAAAAAAAGGCAAAGCATATTATCTGAAACAAGAATTTTAATTTAGCAAGTTAAGTACTGTATGAATGACAAATAATTATATTACATTTGTTCACTCTATGAAATAAAGTTGCATTTTGGAAGGACAGATTTAAAAAAAAAAAAAAAACCCTGGGATTACAATCTTCTTCCTTTTCCTCTTTTAAATTATGATACTTTATATTTTAAAATAAAATGAGGATGCAAAAAAAGTAAAAGAAAATGTTTCCTTTAGAGTATAATTTATAATTCAAGTCAGCCATGCATTATAACGTGAATAAACACGGACTAATCCTTTTTTTTTTATCTAAGCAACTTCATCAATTTTATAGTTAAACAGCACTGCAGAAAAACAATCTTTTCTCTCTCTGGAGTTTTTCAACAACAGTTAACCAAAGAACACCAACATCAATGAAATATGAGCTGTAGAACGTGCGTATATACAAATAAACTTAATATAAATAAAAGTCATTGTGGGTATGAAATAATTAGGTGGGGTATGTTCCACATCTCCTCCTAAACTACTGTACTGATTTCAACCAAACTTTGCACACTTATTATTTAAGACAAAAGGAAGATTATTGTCAACTTTTCGAAGCCCCAAAAATAATTAAACAGTCCATTAATTAGAAATTAACCGAAACCGTTTTTTTGCAATAACTTCAGTGCAATTTGTTTTACAAAAAATATTTTTATACTATCGTAAGTTCAAAATTTTATCTTTTCAATGATACCAATTTTATATCTGTGAAATTTCTCCTTCAATTTTTATTAATTTTTTCAAAATTAATTAAATTGTTAATTACCTGCAGACGATTTTGAAATAATGCAAATTTATAGCTACTCCGTTGCTAGAAAACGGTTAGACTTTGAACTAATTTACCTTCATTTCTGAAATTTTTGCTTATTTTTTTTCAGTTAATTGGAAATTAAGCAAGATTTTGGCATTTTCCGTAATATTATTCGAAAATATGTATTATGTCACAAAACTATTCTTACACATATTAAAAGTTTTAAAAATTAGCCTTCCACAACAAGTTTCATTTCCATTGCCTCATTTTAATAATTTTTCAAAAATTAAATTATGTATAAAATTTAAAATTTGTAACATTTTTTTTATTCGTAAAGAATAAGGATACACAAGAAGAACTGTTGCTAGATCACATTAGAAGAATTCTGGATGAAGACCAATTTTATTATTTTTTTATTCATATTTATTTTAATGCTTTTTCTTAATGAAAAATTTGCAATGTAATTAATTGTCCCAAAACATCCGTCAAAATATTTCTTACACTGCAAGATTTATGAACAAAATTTGAAGTACCTATGCAACAAATATTAATAACTTATAGAGAAAATTAGCTATCGACATTTTTTAAAAATGTCTGGTTCAATTGATATTCTCATTTTAATTAAAAAACGTTTCAGATGATAAAAGAATATTGGGTATTGTAATTTTCTATACAAAATTAGTTATTTACATAAAAAATATTAGACAAGAAAGTATTTTAATCCCAAGCAATGCTGGGCATAACAGCTAGTTGAACATAACTAAACACTTGAATATAAGATCAAGAGGTGTATATACATTCTTGAAGAACTTGGCAGTTGTTAAAACACAAAAATCTTTTTATTTTTATCTTGAATTAACCCATAAGTTGATTCAGAGATAGACAATTAAATCATAAATTTTTAGAGTTTATAATTGGTTCCATTCCAAAACCACTATAGAAATATTTCATGTAGAGTGGCCCAGATCACTGGGAAACATCAAATCATAGAAAAAGCGTGCCAATAAAAAATGTTTTGGCTTTTATACTTTAGAAATGGGGAATCCTCGAAAAAATACTTACTCAGTATTTTTAAGAGACTCTTAATGCATATCAGTACTGAAGATGAAGCCCAGAGAGAGAAAGGACAGTAATTAGATTTTGAAAGGAGTGGATAAAAAAAATTTATTACATTTAATTTAAGCATTGATGTTTTAAAATAAAAGAATTAGTTTTAAAAATGTTAAGTTCTAAAAGATCTAATTTTAGTAACATCAAAGAGGGAGAGGATAAAAAATGGGGGGGGGGGATATTTCAGCCAGGAACTAGTACAAGAGTCTTCGTCCTTTAAATTTATTAATTTTGAACTGAAAAAAGTATATTATCATTAAGTTGAATGAGCAACTAAAGAAAAATCTAAGGTATAGAGAAAACAGATATTAAATAACAGGGAATTAGAGTACAAGAAATAAGACCAATCAACTGTTTGTAGTTAACAACTGAAAAAAAGTAGATGCTAACATAAAACCTTTAAACACTAATTTGAAAAGAAAAAAAAATGAATAAAATTAACCAATATAAATTGCTATAATACTATAGATCCATAATAAAAACCATATTTGTTTCAATGGTTTTATTTTGAATTCGAAATATACAAAATTTATATAAAGTTTAAGCAAATCAGAATTATGAAAATATTAACATGATATTCAATTCAACATCCAAAACATTACTTATTGAAAGCATACAACAACCTACAAAACAGAAAAATAAAATAAGATTGCCCGAATAGAATGTCTAAAACCCATTTTAATTTTTTAATTCACTTACTTGCTCTCTTCAAATTCAATGGATATGTTTTGACTGCAACGAGTGAGCATTTCTTTCAAAGCAGTAGCATATAAAATACCATGATTGGGTGGAAGTCCAGTAACCTGTTGAATGTAAAAATTTTGATAATTATCAATCATTACTTTTTATATTGTTTTAACAAAAAATTATCCAATGTAAATTAAGGTTTTAAAAAATTTAATTACTTTCAACTTTTTTTAGATGTTAATTTATAATTCATTATTATAAACATTGTGGATTCTTGAAATATAATTGTTCTTAAATTCACTACCAGGTGGTGTCCTTCATATAGGATAATAATTTAATTAATCAATAAATAATAATTACGTACTGAAAATATGAAATAATAGCGTATTGTCATTGATGACTCACAAGTGTACAAAATTTCAAACTCTAATGAGGAAGTAAACGAAAGATCCATTACAAAATTCCTTCTTTATAAACATGAAAATTACACATTTTTTAAAAATCAGTCCGGTTAATGTAAAAAAGAATAAAAATGAGCTTTAAAAGTCAAAATTAATTAATTATCTTAGTAAAGCTTTTACCTTATAACTCTCAGAAACCTTAGATCAGTGAAACATTACATCATTCGCAAATGCCTTTAGTATTTTTTTTGTTGAAAATAGAGAATATAAAATAAATACCAACATTAATGAATCTTTAAAAAATGACAACCAATTTCTTAATTTTATAAATGCATGAATTAAAGCTCCAGATAATTCTTCAATTTAAACCAATCAGACAGTTATTTTTCTATTTATAGTGGGCAAAAAAGTTTCTGTAAGCAACTATATCCAGAAATAAAAGCTTAATATGTCACACAAAATCTTTTTTGAAAAAAATGAAAATTAACAAATTGGTTCAACACAACTGCATATATTATTTATGAGTATGATAAATAAAAAATATTGAGATAATTAAAAAATCAAAGAAACAAAAAATGCCACTAATGAGGAACAAAAAAAAAGTTTCTGTATGGTATTTATATAGTTTATGAAAAGATCTTTTTTATGTTAACCAAATTACATTTAATGATCAGATGCCCTCCTTTGGCATGAACTTCTATTCTCAAATGTTGTGGAATGAATCTTGCAAGTATTTTTTTTTTTTGTCGTTGTTGTTTTGGAGAAATGTTGCTTCAAATGCCCTGAATGGCACTTTGTAGTTAGACCTTGTTCAAAATGTCATATTTTTTAGCTTTAGACTGATTTCTTCCCATAAATGCTCTTTGGGGATTAAAACGGGAGACTGGAGTGGATCATAAAGTTGCTGTTTAACATGATAGAGGCATCATTCTTGACAAATCTTGGAGGTGTGTTTAGGATGTTTGTCTTGATGGAAAATAAATGTAGTTCCAAAGGACAATTTTTCTGCATTAGTTAAGACATTTTGATTTAGAATGTTATGATACATGTACCCATATTTGTTCTATAGAACATAAATTGCGGACACCAGCAACACTTGTACACACCCACACCATACCTCCTCCGCCACCTTGCTTGAGAGTTCCATATAAATTCTTAGTTAGCATCTGTTCATTTGATTTATCCAGACCATAACTCGGCCATTTGACTTATGGATATTAAATTTTGATTCATCTTTAGAAAGGACCGATTCCCGGAAAAATAAGACCAACTTAGATGCTCCTTTGCAAACTCAAGGAGCTTTCTCCATTGCAGAGATTTATACAAGGCTTCTTACGGACCACAGGTCCATTGTAACCTGCTTTTGTAATGACATTTCTCACCGTTTGAGATGTCACTTCAATGTTATAATCAACCTCTAGGTCAGCTGCGATTTGAGGGGCACTTATTTGTGGATTATCTTGAACCTTAGCCATGATATTTCTTTGATGAAAATGGTTTAGCTTCGGAGGTCTTTGGGATCAATCTCTATCCTCAAATGTTTGAAGCTTACGGTATATTTCAATAATATATTATACTGCAGGCATCAATTAATTTACGATTTTACCATTTTTTTCATAGATAATCCATCATTTCTCAACTGAGCCACCAACTTAGGAATAGTTTTAGGAATATCCTTTTTAATACGATTAGGTACAAGCTAGAATTATACAACTGTTGCAGTCACTTCATGACACATAGGTATGCTTCAGTTTCGAAAATTTACTGTGAATCACTTAGAAAAGACTTCAGGAATAATGTTAATATTGCGTACGGAAACTTATTTTGAATGACATTTCATAATATCTCCTAAATATTTCAAGTAAAACAATGCTGCATTTTGTAAAGGTAGACATTTATAAAAAACTCATTTTAAAGACTCAAATTAAGCATATTTCAGTAGCTTCTGAAGGTATGAAGAAAAGATTAGAAATTATGCTAATTTATTTGTAACATTGGGCTTCTGTAAGGGAAACTTTTTTCACCCACTATAGGTAGAAAAGAAAAGCCCCAAAATCAAAACTTTTAAATTTTGTTGAGTACTAATCTAAAGTTAATAAAACTAAAAAAGATCCCAAAACTGAAAAAAAAAATTATCCATATAATTTTATGCACAGAACTTTAAAAAACTTTAGATCAATTAATGATAAAGACTAGAGAACAACTGTTCAAAAATTTTTAATCCATAAAAATCTATAAATGTAGATATCAAGATCATTATTTTTTAAAGTTTCATTTGGCCATTTTTTTAAGGTACATATACATCTTTAAGGTACATATTACATTTATCAATGTTATGAATTCAACAAGGTCAAATTCAAAATATTTCTCAAGTTAACCATGCTTTACCTTAAACCATCCTAGTAACAACTTATCAATTTTTAAGTTATATATCCTTAAAACTGATAAATATGTGTATCAGCATGTGTGAATATTTGAAGAACATAAAGCAATGTCTGGTTTAAATCTTAAGGTGCAAATCATATTTTATAAATTTTCTTTAATTTAGAACAAATTATTTTGATAAATGTTGTTCTATAATACAAACTCATATTTACCAATACAGTAGATCGTGGGTCATTTTCATTAATATCCTTACTAATCTGAATTTCATCTAATGGCTGTTGAATGTAATAATATGGGAAAAATGCTCCAGCTATGACCATCTGTAAGTTACAAAATGAATATAAGTTTCACACAATAAGAAGACATAAAAATTTTAATATTTGAAGAAAATCACAGCAAAAAAAAGTTTATCATACAAATGATGCTTCAACAAATTGGGGGCTTTCTCATGTAATTCCACAATATCACACATTTTATGTTTTGCTTTTCCATACCATGAAGAGAATCGAGTATACAGTTTGAGCTTAATACTGTTAGCTAGCTCATTCCATTTTTACGATGACATGGACATGGAAAATCAGTCAGTCACACAGATGGATTTTATCCAAAATTTGATATAATCTACAAGCAGATTCACTTTATTTCCAAACAACAAAATTAAAATTATCAAAATAGGTAGCAAAAACAAGGAAGAAAGATAATTTGATTGACTGATTAACAATAATTTTTATAATTATTATATTTGGAACTTATATTTCTAAAGGGCAAACAGATATTGAAGATGATACTTTAGCTACTAGACTACTCTCTGGATTTCTACATGAAGTTATTGCAAGAAAATTTGACTTATGACTAAACTGAAAATACATCAGAACGACATTCATGTTGGGTATCTTGTGGCACTCTGTTCTTTTAATCAAACGTTTGAAACTCTGATACTTATCTGCTGTGGCCTATGTAATGCAAATCTGACCATAAAAAGTATTCCTAACTTTTATTTCTGGTTTAGTACAAAAAATTTTGTAAATTAAAAAAGTAACACAAAAATCTAAAAATTCATTCATAGATTCTAAAAACCAGAATTAAACAGCATTTGAATGCAGTTAAATTAACATAACACACAAAAGCTACAAAGTATAGATGAACTATTTCTAATGCAACAGAATAACAACACTGTTGACAATTAGATTAAAAGCAAGGTTAAGTTACAATAATTATTACATGAAAAAGTTTAAAAAAATAATAATAAAGAAATACCTTTAAGATTAGCGTGTTTGACTCCTCAGCATTTGCAAATCGCTCACGACGATCGACAAAGATGTTAAGTCTTTCCAATCTAACTTGTATGTCTTTAACCAGTAAATTAACCTAAGGAAGGAAAATTATTCATAAAATACAGATAACAGACTATCATAAGTGATAACTTGATTGAAAAAGGTTAAATATTAGAGGAACCTAAAACCAACTTTTAGTTGATGCGAAAAGTACAAATTTTTTGCACTGAAATCGAAATTCTGTTTACCAAACGTAAAAGATAAAAACATGATACAAGGCAATATACATTTCAACAGCAATTATTTAGCCATTTCAATTTTCAATATTTTGTTACAATATAAAATTTTTAGCTACTACTTTATCATAGTTAAAAAACAATGTAATGTAAAAACACTATAAAACTTACTTCTTTAATCCTTTTTTTCTGAATATAATTATTCTCACACCATTTATCTTCCGTAATACCACCAGGTCTTCTAAACTGTCCTTGCGTAGACAACTGTTTCCATACCTGAAAGAGAAATTCATTTATGGGAAGAAATGCAGGAAAATTCATATCTAATCAGTGACAACTTGCATAATTCATCTTAATTTTTATTCATGACTAGATAATATAAAGTCTCTACAGCAGCATTTAACCCTCCAAACTTCCATAACACACTATTTGTTCAATCTCTAACTATGTTTAACATAAAACAAAAACGACCAATCTGGTCTTGAACTCACAACATGCCAATCAAATTTCATTAACTCATGGTTATAATTTTCATAGAATTTTATTTTTTCCATAATCCATTTCCAACTTTAAATACAATTTTGCTTTTACAATAGCATGAAAAGACCTCCACTTAAAGGAAAATTTAGAAAGAGTAATCAAAAAGTTTCAGAAATGGTTCCCTATCTTTAGAGCTAAAACCATGCAGAGTGAAGATGCTTAACAAATAATGATCTTGAATCCTTGTATGCATACAGCAAAAAAAAAAGGGGGGGGGGGCAGTAGCTAACACCCTTCTATACGATGTAGATTTGAAAACTATATGAACTATGCTGTCAGCACATTTTTTGTGGCAGAAAAATTTAAGTTGAAAACTGCACTCGATTTCCTTGAAATCATAGTTATAAATTTATGATTCATCTCCTATCACAATCATTTAATTTATCTTGTTTGTTGCGCTTTTTAATTATTGTGCTCTCAAACACATAGACAAACAGACAGTCTACCCATTGATGGATTAAGTTCAAATTTAGATAAAGATCTATAATTTTTAGTTATAGATCATATGATAAAATTCATTCATCAAGCTTCTTGGGTTTTTGAGTTGTTGTGATTATATGAACAAATAGTTAGATCAACACACTGCCAATGAATTGACAAATATGGTCCAAATTTAAATACATATCTACAATTTTTTGGGGGAAAAAAACATATGTAAATTTCATACATCTAGCTCATATGGTTTTAACTTATCATGTTGACGAACAAAGCCATTTCTCATAGAAGAATTTTGTTCAAAATTTGGTAGAAAACTACAATTTTGGTATAAAAACTGCATACTTAAGTTCATCCATCTAGCTTGTTTAATTTTTCAGTTCCCATATTTACAGACTGACAGTCAAATATAATCCTAAAAATGGTGTTTTTCATATTAAAGGTCTAAAAATATGTGGAGAGTCATCAGAATTATGATGTCCAATATTTTGACAATTACAATTCGATCACTTTTTACACTTCTTAGAAGAAAGTAAAAAATTTAAATACATAAATATACTTCTAAGTACAGATAAATTAATTTAAAAAAAGAAAGACTGTTTGAAATTATTTTATGTCTTTTAAACTTACTCTGTGTGCATTCAAGAAACACAAGCAGTCACTAAATGTACCATCTGCCCAAGAACGTCTTGATCTGAAGAAAAAAAGTAGTGAAACTGAGAGCATTTTTGTAAATGAATTCATATAATTCCAAAGAAAACAAGGATTGAATTAATGGACCACATAAAGTAAAAGAAGGCTGATAATTTTAAGTATACTAAAAGATAAAAACTAACCTGTAAGCATCTAACGCTTTATCAAATGGCCTTGCAAAGAAACTTTGTAAAGACAAACTGGCAGCTGAAAACAAAATACATGCCAGCATTTTATAAGCAATTTCAACATCAAAAATGAATTGAGTAATTATTATGCAGTTTGCATATAAACTTTTGTTGAAACCGCATTCAATAAGCAAATTTACACATTATTTAATTCCAGGTATTAATATTCAGAGCCTTACCAAATGAGCAATGTTCGAAAGATTACTTTGACATTTTAAGGAATTTTTTTCTAAAAAATAATCTTAAGAAATTTTAAGTACACCTACATTTTACATGATCTTAAAGTCACACAATTTTAATTTATCATGGCTAAACAAATACAGAAGACCTTCATTCGAATTTCAAAGACACAGTATTCAAATTTCGGGTGGTCAGGATAAAATAAATGGAAGGAAAAGTAAAATTTTACCAAGGTGAAGACTATTTTCACTCAAATCAATTTCAGTATCTTTTAAGATTTCAGAGAGTACTTACATACTTATACTAACTCATAACCCGGTATTATTTGGGATCAACATTTTTTCATATGCCAGCCTTCGGTTTTTGGGGGCTGTTCAAATATTACATAAGCACCTAAGGGGGGGGGGGTTGCGATTTGCTTATTTTTGCTGAAAAGGGTGGAGAGGGGGTATGAGTGATGCTTACGCAAGACATTAAAATCACTTTATTTCCAAAAATTTCTTGTAACTTGCAAAAATATTTTAGTTAAAAAGAATTAAAGTTGAAAAAAATTAAGTTTGGCAAAAGAAAATTAAACTTGAAAAAAAAATTTTCAATGTCGAAATTGTCAAGCATTTTAACCACACAAGAAAAACATAAACAATAGATAGAATGAATGTTCATTGAACACAATGGATAATAGCATCTTTTTTTTATAATAGCTGGAGGTGACAGCTCATAATAATGTTTGATGCATGAGACTTATTTCTGAGAACTTGCTACTATTTCCAATGATGAGATTGGAATGAAAGGGGTCAATATGTTGTATTGTGACAGTACGAATTTCCAAGCAAGCACAAATGAACATGTTACAACAAACTTGCAACTCATTGAATATTTCATGTAAAAAAAAAATATATACTCTTAGTCAGGTTTGAAGTTACATCTTCTTAGTATGTACTAAAAAAAAAATCTCATTGAAAGCAAAAATAAAATAAAATTACGAATATTTTCAAACTGTAAATCCTTCATAGACATCAAGTCTGCTAATCACTTGACATTTATTTATTTTTTTCCCCCTTGGGTACTCATAGTTTTTTTAACAATAATAGTTCATTTATACTTTCTCGTATCAGAAGTATACAAAGAGAAAGTATTGTAATCGTCAAAAAACTCGAACTCGTATAATTATTGAATATATTCTATGTCTGTCCAGCACTAATACACCCGTAGAAAGGGCCTTTTTTCTTATGAATGAGTTGTGGATGAGCTAGGAAACACAGTTGCAAGTCGCAGTTTATGAAGCAACATTAATTACTAATATAAATTTTAAGAAATTCTGCTAAGAATGGCATTCTTTTTTACTTTCTTGTATACGAAGTACACACAGAGAAAGTATTGTAATCGTCAAAAAATTCGAATTCGAGATTTTGACGAATCTCCAGGTTTTAGACCTCCCCGAGTCCGAAAAACACAATTTTGGAATCATGTCTGTAAACATGATAACTCGAAAACTATTAGAACTACGGGGATTAAATTTGGTATGTGGTCTTTAAACAATTTGTAGCTTTCCATCAAATTTTGGACAAACTCCGTCTACAGGAAGTCTGTATGTCTGTCTGTTCGCGTTCATGCGAACACTATAACTCACAAACTTAAATAGCTACGTGGATCAACTTTGGTACACATTTTTATCATCAAGAATGAAGGTTTGTATAAAATTCTGGACCAAATCCATCAAAGGGTTGACTGTCTGAATGTCTGTATAATAGCATACTTTAGAACGCAATAACTTCTTTAAAAAAATACTTTGATAAATGAAATTTGGTATGTGACTTTCTTACCTTAATGGTAGATTTGTGTCCAATTTTTGTGTTAATTTGCTTTAAAAAAAAGCGTTGAAATTGCAAATTTCGTTTTCTTTATCTTATACCAAACCCCATTAATCACGCCGGCTTCTAATTCCATTGCCGCATTGAACAACCTTCGGAAATCATGGTATGACGTTTCGCTTATTTTTTTCTCCACTGCGTTAGGGGTTCTTGCTCGTTTTACTACCTTTTAGCTTATTTTTTTCTCTACATGTATTAGGAGTATACGAGAAAGTTTAGTGGAGATGACTCCCGCTGGTTTCTTTTTCGTTTCTTCTCTGGGTTGTTTTTTTCACTAATCAATTTCATAGCTGTTAATATCCGATGAGAGTTAAGCGGATAATTGTTTTGATGATTTTTTTTTTCATTATGTGGAAAATGAAAAATGTTTTTGATTGTTTTTATACTAATTTTTTATTGCTAATATGCGTCGTTTTTCTTCGATGTTTCTTAATAATAATATTGTTCTTATCGATCTTTTCTGATCTTAATGATGTTGTTTTCCTTCAATAACATTATGCACAATTTTTGGTTTGTTTTCACGAACGATTCTTCCGCCAATTTGTTCCAAAACCAAGCACCCCTCTCTGAAGTGGCTGAACCTTGTAACCATAGTGACCGACAGCTCAACCGTCTGGTGTCTCGGGAGTTTTTAAAATCGCACAGTACATAAAACAAGTCAAATTGGAAATATGTCTTCATTTCAAGAAATATTGTATATATATATACTTTTTTTAACTTTCAAAAAGCCTTCATCAGATAAACCTTTGAAGGATATTCAATGTAAAACAAATTATGTGTGGCTGCAGTATAAAAATTCTTCTAAAAATGATAAAGAGCTAGAGGAGTTGGTGTTAAAAAGAGCTGAGGAAGAACTGCAAAAGGCAACCAAAAAGAAATCAGTTTTTCTTGATTATTTTATAAAGGTAATTATAATAAATTTTTTCTTAAAATTTTAAGCATATTTTATCATAAATTTAAATTTATAATTAACTTGGAATGAAATAACTTTACTTATTCTTGTTAATATTTGTTACATTTATTAAAATATGTAGAGTATACTGACATTGTAATAACGTAATAAAGTGCTAAAATTAACATCTTTCTATAATCTAATAAATAAATTATCTTTACTAATGCAATCTTAAAGTAAAAGTATTCTTCAATTTTAAAAAGTAATAATCTAGGAAATTAAGTGGCTGGAATACGACTTTGCATTTTGAATAAAATATTAAATAACAATAATAGATTATGAAAATACTTTAAAAATGAATCATTCACCAATTTAAGATTTAATTTTTTTCACTTCTTATGTTTTAGGTTAAAAATTTTTTACATATTGTAATGATTGTTACCTTTCAAATTTATGTAGTTACAATAGTGTAATTGACAGTTATAAAAGTGTTTTGAGCTTTATTGGAAAAGAAAGTTTTCATTTACTTTTATATAACAACTTGCATTTTTGATATAAAAGTGATTACTAAAAGTTTAGTCCTTTTGTCACATGCTTAAAAAGTATAGGGGCAATTGTGAAAAATTAACGAAGAAGAAGTTTATCAAGATTCCTTTCCGAGGAGAAAGCGATGAAGTAGTAACAGAAGGGGGAAGCAATATGATAACACATATGGAAAAATGGCTTGAGCAACCTTGGTCAGCATCTGAATAGATGATGAGCATGTGCAAAATTAAATTTAAAATACAGCTATATTCCTTTAAAATTGTGATAAATTAAGAAATTTTCTTAAACAAAATTGTAAGGAAATTGAAAATACATTTTTTTTTTTTTCATTTTAAGGCGAGAGTTAAGAGTTTATTTGAATTAAATCCTGAAATTTTTAAAATTAGATTATTACTGTTATACGTTTTGTAAAAAAAAAAAAAAAAGAATGGAGGGGGTTGCAGTTTTCTTACGTAATTATAAGAGGGGGGTTGCAATTTGCTTATTTTTACTGACAAGGGGGGGGAGGGGGTCAAAAATTACCAAAAACATGCTTACATAATACTTGAACGGCCCCTTTCCTACAAAATTGTAACTAACTTTTCCCAAAAAATGTAAATATCCTTTCAAATCTAGCCTTTTTATTACATTATAACAGTACAGTTTGAATGAAAATGCAAGAAATTTGGAAAAAGAACATTTATTTTAAACAATAAACCATATGTGCAAACACTAATACATCTTTACAAGAAACAATTCTACTGTACAGAATTTTTCCAGCATTGCTGATTAAAAATATAAACTTAAAAAATCTTTAGAATGAACAAAACGTCAAAAAATAATATATGTTGCAAAAAAAACAACAACAAAAGAAAAAAAAAGAGAGAAAAAAGCAAGAAAACAATATTTTCCAATGTTTATGAATTAAAACAGAGAAGCTTGCTAAGCGAATTGTTTACAAAAGAAAAATAAAACCTTTTATTCAAACCAACTTCCTTTAATACAGCTCAAAAAGCGTAATATATGAAGAAAAATAAATGAAAAATAAAAAATGCCAGAACTAATAAATTAAACACCAGATATGAATATTAATGGAGGAAAAAAGAAAATTTGCAAAAATATGCAAAAATGGTCGAATTTACAACTTAATTAAAATCTAATTTGAATTATAAAATAATTTTTACAGAATTAGCTCCCTTTTGTGCTAATATATCACTGTGCCAAATTTGGTCACAGTAAGTCCAATGGTCTGAGCATGCATAAAGAACAACAAAAACAAAAAAAAACATACATATATACTTTTAAAAAATTTCTCTTATATATATATAAATGTAAGCGTATTTAATATTATGCCTGACAAAAGCATGACTGCAACATAATTATTGTATACCAGTGTATGATATCAGGTAAGTGGCAACAGTAAGATGTGTGCTACTTTGAATTTGATTTTTAGAAATAGTCTAGAGAGAAACGATTACGAGAAGACATGAGTATGTTTGAACGAAGTTACATTGTACACAGTTACGAAGTGAAATGGTTGTGCTTAATAAATGTTGTTTTGTTTCAAAATAAGTCTACGAATGTCAATTGAAAAGCCAACAGAAACTAGAAGTGGGATGAATTAGAAACCTGTGACTGAAATTCTCATCAACAGTTAAGTAAGATGGAAGGAGTGTGAAATTTAAAGTACATTATGAAATTTTTTTTTACGTTAATTTGTAAATAAAAGTGTAGTGAACTACAAAAATGCCTATCTTCGCTGGAGCAAGGAAGTGCGATTTGAAGATATTGGCTGAAGAGCTTGGAGAAACGGTCAATGACAGCCATAAATTGAAAGATTTGAAAAAGATGATTTTGGCGAGCAAAGAGTATGATGAAGAAAGCGCCAAGGAATGGATGAATATGATCATCAATGAAAGGAAGGAAAGAGAAGAAAATGAAATTAGGCAAGAAGAAATGGCTGAACAGAAGCGGAACGAGGAACAAGAAATTGCTGAACGAAGACGCCAAGACGAAATCCAAATTGCTGAACAGAAAAGGCAAGAAGAAATTGAACTAAGAAAACTACAATACGAGGAACGGAAGTGAAAGGATGAAATGGAAGTCGAGTTGCAAAAAAATATGCCTTGGAGCAGAAGGTAGGTCTTTAAATTCAAATTCTGTCGCCAATCAAAATGTAAACAGTACGCAAATTAAGCCAAAGTTAGAAATTCATCATTTGATGCAAAAATTTAATTCCAATGAAAACGATATAAGTTTATATTTAATTATGTTTGAACATCTGGCCAAACAAGCTGAAATATTAGAAAACACTTGGGTAACTCATTTGCTTGGCTTATTGCCATATGACATTGCGCAATTAATTGCCAGAGAACCAGATGAGATTGCAAACGATTATGGCGAAGTTTAAAAGATATTGTTGAAACGGTATAAGTTAATGCCAGAAAAATTTCGCCAAAAGAAAGTGAAAATTAATAATTGTGATAACGTGCAAGCTTAAATTGATACAGGAAGTTCGTGTTGTCTGTTAAAGATTCAGTTGCCTAGAAACTTAAACTGAAATTTGAACGTGCTGTCAATAAAATATACGGTTTTGGAAATCAAAAGATGCCTGCATTAACATCTATTGGAAGAATTAAAGTCGATATTGAAGTTGATAATGTAAAGGCCGAAAACATAAGCATATACGTTGTTCCTGACGATGCGCAGTCAGTTGATCTTATCATCGGACGGACATGGCTTGATCTTCCTCATATTGCTTATACAAAAATAGGGAAAAGAGTTCACATTGGATACTGTAGTGATGCTATTTTTGTTGTGTGGGGATGCTATTAGTGATTTCAATTTGTATTTGCTATTTTTGTTTTATCATACTAAATCACTATGAGTAATGTGGTTGTCAATTTTATTTATTTTTTTTTGGGGGGGGGAAACTGGTGTGTCAATTTTTATTAATATCTGTCATAATTGGACTTCCAAGAGACTTTTTACAAATGAATCATCTTCCTTCTTGTGTTCAGTGAATGTTTTATTTAATTTTATCAATGAATTATCTTCCTGCTTGTGTTCATTGAATTTGATAATTTAATCTTATAACTTAAATATGACTTAGTTTAAGCGTCAAGCGAATTTATATTCCTTTTATGTGTTTATTGAATTTGATAATTTTATCTTATAATTTAAATATAATTTAGTTGATGTATCAGATGAATTATATTCCTTCCCTATGCGTTTATTGAATTTTATAATTTAATTTCATAGCTCAAATAGGATGTAGTATAAGTGTCAAAATGGGTGACTCTTTCTTGGTACTTTTCTTGCAAATGAGGCTATTTTGTGTTATTTCCTTCTCATGGGTTTTAAAACTTAATCGAATTATTAAAATACGCAATTCCTTGAATAATTAATTATAACTTCTACTTGGTTAACAAAAAGAAATCGAATAGGTAAGATACAAAATTCCCTGGATTCAGGGCGAAATTCGGCTGAACGTTCACTTTTTTAGGCCTAGGCGTGGGGGGGAAAACTTGTTCTTTCAACATCCGGTGGGCTTCCACAAGATGGCGAATTTTTTTAAAAGAAGGGAGAGCAGCTTGAGCCCCCTTCGTCCTCTCCAACTCTTGACCAATGAACTCCGAATTCAAGGCGAGGCGGTGACGTAGGAGCGGGCCAGTATTTAAGAGCGCGCCTAATGCGTCTCGACCTTTTTTCGTTTGGCATTGAAGCGACCCCGGTTTGCGGCGAGAAATCCTCTCTCCCTACTCTTCACCCCTCTGCGGACGAGATGGACACTTTGTCCTGCCCGGCGGTGATAACGGAATAAGGGGAGTGAGGTGATGTAGCGTCGGTTCTCCTTCGAACGATGCAGCGTACGATGGAGGCGAGGATTTAATCCACCAACATCAGCTTGACATCTACGCCTTTTGGTATAAGAATCAAAAAGGCTACAGAAGGATGAGGCATGTGATTCCTTAGCTGCAGTAGTTACTACCAATTAGAAGAACTTTGGGCAAGCGCCCACACACAAATCAAAGACCGACGCAGATGGGGTGTTCTACCCATAGTTCCCGTATGAGGATCCAGCGGAGCTGCTTGTGATCTGGCCAAATTTTTCCCTACGATGAAGTTTCCCGAACTTTGGGCAATCACCCATGCATAACAAAGACCGACGCCGATGTGTTGATCCACCCGTAATTCACGAATGAGGATCCAGCGGAGCTGCTAATGAACCGGCCAATTCTCCCGTACGACGTAATATCCCGGCTCGCTTGAGCACCCGGTCCCAATGCGAACCAGCAGAGGAGACGGCCAATCCCAAGCAGAGAAGGGGTATCTGACCAGTCAGAAGGATCCAGCGGAGCTGCGAATGACCTGACCAATTCTCCCGGTACGACGAATTTTCCCTGATCCCTTCATCACCCGGTCCCGATGCGAACCAGCGGAGGAGACCACCGTTCCCAAGCTGAGAAGGGGTATCCGACCAGACAGATAAGTCAAAAGTTCTATTTCTTTTCTTTTAGTGGGTTTGTTTTCTTTTAACCGTTCCTCTCTTATCGCAAGAAGGAGGGAAAACTGCATTTTAATCTTCGAATGTATTCCATGCTTGAACTTCATGTTCCGGACACTGATGGTGAAATTTTGTAGCTAGGATGGGAGGAGTAAAATTGGGGGGGGGGGGGAAAGGTTAACTGATGATGTAAGCAATTCTAAATCAATGATAATGTGTTTGTAGCCAAGAAAACCTTTTTTTTTTTTTTAATCATGCAATATGTATTCTAGATTAATGATTTTATGTTTTGTTCAATTGTGCATGTGTGCGGGATTCTTTTGATGCAATATTTGAATATTGTAGTGGGGTTTTATTTGGGGCTTGAGTCGTGAAAAGTATGAATGACGTATTTTTTTTGGTTCTGTTTAATTAATGATGATTGGTTTCACAGTAGGAAGAGAGAAATAATTTGAAAGGAAAAAGGAGACTTAAGAAAATAGTTGAATGAAGCAATGTCTTAGCAATTGTGCATTTTTTGTAAGCTAATCGATATCGATGTAATATAACCCTGGGAATCAACAGCCTTTTCGGTAATTAAATTTACAGTGGGAAAGTGGGGTTCTGCGACTCACGCCTCAAATGATCCATCCTAATCTTGTGAATTTTAAAATGTTATTCGGTTTGGGTGCCCTCCGTTAATTATTATCATTACTTGATCATGTACGTGAAGTTTTATTTGCCAATTTATGTTGCTCTTTATTATTCATTTCTAATTTCAATAAATGTATTTAACTTTAAAAGTTGCTGATTGGAGTCATTTTCACACAGGTCGACCATCATTTAGATCATTACTGAGTCTGGTCGAACTTAAGAACCAGGGTTTATTGCGGCCTAAGCTTTTGAGTTACCTATAAACTTGAAATCTAACTGTGAGAAATTCTTAATTGATGACTGAGTAAAAAATTCTTCCTGTCATTTAAGGCAATTTTAGCTAATGTAAATCTAGTAACCTTAGATTTGGGATACTACAACTATTGAGCAGCTTCAATTTTTTTAGGTGAGTGTATAATCAAAATTTGAATAGGAAAGATTGCTGAAAATGAAGGCAAGATAATTTTAAGTGTAAATTGAATAATTTTGTAACTTCTTTGATCTGATATTAAAGGTTAATTGACAAGCGAGTAAAGTAAAATTACAACGGATTTTATCCTAAGGAACTATACGACTAAACCTGCTAGCTTGAAGTAAAATCACGACAATACTGGGAAGATGAACTATTTACAAACTTTGACTGATGGAAAGGTAAATCGAGTCTGTCTTAAACGTCTTGAAACAGCTCAGTTAGAGAGTGAAAGTTTGCAGATTAAAGACTTTTTCCAACAAAAGATGATAGGCAATTTGGCGAATGATCTTAAAATGGTAAGGAATGAATTACGACTTCTACAAGGAGATATTAAGAACTTTAAGGAAGAGCGACAATCATTGCTTCTTCAAATCCGTGAAAAGAATAAGAATGCTGACAACTTGAAAAGCATCAACAACTCTTTAGTGAAAACGAATTCATATTACGACAAAAACAAGTCAGGTAACGTATAGCTTCGTAAAGGAGACATTGTGACAGAAGAAAACCCAACACGACAGGTGAATTAACAAAGACGCACCCACGGACCCATGGTTGTCACAGAAGTACGCCCTAGTGACACATATAGAATCTCACAACTAGAACCTAGAAATGGCCGTCCTTATGCTACAATAGTTCATGTCAGTCAGTTAAAGGCCTGGAGAAGCTGGAATGAAGATGATGATGACTCTAGTATGAATTCTTATAATGAACCTGAGATGCAAAAATCCAAACGAACTGTACGAAAACCACTGCGTTATGGAGATTTTATGCCGGACAGATAGAACTTCTTTTAAATGTTATATTTCACTTTGTTTTATCTTTTATGAATGTATATTTGCTTTGTTTTTGTAATGATATTACTGAATGTAAACAAAATGTGGTTCAATTGAGGTCAATTGAAAAGTCAGGATGGTCGAATGTAAGCGTATTTAATATTATGCCTGACAAAAACATGACTGCAACATAATTATTGTATATCAGTGTATGATATCAGGTAAGTGGCAACAGTAAGATGTGTGCTACTTTGAATTTGATTTTTAGAAATAGTCTAGCAGGGTTTGTACACATTTCCTTAAAAGAAAATCAAGGACTTTTAAGGACTAAAAAAACCAAAAAATAAGGACCTCTAAATTGAATAAACTTAACGAATTGTCGCACGCATTTTTAAATAAAATGTCTCATTTTTGCAAATTTAACCTATTAGATGATAAATTACATAGAAGATACATCACAAATTTAACACAACAAAACTCCTAAAAATATGAGTTAATAAATTGATGGAAAAAAAAAACCCCATGAAACTGGTAATCAAATATCTTTTAATTCCAAACTTTTTTCATTCAATTTTACATCCAAGGCATTTATTTTAATTTCTTTTTCAGATATTGTTTTTCTTAGTTCATGCGATTGAATAAATAAATTTATGTTCTTTGACTTTTCAGCCTCATTAGCTAAATCATTTGCTTTCTCATTTGTTTGGTGTAGGTCCGTTTGGAGGAACATTTTCTTTTGTTTTAAAAAATCTATTTCCTCCTCTAAAGCTTTTCGTTTCAGTTGTTTTGTTTCAGTCTTTTCTTTGGATCTTTCACTTTCTAAATACTGCATGTATTTTGCTCTAGATGAGGTGGCAGCCGTCCTCATTTCTTTAGTAATTTTTAAGTCATAAATAGCCCCAGACAGCTTAATAAATTCATGATTTACACGCTGGGAGATATATGAAGCATCTTTCAAATTTTCTATTTCCAGGGCCTTGTTCACCGAAAAACCTCATTATCCATGTGACAGTTCTAATACCATTTTGATAATCTTCCAAACTTTTTCATAATAATTATTGTTAAAATAAGTTTGTAAAAAAGTATCAAGGGAATCACTCTTTGGATTGAAAGAAGTAAATTCAAATGAATTTGGCTTTACAATATTTAACAGAAAATCTGCATAGAGTAACAAAATTTCGTCACAATTTTTTTCCAAAATACGTTTATTTTGCGACAACACAATCAATACCTTTTTCATTTTTTCCTGTGCTTTTTCGGGATATCCAGCCATTACTCGTGGATCAATGCAAATCGCAGGTCTTACTAGTATGTAATTCACAGAACATTTCTGCATGAAATGTTTTATCATTGTTATGATGTTTTTCCAACTATCTTGTCTGAGTGTGAAAACATCCTTGTCTGCTATTCCTTACTTTTTATCTTTTCTTTTATTAGTTGCTCTGCAGCAAATCCTAAATACACTTAACTTTTATCATTATACAAGTTTGGGTCACTGAAGTTGAATTTGCATAAAGTCTCAGGTTTCTCAATTCTTTCATTCTCTGGTTTCAAAATTTTGAAATGTTGAATGCAATCATTTACAAGTTTTAAAAACATCACTGGCAAAAAAATGGAAGTTTATCACTTTGGTACTGTTCTAAAAATGGTAACAGCACTTTTGACAATCATTCCTATGGAACCATGGACCAATAAAGGCCATCTGTAATTCCTCCCTTATTTCCCAAGGTGTATGCGATGGATATGTATTTGTGGAACGCGAGCAGTGTCGTCCCCCCACCCCCACCCCGTTCCGCGAGAGCCACGTCGACCAAGATTAGAGCCGCCGAGAAGGAGGAATTAGAAAAACTATAATCGGTGAAATTTTAAATTTTTTAATAATGGCAGAGTAAAAAGTAAGGACTTTCAAGGACTTTTTACAAATGGGGCATAAAAATAAGGAATTGTAAGGACTAAATGTAAAAGTAAGGACTTTTAAGGACGCGTACGAACCCTGTCTAGAGAGAGACGATTATGAGAAGACATGAGTACGGTACGTTTGAACGAAGTTATGTTGTACGCAGTTACGAAGTGAAATGGTTGTGATTAATAAATGTTGTTTTGTTTTAAAAGAAGTCTACAAATGTCAATCGAAAAGCCAACATATATATATATATAAAAGTGATGAGACAAGGAAAGTAGATTGAATAAAAAAAAAATTGTTTTCAGTTTCATAATAAGGATGGAAGAAACATACATACATTTATAAGGATTTGAGTGAAGATTTGAAAATTTATTGACTATGAATTTCGTTAAAATAGTTCCAGCCATACTTATATAAAATGAGTTAGTGGCATAGAAAACCTGACGATAGTAAATAACCAACAGTAGTGTAGACGTAACACCAAAAATGAAAGTAGAAAAGGGAGCAGCCATGTTATTAACAAACACTTTTCATTTTGTTTATCTTTGTGAATTATACTATAAATAAAATCTTGCATGAATTATTGAACATTTATACATTTTCTAAAATATAATAATTGTTTTATATGGATTTAATAAAGTTATAAATTTTCCATTTTCAAACAGAAATGTAGATTCAAATGCTGCAATATCCATTTACATAATATTTTCAGGAAACTAATCAGCAGAGTAAACAGGGCGATATGTGACAGTGCAAGCTAGAGTAGATAAGATAATACGTACCTATAATAATGCATTCCTCCAAGCAATGAAACACATATCCAAAGATAATTAACTTGCTCAGTTTGATATCCAATGGCAAATTTGCCATAACTCTGCCAATGAAGGTTAAATCTCCATCAAATGGGTTACTTCCTCTTGAAGTTAGAGCTAATGCCTGAAAACAATATATCCATGAAAGATTTATTACTATAATTTCAGATAAAGTATTTTTTCAACCAACTTATATAGGGTGTCCTGAAAGGTCATAAAACTTTACAGGTAGGTCAGGCATATAGAAAAGGCCATTTTTGTAATAGAAGAAAAGGTTGGAAATGCAAAGAAGAGGGCTCTTTGTCAGTGAATTAAGAAGAGGATACACTAGATAAAATGCACAGCATATATATAAAAACAAATTTACTGAAACTGTTGGACTTTACTGCTGAAATACAAATTTACAATACCACAACAACCCAGTTACATGAATAACAACATGTGAAGTATGCATTACTTCAGACAGCAAGTCCTTTGAATATACTGTGTATGTACTTATATTAAGTACGCCAAAGGGTTATTATTGATACTGTGTTCTACTTGAAATTCTCGTATCTGACATGCTGCATAAGACTTGTAATGCAACTGTGTTGTTGTGCAATTGTAAATTTGCATTGCATTAAACCTGTGGTGTACATTTTATCTAGTATATTCGTTTCTTTTACTTAATTCACCGATTAAGATTCCCTTGTAAAGGTTGCCCTTAGCATCATCACAAAAATGACTTGTTTCTGTATGCCTGACCAGGGTTGCGGTGATTTAAATCAGTTGATTAAAATCACTGATTTAAATCGCGATTTAAATCAACTGATTTTTTTTAAAAAAATCACTGATTTAAATCACTTTATTTTAAATATCAAGTTAATCTGCTTTAATGAAATAAAATTGTTCATGCATCTTTAAATAGTGATTTTAAAATATATTTAAATATATATTTAAAGAAAGACTATATAGAACATAAAAAAAAATATTTCATTGAATTGATGTAACTAGAGTATTTTCTATATCTTTATTTTTGACAACGCAAGCAAATTAGATTTTAACCCTTTGCGGCGCAAGACAATAATTTTTTTGAAATATGATGAGAAAACATCATGAACGGGTTTAGTTTATTGTCTAGACATAGAATCTACAAAAAAAATTATTTTAAAAAACTTGCTTCATTCCGGGAGGGGGGCTCATGAGAACCCCCTTAGATACAGCCACCGTGATACACTCGAAAATTATTGTTGAATCTTACAGAAAATTATAAATTAAAACTTCAAGAATATTGGAGCAAAATTTTCGAGTTACTTTGCTAAAATTGTTAAACATCCAGATCTAAAAAACTTATCTCCGAGTCAAGGAATTTTCCCGAACTTTATCTCTACAGGGTTCGTACTCCTCCTGAAAAACTCCTGAATTTTGCTTTTTTTTCTAAGGGCCCTGAAAACTCCTGAAAATTGTGTTTTTTATCCTGATATTTCTTTGTCTCCTGAAAAATTACAATCGAAGAGGAAAAGATAAAATTATTATAAAACATAAAAATATGACGTTTCTATTTTTCCTTATTCATAGAAAGTTGCTGGAATCCAGAATTCTTACTTCTGACCTTACTTAGCGCCGAAAGAGTCTACCGCGCATGTTCCGAGTCACCGCAATCGAGAAAGATGGGAGAATTGATATTTAGTATACTTTTTTGCCAATTTTATAAAACATTTCCACACTATATCCCCTTCTCCCCTACAATTGATTTTTATTTTCATGTTATCTCTTGAATTTTCTGTACTGTACTCCTGAAAAAATCCTTAGAAACTCCTGAATTTTACTATCATATATACAATATGAACCCTGCTCTAATAATTCCTATTCTGAAACAAAATTTCATAAGACTGCTATATACATTCTAAAAGGAGTACTATTAGCCCTATCCTAAACCTTTTATTTTCATGTATTTATATCAGGATCATGTTCACAAAGAAAGAACATAGTAAAATGCAGTGAGTTTCATTTTAATATTGGAGAAAACTAAATAGTGTTGGGGACAACAAAGTTTTTATATTGCAATAATGTTCAAATGTAAGATAATTAAGTAATGCATATAAATGCTCCAAAAGATATACAAACATTTACATAGTGCATTTTAAACTATGATCTGTACTTATAAAAGACAATGTTTGTGAGCTTGTGCGCAATGTCCAGATGAATCTATCACACTTACAGTCATGAAATTTGGCACACAGGTAGTCCTGATGGTGAGTCAATGCACCTTGAAGCCTGAATTTAAAAATTTTATTTAGAAATTTTTTTATTTAATGTTTTGGGTCAAACAGATTAGGAGTAGAGATAGCTTCAAAACTTGTGTTTGTAATGAAACAAATGAGCAGCTGAGTGTAAAATTCCATAATATTTTAACATACAATAATATATCTATAGTCAAGAAATTACAATTTTTATTATATTGTTCTTTTTTCCTTAATAAAATTATCTTATATTTCAAAAGTATATTATTGTTATATTTTAGTTCAAAAATATTTTTTAAATAGTTGTTACATTTTTGAATTAAATTTTAATTTTTTTTTTTTAAATAAAGTACAGCTTAATGACTGGTATGTTGTTATATATACATAATTCTATGACTGTAATGCTCATTGTCTAATATACAAATGTTAAATAATAAAATATATATATATAGTTTTAAAAAAATCATTAAAATAAAAAAAATCTTGATTTAAATCAAAAAAATCCGATTTAAATCAAATAAATCGATTTTTTTGAAAAAAATCAAAAAAATCGACAACCCTGTGCCTGACCTATCTTTAAAGTTTTTAAATGACATTTTGAAACACCCAGTACACAGGAACAGCATAACTGATAAGAAATATTTCCCATATTAAATATACTTCCACCATATAAAGAAAGATAAAAAATATACCTCTTTCAACTGCAGAACAGCATTCCCTATATCAGATAAATCAGGAGGATCTAAAGCATATGCTAGCATTTCTTGAGGCTCACAAATATTTAATTTTTTGATATGAAGAATGGTATTGGTAAGTGGACAACGCTGAAAAATATTAAAATATGTTAACAGATTTATTTTTGGAGATAGCCTTTCAATACACTATCCATGTATACATAATTAGAAATCTCTAAAAATTATATAAGCTTTATTAAATTGTTGTTGACATATCAATGGAATGATGAAAACATGAAATAAAAACTCAATGCAATCTAAAATCCAATCAGATGCCTATTAAAAAGATTTACAAATAATAAAATAATAGAAATAATATTTTTTAAATTTTACTATACTCGATCAAAAACCAAAATTGCAAAAAAAAAGATAAAATTCACATAAAATAAATTTACTAATATGATTGAAAATGAACTAAAACTGTTTTTGAACTGTAAAAATAATTGCTTCAAATAATTTTAGTGTTTACAATATTATCTCAATGGTCATTTAACCTTTATTTCAGGAATGCTGTATTCAGGCAATTGATTGTAAAATGCCAATGAGACTAGCCTATAAACTTTTCCAATGTCCACTCTTCCAGCTCGTCCTACAAAATAAACAAAAATCTAATAGATTGCTAAGTAAAAAATGAATTGTTATTAAAAAGTTATACAGATGTTCATATAAAACTGAATAACATCCTGAAATATTCTTGCAAAAAGTATAATCATTTAAAGAAGAATGTATAATAGAATGAAATAATAGTCTTTTAAATAAAAATAAAGAATACTATGATTGAAAAAAGATATATATATATATTACTTTTGGTTTTACACACACGAACTACAACAAAGTTTTGTTTTTGAATTACATTATTTGACTTGATTTTTTTTATTATATGGCCATGCCACTTTGAATGCTATTTATTATCTTTCAACATTTAAGAATTCATTATTCAA
The DNA here is from genome assembly GCA_013235015.1 of Araneus ventricosus. Lineage (NCBI taxonomy): Eukaryota > Metazoa > Arthropoda > Arachnida > Araneae > Araneidae > Araneus > Araneus ventricosus. The sequence continues at coordinate 460,732 of BGPR01000319.1, forward strand.
ACTCATAAAAGAAGGTAATGCTATATTTGATACATCACCTACTTTTATGAGTTTTGAAAATTCAATAATGACGAAAGCATTTTAATCTCATTTACCTTCTAGTTCATTTAAGTAAGAAAATCTACCAGTTTTGATCAGGGTACAATACAGACACAGAGGAGTACTGCTTTCTTAAAGTAAAATATCAGTGATTTTTAGAAATGATACTAAAGAGCACAGATATATGCTAATTAAAACTAACAAACCTTTTCTTTGTACACAATTGGCCTTTGAAGCCCATTCTAACTGCAAGCAGGTATAATTTGTAGCAGGATCAGTAACCAAATTCTTTGTCAAACAGAAATCAATCACTAAAATAAGAGTATAAATGAAAAAAAAAAATAATAAATTACTTTGTAGTTTGACAAAAATACTGGAGATATCAATCATAAATACATACAAAAATAACACAAACTGCTATATTTAAACAAAAATAAAATGCAAATCAAATTATGCATTTTTATTATTTGCTTTATTTTCTAATCTTTTAAGTATGGTATGGTTTCCATATATAATTATAAACCTATACAAGACATATTTTATCGATCGTTTCTGCACAGCATTTCTGAAATCAACATCTGTAAAATTATTGCCTTGTAAAGGGGTAAAAAATTAGATCCTTCTAATTTTTAAAAATTTGCATCCTTTTGCTTAGCATGATTCATGTTGCACTCCTAGAAGAACAATGTCACAATTGAAAAAAATATATGTTTTGAGTTAAACCAGCAACAGAAACAACTCTAGAGAACAATGGCACTTCTACCCAGTGGCATATGGATGATAAGTGGCATCTGAGGCACAACAAGAATTTTTTCATGCCCAGCTCTAATCAGTGGCTCATCAAGTATAAATGGCACCAAGGCATAGTATTAATTTTCCATTCCATTATCATATTTGGCTTTAAAAGGTGGCATGGGTGCATTAATGTTTTGTCTCCATGAGACTGGTGCCCTGGCATCTACACCCTTTGACTCTGGTCAGTATGCCACTGCTTGTACCCTCTAGCAGCAACCATTACAAACAGATTTGTAAGACTGCCAAACCAGGTAGTTATTAGTCAAGACCTACTCACTATGGTTTTAACTCAGAAATACATTTTTTCAATTGTATGAATGCTCTTCTAGGGGCTACAATACTTATTTTAATTGCTTACAAAAACATTTCTTTAAACTATAAAATTATCTATAAGGTGAACAGTGTTTATCGAGTTGGTATGCCTCTCAATATTTTATCCTAACCTTAGTGAACAAAAATGTAGATAACTACATAAGGTTTTGTGATTTCTTGCCAAAATGAAAAGTTCCAGAATGAGCTCAAATTTTAGAACTGCAAAGTATGGTGAAGAATAAACTTATTTCTTTTTCTATTACATTCTACTTATGTCTATAAAATATATGTCAATCTAAAAGCTACCCAAGAAAATTTTGAAACAATATGCATATAAAAGGTATCGAAAAATTATTGGACACATTATACAAATTATGTAAAAAAAAAAATACATAAAAACATTGAAGGGTTTTTTTTTAATGTCATGTACTAATAGCAGTTTTGTTTCATGTCATTGTTATTCCCAGAATCTGATAGATGGTGCTAGGTGTAATCTGATGAAAACTGTACGAGAAAATTTCAATTAGTAATCATATCAATCAATCTCCAGATTTAAATACCCTGGATTGTATAATGTGGGGCTATGAGAATGATTGTGTTTGTCAGAAGCTTAGTACTAAGTTCCACGAAGTGAAGGAGCCTATCACAGCTATTATTCAATTCATAACTACTCAGAAGCTTGCAAATAGGTGACATGAAATCAAGTATTGCTTGAAAATGCTAAGCACAACCAAAGGAATCCCAGCATTGTGATTTATTAACTTTTGAAGGTTCTATTGTAACATTAACAATAAAGATATTTGGTTACTATATCTTCTAGTTTTTGCTTTACACAATTTTGCAATGTGTCCAATAATCCTGTACATCCTGAAACTATAACAGAAATATACAAGCAAAAAAACTTCAGCTACGCAAACAAATGTGAAATATAATAATCTTTACAAATGACGAATACAAATATTAATTTAATCAAAAAAGTGAAAAGTTAATAAATATAAAAATGATTAATATTACAAGAAAGTCGAAAGCTCATTTATGACTTCTGACACTCTCTTAATTTTGATTTAAATCAGATAGAAGTATTTAGAGATTGTGTTTAATAAAAACAATAGTTCTCTAAAAATAATCTTTATTATTTAAAGAATTATTCAATTTATTTACCTGACCAAATTCCATACTTACCATATTTTACATCAGGCACAGTGATTGAACTTTCAGCAATATTAGTTGATATAATAACCTGAAACAGTATTGTATGATTAAAAGGAAAAAGCACCTAAGAAAATGTACTTTTCACTCAAAAGCTTGTAAAGAAGTACCTTTCTTAGATCAGGAGGGGCATTTCGAAAAACTTTAGTTTGTTCTTCTACAGTTATTGATGAATGAAGAGGAATGATCCAAAAGCTAACAAATTATAGAAAAAAAGATATATCAATAAATACAAATAATTGCAAACAATCTACAAGAGTTATTTTAATTAGCTGTGAGACATTTGAATCTTAGCTATACTCTTTTTTTAACTAGTTGTGTAGTTATGAAGTTAATAGATGACACAAGCAATAAGTTGAAGCAGAATCATTCAATAATAGAGGATAGTTGGAAATGGGTTTAGCATCATTTTAATTAGATTTGGCAGGTAGTTTTAATAGTTTTCATACTGACATCTGAGCTGAAAATAGGATTGTATTTAAGCTGTATTTGATGCAAGATACATTCTACATTTTCTAAAATATTAATCTGAAAAGGTATTTTGGAGGTAGTCAACAGGCTTAAATTTTGAATGCAACATAGTAAAATAACAATACTGTTATAAATAAAATGTTACAGATAATAAACGAAATTCCATACACATATAAAAATTCCAAAACCAAGCGTCTAGAAAAGATGTAGTGGAGTTACAGGAACTTTTAGTTTGACACTGTGATGGATAAACTTTATCTTAATAACACATTGTAAAGAAACCCAATAATTATTCATGCAACTCATTAGACTAAACAACATAAATAAATCAAAAATATTTATTGATTTGCCAGGATAATGGTTTAGCATTAGAAAATAATAAGTATATATACAATTGTAAGAAAAGTTGCTTTGCAGAACAGACAACAAGCATTGTATAGAGTGATGGAGCTATCAAGTATCATCTTACTCAATAAACTTGTTTTAAATTCAAGTGCAATACAGTATAAACTAGAGACTTAGCAAATAATTATTATTAAATTATTTGTTAATAATAATTTGTCTTGACTATTTTAAACTACTACAGGGATGGGGAACCTGTCGCCCTTTTGAGTTTCTTATGCGGCCCTACCAGTTCTTTACAATTTGCAATGGAATAATATACTTCCCTGTCATACAATAATAGTTACAGAACAATAATAAGAACCTGCTCATGCAGCCTTTTGCCCAACTGCTGAAATTTAATGAGACCTTTCAGTGTGAAAAGGTTCCCCACCCCCGAACTATTATATCATAGTACAACATTATGACTTTAAACAAAAGAACTTAAGTCAGACACATGCACATTAATTTCAGGTACAATTAAAGAGAAAAACAAAAATCTAATGCTCAATATTCCTTTTCCTTATAGGCAGTACAGATATAGTACTAGAAAAATTGTTACTTGCTATTGTTGTACCAGAAAACTATTAAGAGTTCACTCTCTCCCTCAACTAATCAACATTTGGCCATTATTTAATTGACTGTTTTACTTCCTTGTCCTGTTTAATCACCCATATGTGGTGGGTATTTTATTATTAATGAAGAAAAAGAACAGCAACTGCATGGTCAGTCAAGAAATTGCAGAACTTGTTTTCTAGTTACTTGAAAACAGTGGAAAGTGTTTTGCAGTTTCTTCTGCAAAATCGTCATAGTAAAGGGTTTTTAAGTTTAATTCTACCCCCAACCTAACAGTTATTTCAAGTTTTAGATAATTTACTTAATTTAGCTAGGAGAACAAGAAGATTTTTTTTTTTTTTTTTTTTTTCCTTTTTTGCATAACATGAGGGTTTTCAAATAATTAATATATATTTTAAATCTAAAAAAAATAATCATTATTTGATGAATATGACTAACCTTATAAACATTTAGAAAAGAAAATTTAATTCAGTGACTTAAAAATCAGCAGTACATATATAATTTGTAATAAAAATATTGTAAAGTGTGAGGCAAATCCCATAAAGGTATGGTATGAATAGAACAAAAATAAATCCACATCCAAAGCATAAAACTTAACTCCAAAAATTACGTAACATATAACATGAGTTTTGATTTCATTGGAAATTACATGAAATCTAAATTTACAACTTTCTCTAAATGGAGAATGTGAATACACTGATTTCGAAATTAAAAAAAGTATTAAAAAGCATCCACAAATTTAATCATTTTAAAAATAATATTTCACTTACTAATTATTGAAGCTATCATCTTGGAGCTTCTTACTTAGAGCACAAATTTCTTCATAACCTATGAATAATTTAAAAACTAAGTGATTTTCAAAAATCAAATATTAAAAAATATTCAATGAGAGTCTTAAAAATAAAAATCAACAATAGACGAGTTTCTCAGCAGTGAGTTGTAATTTCAAATTTTGCTTTCAGGGACCTTTTCTTTCACTTCCTTGAAAATTGGTATGGGGAAAAAAATAGTGAAGAAAATCATCTCTAATTAAAGGATTTTATTAAAATCTTCTAAAAATCTATTTCATTAAATTTCCTATTAGTTGCACTTCCCTATTTATTGTCTAACTTTGGCATGAGGGCAGGGTTTTTTTTAAAAAGGAAAATAGGGTCATTAATATGTTTTCCATCTCAAAGGGGCATTAAATTGAAAAACGGTTAAAAGTCTTGAAACAGGGCAACTAAAAAAATCCCTTTTCAGCAAGCTTGAAGGCAAAGGTAGATTCCTTTACGTTAATGTTACAAAAGTAATGAAATATTACATATTGATCAATACAGATATAGCCAATGACTTTATTCTTTCTACACATTGCAATATTTACACTATGATTCTGTTTTCATGACATTTAATTTTTTTACTATATCAAGGTTTTATCATTCCATTTTTCATTCCAAAAAGTTATGATAGATTTTTCGGTCAGTACATTGGTCAATTTTTAAAAATCTCAACACATAATCATTCAACAGGTAGGAGTCATAAAGAAATAAACAACTCAGCAGTGCAAATATCTCCTACATAACATTAAGCCAGCCTATCTGAAACAGTAGCAAGAAATTGACACTTGACACAGATGAAGAACTACTCTAGATCTAAAAATCAGTTTATTTAATCTAGGTTATCATATAATTGTGCAAACGTTGCTTTGTCATATGCTAAAATCACATGACATGAAACATTTAAACATTACTAGAATGGGCTCATTTAGAGAACCCCCTGGTTGGACAGATAATAGTCACTAAATTCTTAATACAGAAGAAAATAAATATTATTAAACATTGTGAGTTCCAAATGCATAGGATATTGTTTGCTCCAACTACTAGTTTGGCTCCTTTCCTAATTTACAGCAACCCTTTGAGGCCGCCATCTTGCATCTCTGTCAGAGTTAGAAGTTGTTGTTTGGTTTTCATGTCTGCAAGTGGTATGAGCATCGGAGCTCGCCTATGTATTTCACATCAAGTTTTTTATTAGATATTGAAACGCATATCTATTCTACTACATGAGTAACGCATTGGATTATACATATTCAAGATTGTTTTAGTATTTCACAACGCATTTACTTCATGTGTGACATCGCAGTTACCATGTTCAATTTTATTACTATTGTTCGCAACTGGCTCTTGCATGAGCATATTCAACTTATGCCAACAGGCAGCAGCCATTGAATTTATATCTGTGTATATTGGAATAACCTGTATATATGTAAATAAATCATATATTATAAATAATCAATACAGTCCACTCAATTTGACAAATAAAACGCAAACAGATATCAATGCAGCCATTTTGACCAGTAAATTTAAATCTCCATCAACAGTTAAAAGCAAATACACAGGCAGAAAACCCCAAAACAATTTTTAAGAATTATATGTTTTTCTATATAAAAAAGGATAAAGAGAACTCTTATATATCTTTTATAGCAATTTTATATTAAATTTATTAAACAAATCTTGGTGCAGCCATGTTTAGTTAAATATCAAATTAAAGTAATCTGGCAAATTAACTAATTATCAAATTAACTATTAAAATTAACTGTTTGATGAATTAAAATGAACTATTTACTTAAATAAAATTAAATATGTAATTAATTTTGACGATATCTTCACTAAAACCTTTTTTATGGCTCATAGTATATGCCAGCAATCTTAATCGTGTAACTATCTAATAATTATTTATTAGAATAATAAATATTATATTAATATTATTAAATAAAAATTATTGTGTCTATGTATGTATGCTCCACATCTCCTCCTAAACCATTGGACTGATTTCAACCAGAGTTAGCACACTTTTTATTTAAGACAAGAGAAAGTTTCCCTTCAAATTTTCAAAGCCCAAAACTTACTTAAAATTTCAATTAATTAAAAATTAAGCAAGTCGTTTTTCCGCGATATCTTGGGAAAACATTATCTCACGAAATTATTTTTAAACCTTCAGTGCCAAAAATTTCATTTCCATACAATTTGTTTCTCTCATTTTAATATTTTTTAAAACTAATTTTATACAGAATTCGCAACAATATTCTTTATTGTTGAAGAACAAGCATAATTTGAATATATATATAGTTGCCAGAATACATTCACAGAATTCTGGATGAATGCTGAAAGAAAATTTTAAAAATAGACGATTAACAATTTATATCGGGACTAACTAATGATTGATTTATTTTCATTCTCTAAATTGATGAATAATTAACTAGTTAATTTAATTGTTTCAACATATTCATTGAAACATTTCTTTTACTTTAGTAATTGTTAACAAAATTTGAAATAGCTATATAACAACTAATAATTTATGGAGAAAACGGCTGTTTTTAAGAATCGTCTGGTTCAATTGATATTCCCATTTTAATTAAAAACGTTTCAGATAAGAAAAAAATTTGTGTATTATAATTTTTATACAATAGTAGTTTTTACATTAGAAATATTAGACATGAAAGCATTTTAATCCGGAGAAAAGCCAGGTATATTAGTTTGTTTACCGTATAAAAAGTGGGAGTGAATGCAGCTGATGGGAGCACATAACTTCTAAGTAATTCTTGCTGTCAAAAAACTTTCAATATAAAAGTAGTTTGTTATGATAAGGTGATAATTCCCCTAATTGAAAGTTTGTTTCTATCTTCAATCTTAGCAGAGTAATGGGGAAATGATAAATTGGGAGGGGGGTTGAATAGCACTTTCCAGCTCATAACTTCTAAGCAATTTTAGCTGACAAAAACTTTTAATACAAAAGTTGTTCGTTATGATAAGGTGATAATTCGCCTACTTGAATTTTTTTTTTTCCCTATCTTTAGTCGTAACAGAGCTATTTGGAAATGATAAAATGGGGGAGGAGAATGAAAATGGCATTTTAGCTCATAATTTCTGAAAAATTGTAGCTATCAAAAAAGTTTCAATACAATAGTTATTTATTATGAAGAGGCAATAATTCGAATACTTTTAGTTATCATTCTATCTTCAATCGTAAAGGAATTATGGGAAAATGAAATTTTCAGTCCCCTACCATTTCCACCCCCTTTTAGCTGGTTAGCCCATCTACAAACTCGGCCAATATTTTCACCGACCTTGCAACATATCCCACGCCGGTTAAAATCTAATCAAAATTACTCTAGTTATCGTGTTCACAAAATAACATGGGCAAAAGCGTTATATGTATACGTCTACTAATACTAATACGGAAAAGAACATTTCGCCCTCTTTTCTCATAATGATTAGAGCTGCAAGAATGAAAGCAGGTGGAAGAGACTGCAAATGACGAGAGCTTTCCAACGAGGGTTAACATGCATAGGTTAAAATGTACTTTAAAGTTAGGGGGAAAGGAGGGGAAGGGTGGGAAAATCCCTTTTCAGCTCATAACTTCTAGGCATTTGTAGCTATCAAAAAAGTGTAAATACAAAAATTGTTTGTTATGATAAGGCGATAATTCGCCTAATTTGAATTTTGTTTCTATTTTCAATTGTAAAGGATTTATAGAGAAATGAAAATTTCCACCTCCCACCATTTCCACCCCCTTTGAGCTGGATAGCCCATCTACGAACTCGACCGAGATTTTTACTATCCTTACAACATATCCCACGTTGGTTAAAATTAAATCAAAATTACTCCAGTTATTGTGTTCACAAGATAACATGGGAAAAAGTATTATACATATATATACCTATATATATATATATAAATAAACTTTTTAACGAAGGGTGGTTTTGGGTTCTAGGGGTCATGATCGATGAAGATCTGCAGAAATTTTCCGAAAGTCGTGTCATGAGAACCATTGCAATAGGTAGACTTCCTATAAGGAATCTACCTAAAATAAACTTTTCTTCACTAAGCAAAAGCTACTTCATTTTAAAGATCTGAAGAGTTTATTATTTCAGCTAGCCTTACCACACTATACCATTATATTTTTTTCTAAAAGCTGTTTTCAGGAGGAAAACATATCTATTAACATTCATTTTCTTTATTTATGAAATATACTTATCTATAGATATTATATATATATATAAAATGATTTTGTTGTTCTAGTTGTTAAATAAAAAAACAGGCCGAGTTGTTAACTAATTTTCTTTTATTATGGGAGAGTGGCAGACATATGTGCATCTTAGTTGAAGTTTCAAGTAAAAAAGCGAACAGAAAATCCCTGCATTTCCTCAGGTAGGGATTTAGCAAATAGACACATGATCAAAGTGAAGGGAATATTGGCTGTTTTTAATAAATTACGTAAGCGTTTTAGGGCAAAGTCATGGCGGCAAGTAGTCACTGATTTCGTGATTTGTGTGTGCGTGGAAATGATTAAAATATTCTTTTAGTAATAAATATGCCAAAATGAGAGAATTATATACCTCCAGCGCGGGAAATAAAACGAAACTGGAGTTTAAGAAAAGTGATTTTCGAATACATTAAGACTTTAAAATATATAATATTAGAATTTGAAATAAAATTAAGTGAGATTATTACATATATATATATATATAAACCACTTAACAGTTTCTTTTTTCTGCCATATTGTGTCCAAAAGTAAGCACTTTTTTTTCTTACAAGCAATTTTGTATTCAAATTGATTATATAAATCCAAATCAGCAGTCAAAATAGTTATAAGTATAAATTTTATTAGTTTTTGATAATTTTTAATTGCGGGGGGGGGGGGGGAGGACAAAACTGTTTTACCTAGCCTAACCTGAGCAAAAAAAAAAATGGTTTACACTTGCTTTGGTATCCAACATTAATTAGACTGCTAAAGCCATCTACTAGAAACATTGCAAAGTAAAGAAAGCGAAAAAGTCGGGAAAATCAGTAGATTGGCTTAGAGAAATTACCTGCCCGAGCAGTATTTGGAAAATCGGGGAAGTCCCCTTTCGCAGTGCCAGAACGGTGTTCGGGCAAAACTGTTAAGTGGTTAATAATGTTTTTTATAATTATGAAATATATATAGATGCACCAGGAAAATCAGAATTTTTTTACAAAACATACATTAATATAATATCAAGTAGTAGAATCATAAAAGCAAACATATACAATTATGATAAAAAATATTGTAAAGATATTAAACAACATTTTGAGGAATCATGTTTACACTAGGTGATAAGAAATGAATATAACATCATACTAATTTGCTAACTCATTTTAGACACACTAAATTAAATTATCCTACTCCACAACAACTAATTTTTTATATATAATCAAGGATATTCACAAAGATGCAAATTAAAAAGTATTAACATATCCCATTTGCATTCATTAATATCTTACAAGTATTTAAATAAGTCATTTAAAAAGTATTAAAACAATTTAGATCAAAACAGATAACAGAAATTCACTACCTACTGATTTTTTTTCCTAAAAAAAGCTAACATTAGAAATTTACCTGGAAGAAAAATTAATACAGCTCCTCTGGAAGGTGCAAAATCTCTATCACTGGGCACTCTGAATAAAAGATAAATAGGAAAAGAAAATTACTATACTAAGCATTTCTTTGTAAATTATAAAATTATTTTAATTATAAGATGAACATTTTAAAGGAATATACTTTCTTACTAAAACAATATTTTCTAATTTATTTCACAAGTAATTGATAATTAGAATAACAAACTTGCATCATTATGATTTTGCATAGAAGGTTACGAAAAAGTTAAAAAGCAGAAAGAAACAAAAAACAGTGAATTGTATTTTTTCACATTTGTCATGGCACTGATATGACAATTCAATAAAGCAGATATCTTTAAATAATGCATTAAAAATAACTGCAATAAATCACAAATCCACACTTTAGTGTTTACTTCAAAAAAAGTTATATTTTGTTTTCAGTCAATTTGTATGCATTTTTTTAACTGTATGCACTGATTGATTTCAATGATGCAATAAGATTGTCTAGATATTTAATATCTCTAAAACTTTTGCTCTAGTTTTCATATACACCAGCTGACTGAAGTAGGGACAACTATTTCATCTATCAATTTTAGAATCAAGAATTTGAACTACATTTTCCAAGGGAAATGTCACATGATTCTTTAAAATTTAAAGTAAAATACAAAATTAACAATACTACTAGAATAATTAACTTCTGCAAAATGCTACAAAAATAAATAACACTAGTTTAATTTCTTTTAACACTGAATTTGAACACTTTTATTAAACCAATAAATATAACTAGTTGATCCCGCGCAGAGCATCAGCACTCAGTTATATGGATACAATTATTTTCCTGACACTTCTAGACCCAAACTGATGATTCAGCACTCCAAGAAAATATGACAAAAAAACCCAGCGGGAGTGATATTTTCTAAACTTTCTCGTATGCTTTCCCAAAAAGGTTCTATTTCCCTTTCCCCTGTTTGGATAAAAAAATTTGAACCTACTGTAACCCAGAATCCAATGATTATCAGAAGGTTTCTCATTGTAGATTATAGTGATTGTGCAATATTTACGTAAAGAATCAAATTCAAAGAGATGCGTAGCGATTAAATGTGAACCGATTTTCCACTCTTACTGTCTCACGGACAAAGTGGCGTAATCCTTCCGCGAGCACAGGCATTGCTGCCAGTACGCATGTGCATGGAGTTCGTTTCAAAAGTGAACAAGTATGCAATTATACAGACCAACAGACAGTCAGCCCATTGATGGATTTGGCCCAAAATTTTATACGGAGCTACATTCATGACGATAAAACTGTGAACCAAATTTTATCCAACTAGCTATTCAAGTTTTTGAGTTATAGTGTTCGCATGACCGTGGACAGTCAGACTTCCAGTAAATGGATTTTGTCCAAATTTTGATAGAAACCTACAAATTATGTTTAAAGACCACATACCAAATTTCATCCCCGTAGCTCTAATAGTTTTCGAGTTATCGTGTTCACAGACATACAGACACACATAATTCCAAAATTGTGTTTTTCGGACTCAGGGAGGTCTAAAACGTGGAGATTCGTCAAAATCTCGAGTTCGAATTTTTTGACGATTACAATACTTTCTCTTTCTATACTTCGTATACGAGAAAGTAAAAAGTTACCAAGTGGTGTAAGCATTACAGAAAAGTAGCCAATGTACAATGTTCACAATAGTAATCTCCATAATGTTCACCTCAATTTGTGAAATAATACTATTTTATCTTACTTAAACTATTTTGATGTTGATCTAAACATTCTCTGGATCGCCTAAGCCCATCTGCTTCATTTCTAACTGATCTCTTTTGTGAATTTCATCATATTGTGAATTATTCATCTTAAACTCATTTTATTCGAGAAAAAGTTATTTTACACTAGAATGAATATAGTAACAGGCTATGACTATGAAGCTATGCTGCCTAACATGGAGGAGGCTACCGGTTTTGTTTTGTAAATAAACATATTGTTGCCACTGGCAAAAGAGAAATTAACCTCTTTTCCACATACATTACTGTTTTATTCAGGGGAAATAATACATTAAATTCAAACACAGCTTTAAAATTATAAATATTTTGTACTTCAAAAAAGCATGCATTTTGCCTTGATACTTGCAGAAAAAACCTTAAAGTTGTTTATAATAAATTTTCATAGTAGAAAGAAATACGTCTCTCTTATCAACAATTTAAAACTTTCAAGATAAACATTTTAAAATTATTTTCATTTTTGAAAAATTTTACTTCCAAAAGTAAAACATCTATATGTTCTTTCATGTATGAATAATAGCATTTTTAATGAAAGAAGATAGGCTTTATTTAAGAGAGAAAATAAATTTAAAAAAAGATCAAGCAGTTTTCAAGAAGCTGGATAAGCATAAAATATTGCAAGACAATGGCAATGGAATACTGCTTTTTTTTTTTTCATGGCAATGGGAAACAGAAGAAAAATATTTATTTCACTTACTGTTGTTCAACTTTTTCAATTCTATCAAAGATAAGCATCAGTTTTTTGACAACTTCATACAGAACTGGATCTATACGAGGATTATCCATCTCAAAAGTAGGCATCTACAAATATTAGTGCACTTAAAAAGGAGTAGAAAACTATATCAATTGCATACAGACAATTTCACTGAACACAGCTCAAAAAACATATTAAATTTTTTTAATAAAAGGTCATGGCATAATACTAAAAGGAGTTATATTTGTCTAAAGTTACTTAAATTAAATTGCAAATTTCTTATTTCAAGATGAAATTGAAAGTCTGAAATAATTTGCGTGACCATCAAAAATCAAGCTTTCCAAGTGTATCCCTCCACAGTCTTGATGTCTCCAAACAGAGACTGACATTTCTTCACATCGATGCTGGTTACAGTACACATGCATTTGTAATGATACTTGTCTGAAATTATTCAATACTAGCCGCCTTTGGTGACCAGCTTGTTCGCAGGGACTATAATTTCAATTGAATCTCTTGTGTATAATTTGACATTCATGGTTTCCTTACCAAAGTAATTTTAAATTCCAAATCATGATAGACATTTAACTCATGTTCTTTCAGTATCCTTCCACCTATTTTGTTCGTTGTCTGCATGAACGTCCTAAATGGAGTCCAGTAACTGTCTGCGTCATGCATCATACAATGGCATCATCTTCACTCTCTTATTCCTCTTGAAAATATGAATTTGACTTTAACTTTAAAATGGTGAGGCACATTTTACTTCCAGCAGCATATTAGCTGTATGAAAATATGCTGATTAAAGCATATCACTAAACACAAAAAAAAATATTACCTTAGCTTTCAACAATAGAAGAGAAGCACGCAAATAAATATTTGCTTAAACAATGAAAACAGTTTGAATTGCTTTGTAACAATGAAAAGTATTGTTGTAAATTATGTCAATTTTTTTTTTATTTATTAAAATTATTGAAAAAATCATACCACAACTTAATTGATATCATTGAAAAGATAATTTCTCACACTTTCAGGTGGTGTAATAATAATTTTTGTGCTTTAATATTTTCCAAAATTATTAAGGATAAACGCCGAAATTGTGCTCAATTTTTAATTAATTAAAATTTCAAAGAAAGGGCTCCAAAGTGCACATTCCCACCCTCCAAAGTTTGTTTGTATCAAATTTTGTAGCGCTAGCTTGAGCGATGTGCCCTGCAGAGCACCAACACACAGAGACACATACACATTCTCCTTTATTATTAGTAGAGATGTACAGGTTATATTTTAGCAGAGCTTAAATTTATATTTGCTTCAGAATGTCCTGTTCATGTGTTGTACCTCGCATTAACTTGAATTTAAAAATCAGTAAAAAGTGTCGAGTTTACCTAAAGAACTAGAGCTACAAAACAGGTGAATTTTAGTGATTAAGCAAGAGAATTTCACTTCAAAAAATATATCAGGGTAAGTTAATTTTTAGACATTCTTATCTACACTATTAAAATCCGATTGTATGTATGTTTGTATGTCCGGCTATCTTCTCACGAACCGCCGAACGGAGAAGCGCGTAAAGCACCAAAAGATGGGGAATAATCCAGGGAAGCCATTTCGGCCATTTAAATTTCAAAATTACAATTAGTGAAAAAAATATTAATTAAAAACTAATTTACAACAATGCTTTTCATTGTTTCAGATACTTTCTAACAATACTTTTCATTGTTTCGGATACTTTATAACAATACTTTTCATTGTTGTAGCGCAATTCAAAATATATGTTCTTGTTGAAGTTGTTTACTTTAAAGAACATTGTTACAATAACAATAAAAGAGTGACGCTGACAGAAATAAAAAATGTATTGTTGGAAGTGTATAAATTCTTTTTTTATCCCATGATATAACGTCAAGCAGAATCATTTTAACGAATTTACAGGCGTGTTTTGTTTCTGTAAAGTTATGCGCCGAAAGATGTAGAATAGTTATGTTAGTGATTTTAATCATTATTCATTGATTTGATCAAGTTTAAATATTTCTGGTAGCTGCTATTTTAAGCTGATATTTGGAAGTTACTATTTTTGTCTTGTTCAATTCTCGCTTTTTCCGATGCCTAAAAGAAAAAGAGGAGTTACACGGATGCTGCCCGTAGACAGCAGGCAATTAGGAAACGTGAAAGGAGAGTTGTTAAAACTGACGAAGAAAGAAACCGCCGATTGTCAACTATAGCACAACGTGGCCAGAAGAGAAGAGCGGAAGATACAGAAGAACAAAGAAGTAGCCGATTGTCACTCAGTATTTCTTTTTTAGAGAGCTTATGTGTTTGGATTCATTAATATCGGGAAAAAATCATTTTCTTTCCTTTTTTGTATTAAGGTGTTTAACTTCGTAACGTTTGTTGGGGAAAGTAAGTGACAATTTTTGTTGAGAAAAACAGAGGCGGGCCATATGAAAATATATGGACCCCGAAGCCTCACATGACCTCGCTTCTCTCCGCCCGGGAATATCCCATTATTAGAGATAACCCGTGCAACGCCGGGCCATACAGCTAGAGTAGAATTAGATAGATTAGAAATTTCCAACCTATGGTACGCATTCCCCTGGGGTTACGCAAAGGACCATTTGGGGGTACGCGAAATAAAGTTGTTAATGGCGGAAACAAGAAAACATAAGGGATTAAAAAAGTTATAGAACTTTGTTCCTCCAAGTCCCTTGGTATTTAATAACCATACCACTTGAATAGTTGATTAATACGGAGTGTAATTATTAGCAATCCTTATAAGTTAATGCAAAATTATTACAATACTGATTTCATTTGTTTTGGCGTTAAACTAATACTATTGTAAAAATGCAATAAAAAATAAAATAAGTCGAGCAGATATTTTCCAGGCAAATGTCAAATCTGAGTTATTTAACTTTTAAGCTATTCTAAGCCCTTATAATTATTGATAAAAACTTCTTAGCATAGACGGTGGGGGAGGATATGTCAAAAATTAATCAAGAGGTGCACGAGGGAATAAAGGTTGGGAACCTCTGAGATATACCTTTCATTTCGCTAGGACACGGAATAATTTTTTTTTACAAAATAACAAATCTTTTTGTATTTTTTTAAATAGTCCATTTTGACACGTTTTCGTGGGCAGAATGTTTGAACAGCTCTGTTCGCCTTATTTATTTAAGAGAGAATATTGGGCATGTGTCACGTTACCTCACTTCTTTCCGTCAAGAAATGATACATTATTCGAGATAGCCCGTGCAACGCCGTGCCACACAGCTAGTTTTACCATTAAAATTTGTTTATACAAATTCATATTGACATTTAAAAAAAAATTAGTTTGGATTTCAATCCTGCAGTTGTCTTTTTCATATGAAAAAAGTTGGTCTTTTATAATCAGTTTTTGTTTCATAAAGTATATCGTTCTTGATATATGTATTATGGGAACATTTTGAACTAATGCAATTTTAAAAATTTTGTGATTTTTGTGCCTTTGTCGCACAATAGATCCATGTAGCTATATTGTAAGCAATACTGGTTTAATGAGTACATGTGCTTTTTAATAAATATATTCATTTGTCAGTCTTTATTTATTCCTTTCAAATCATGTTTTGATTGTCATAGTGAAATTCTATGAAATGTTTTCTATTTTTCAAATATGTATATGTAATAATCTCACTTAATTTTATATATTTTAAAATCTTAATGTATTACAAAATCACTTTTCTTAAACTCCAGTTTCGTTCTATTTCCCGCTCTGGAGGTATATTAAATCTCTCGTCTTGACATATATATTACTAAAAGAATATTTTAATCGTTTCCACGCGCACACAACTCGCGAAATCAGCGACTTATTGCCACCATGCATTTTCCCTCAAAACACTTACTAATACTAAAACACTTACGTAATACTAAAAATAGCTATTATTCCCTTCACTTTGATCACATGTCTATCTGTTAAATCCCTACCTGAGAAAAAGCAGGGATCTTCTGTTCACTTTTGGCTTAAAACTTAAACGAAGATGTACGTACATTTCGTCACTCTCCGATAATAAAAAGAAATTAGTTAATAACTCGGCCTGTGTTTAATCATTTAACGACTACAATTACGAATACATTTCATATATATATTTCCTTTTAAGTTTTGCCAACTAGATTTTAGAGATACACACTTCCTTACTACATCCAAAGGTGTTGATCTAAAGACAGTAAATGTAATAGATGTTCCACTAAAAATAAAAAGGTAAATAAATGTTCTACATTGTTAAAATAATGGTGATATAAGTCATTGTGAAAAATCAAGGGTTTTTAATATTAATGTACACTGCTTATAATGTGTAACTTTAAATGTAAACAGCCTATCATTATTATTGATTGATCAGTTTGGGATATTTATTGATCTCTTGAATTGCTTCTAAAATACCAGAAGTGAAATATAAATGTAAATGGAGATTGAAAATTTTGCTTTAATAAAAATGTGTTCATCTATTCTTTTGCGATTAAACAATTCCTACTTGTTTTCAGTAATTAAAAGATAAAATTTGTACATTGATAAAATGATGTTAAAGGAAATTAAAAAAAAAAGATTGAAAAATACCTTCTCAAACAGTTGTATTAAGTTTTAAAATGAAACACGAAAATGTAAAATACTTTCCATTTCGGTTTGTGACTTTATTTTTATTTTTTGCATAATAACGGTAATAACAACTTTAAAAAAATTACGATAATGAGGGTAGGAAATGTGTAAAGGGTAAAATATTTCTTTCTTGATAAAATCGTGACATAGAAGCAACAAGATTAAAATTCTCAAGTTTTAAGAACATTTGAAAAGCAAGTGGTCTAGAAAATTGTTAAGACTTGGAAGAAGCTAATAGCTCTATTTGAACATCGAATTTCACTTTAAAATTATCAGAATTTTGTAATTGTAAGAAACTAAACTAAAGAGTTTTTGGTTCAGTGATAACTTTGTGAGTATTGAACATATAACAACACAAATGATAATCGCATTTCATTTTTCTGTTTATAGACTACATCCTGATCCCAACCCATCTCAATTCTACAATCTTTCAAAACCAAAATGTCTTTCATTAAATAAATCATCAGAAAGCCCCAATAGCAAAAAGGCCAGAACAGAAAGGGATTTCATAGCACAAGCTTTTAAAGAAAGTTGTGATACTAAAAGACAGCATGATGAAGCAAGAACTTCAAGTTCTCTGAAAGAATTATCTGAGTGTAGTAAATTAATTCTTGGCAAATGGACTGTTATTAAGGATTTATCTCTACTAATAATAAAGGAGAATGTGTGTGTTGGCAATCTAAAGGGCATACCGCTGGACTTAAGAGTTATGAAATTTGGCACAGACATATTTGGAGTGTGGGAATGTGCACCACAGAGCCCTTTTTTTGAAATTTTAATTAATTAAAAATTAAGCGAAATTTCAGCATTTTTCCTTAATAACTTCCGAACAGATTACAGCATAAAAATCATTTTTACACCATCTGAAAGAGCAAAAAATTACCTTTTCAATTATATCAATTAAGTTGCCGTACAATTTTTTCTCTAATTTTAATAACCTTTTAGATAGTTTTTTGGCATACTTTACAATACTTTTCATTGTTGCAATACAATTCGAACCATTTTCATTGTTTAAATAAATATTTAATTGCGTGTTTCTCTTTCATTGTTGAAATTTGAGGTAATATCTTAATATCTTCTTGCTTTCATATTTTATTTCATCAAAATCTTTAAGAAATATGTAAACCAAGCTCTCCAAAATATTGCTTTGCTTACATTAAGAAATATATCCATTAAGCTGAATGGTATGGTTGCCATGTTTTCATTCCTTTTTCAGCATGTTTTAATTCAGCTAACATGCCGCTGGCCATAAAATGTGCTGCACCATTTTAATGTTGAAATTGAATGCATATTTTGAAAGAGAAATAAGAAAGTGAAGATAGCGCCGGCAACGTGCAATTAGATTCTACATGGCATGGTCAGTTACTTGACTCTATTAGGGACATTTATGAAGACAATGAACAGGTACAAGGCCATTCACTACCAGAACCTGAAGTTTAAAATTATGTTGTTAAAGCAGCCATGAATATAAAATCAAACAAGATTCAATTGAAACCATATTCTTGGTGAACAAGCTGATCGCCGAAGGCGGCTAGTTTTTAATAATTGTAATTTGTGTAACTCCTCACCCAGGGCCAAAATTTCAATATTCAGTTGTTATTGATGAGTAATTGAATGTTAGAGCTTATAATGGAGATTTGGAAATGAGTAAGCTGAGTAAATTTTCTTTTCCTTGTAACATAGATAAGGTAAATGATATATTTAATGATTTGCACAAATAGTGAAAATATAGATTTGCAAAATTATATTATACATAAAATTTTAAAAAAAAATGTGATTTTACTAAGGATATGTTAACATTTTTAACAGAACACTTTTTTTTTTTGTAAGCATGGATTTACATATTCAACACATAATTAATTTTTGCAACATTATTACTGATTATTTCTGCACAAGCTTATTGTTTAATAAAGAAAAGTAATATTCTTAATTTACCCCAAAATGCTGCCTGAAGTTTGTCTTCTTCCTTTGATCCTCATGCTAAAGAGCAAATAAATAATTTTTTGGCATTATTTAGAAAAAACAAAATTCACTTTTAAAAGAGTTGTGACAAGCTTGTAATATTAATGATAGATTAAATTCATTTAAAACAATATGTTAAATACAAAGATGGTAACATAGCAGGTTTTTTTTTTTTTTTTTTTTTTTTTTTTTTTTTTTTTTTTTTTTTTTTGTAGAGTATAATACTTGTGTTTACATTTTTATAATTAAGTATTTTATACAAATTTAAAGAAGATGTACATATTTTTCTGTTAAAATGTTGACAGGTGAAGCTTTATGTGCTTTCCTTAAAAAAGTGACAATTTTCCTAAAAACATAGGTTTTTATATGTTGCCACAGATAATTCAATTAATCAAAGAGCAATTTCATATTTTCCTTCCGACCATAGTTGCAGCTTGTGTATTGTGTATCCTCACACATTAGATAGTCCCAAGCCATTGTTTTTCCTTATAGATAGTTTCCACAATAGATCAGTGAGATATAAAAATTAAGAAAAACGTTTTAGAAGACTCTTTTGGCTTAAATTTCCTACTGTTAAGATGTCATGCAATTAATATAACATACAACCCCCCCCCATAACATGCACATTTGTGCTAATATTAAAGCATAAAATCTGTCATTTCATAAAAAAAACCTAGTCTATTTCATGAAATAACAATACTTTTCAGTTAGAGTCGACACTCATTTCTAAGAGAGTTATCATTAAGATTTTGAAGGATTTAGACTGGGGCATTGCTAACAGAAAAATACTGAAATAAGTCATTTAATGAATAAAATAACTAATGCATCTTTTACATTAAATTAATAAATTCAAAATTGCATTAAGTTATTGACACATCAAAATTATGTTTAATTTTCTTACATTAAGTACAAAATATTAAAATGAGTTGAATGATGACCTTTCTTAAGTGATGTAAGCAATGAAGACCTTATAAAAAAGCTTGTATCTTTAGTGGATATGTGGATACGAAATAGAACAGGGCTTTGCTTGACTGTAAAAATATATATATTTTTAAATTTATGGAATAACTAGTTAATATGAGGAATTATGATCACACACTTTAACAGATTTTAAGAAATAGCAAGTCATTATTTCATGAAATAACTTCATATATTAAATATAACTAACTTAAGCATTTTATTGCAAATATATGCATTCCTTTACATCCACAATAAACCAAAAAATCTTTTCTTGCTGTTAAGTTAAAATAAAATCATGAAAATTATATTCTACTTTAAGGAATTAAATATGTTAAATTAAAACAAAGTTTATTTAACAGTTTACATGAACCCAAAAGAGGTTGTGGGCAATCACTGAAGATGCTGCCAAGATTAACAGGCAAAACTACGTTAGAAAGCCATCTTGATTGAATAGTTTCAACAAGATTTTATAAATAAAAATATTAATTGTATCTTCTTTATTCATAATAAATTAAGGTCTCACTTTCCTATTTTGATTTTTTCTTAGATATATGTACATTTAGGGTATCAAAAGAAAGGAATATATTTGCTTAAAGATGGAATCTCAAAATATGATTACAGTCAAACTAGGGTTATGAGTGGAAAAGATCTAAAATCTAAGAAGTTAAGTATTCTAAAAATTTACCTTTGGGAAAAGAGTAGCCAACTCATGTATATAGTGTTCAGTCACATCTTTGGACTTTCCAGTTATTTCTAAAATTGGAGCAGGATCACCTCGTGATGAAAATGAAAAGTAATGAGCAAATTCTGATGAATCAAATGTTGCAGACATTAAAATAACCTGGAAAATAATGCAGCAAATAATCAAAGAAACAGAAATATGCTGGACTACATTAACATGTAATTTTAGTTTAACATAGGACTTCACAAATGCAGTGATTGAAATGTATCAGAATAAAACCAATTGAGAAGAACAAGATTTTAAAGGATAGCAGCAAAGTACCTTGCATATCACAAGTGAATAAAATGAAGACAGAATTTTTCTATAGCTTTATACATTAAACAGAGTCTGGTTTCCAATTGAAGATACATTAAATCCAAAAAGCTGTAGTTAAATGTGAAGTTAAGCATTAATATCACAAATACATATATAAATAACAATTAAAAAACTTACTTTCACTCTCTGTGAATTAGTCTTTAAGAATTTTTTCACCAATAAAAGAGCAAAATCAATATCTTGATTTCTTTCATGTACCTAAAAGTAATTTCAAAAGCATATAAAGTACATAATAATCTGAATGAAGCTTTTCTTTCAGTGAAGTAGAATTAGGTTATAAAACACTTTCTTTGACAGCATTAAAACTAATTCTCAACTACACATGAAGCATTACACAATTGAAGCAAATTATTAATTTTATATAAATTATTTCAATGGAATTAAAAAGGTATTTTAAAAGATAATGATTCTGATATTATTTCATTCTTTTCTTTTGAAAATAAAGAATTCTAATTTCCACCGATTTGGATTGAGAAATATTATTTAGAGCAAAAAAAAAAAACAATCTCCTTTACTTATTTCATGTCACTTTTATATGCCACAAGACGTGAAAAAGTTTTAAGCTTAAACATACTACAGATATATCCAATACTCTGTCTAAGGAAGTTATTTTGAAATCACTTAAATAGATGAAAAATAACCATTTAAAATTCAATAAAGAATTAGTTCCACTCCTTTCAGTGGTGTAGTCGCAAAATAAGTAGTGCCGGGACACTCTAACATGGGTGGCAAGAATTGTGTTGTTTTTATAATTTTTTTCTTATTTATTTTTCATGGGAAAAAAAAGCAGTGCCAGAATGGCATTCTGGCTCTACTACACCCCTGACTCCTTTAAAAAAAATCATTTCCCCATTTCAAACCAAGCCAGACAAATGGAATAACTTAGAAAAAACTTAGATGGAAAAACAAAAATGACAATGTGGCAGTATTTAGCTTCAATGCAAAATTCTACAACTGAAAAACTCTTCAAATGGTCAAATACTCTTATTTTAAATTGCCAAAGGCCAGTCTGGCATTTAGATAATCTCCACAAAATTTGTGGGAAAAAATAACATTTCCAAATTTTATCAGTTAATTTACAAAATATAAAAAGTTCAGAGTACTTGAAATGATTTATACTAAGAGCCTGCTTTGAATATATTTCATCTTTCTATGTTAAAATATTATTCAAACATATATATACGAGGTGTGTCCCGAAAGTAAGTACCATTTTGGAAAAACTCACATAAAAAAATGTCTTTTCAAAACAAAATTTATTTTTACATGAAAGAGCATTTCGGAAACTATTTTTCTACATAGTTACTACCATTGTTCAGACATTTGTCATAGCGGGAAACCAACTTGTCTATACCTCTTCAAAGAAACAGCCACTGCTGAACACCGTTTTGTGCATCGTCATCGCTGTCAAAGCGCCACCCTCCAAAATCACGCTTCAAGTTCAAGAACAAGTAGTAGTCTGAAGGTGTGAGGTCGGGGCTGTACGGTGGGTGATCGAACTGCTCCCAACTTAATTGAGCGATACCAGCAGAATGGGGATGTGTGTTGTCATGAAGCAACACAATGCCTTAACTGAGCATTCCTCGCCTTTTGTTTTGAATTGCACATCACAGTTTTCGCAATGTTTCACAGTATTGTACCGCATTTATGGTTTCACCTCTGGGAAGGAACTCAACAAGCAGAATGCCCTGTCTGTCCAAGAACACAGTGCACATGATTTTGTGTGCTGACAACAGTGTTTTGAATTATTGTTGGGGGAGGGGACCATGAGTGCCTCCACTCTGTCGACTGTTGTTTTGACTCTCGAGTGACATGACAAACCCAAGTTTCATCACCGGTCACAATTTTGTTTAGGAATTCATTGCCCTCTTCACTGTATTGGGTAAGAAATGTCAAAGCACTGCCAAGTCACTTTGTTTTGTGGACATCCGTAAACATTTCCGGAACCCAACGGGAACACAATTTGCAATAATTTAAGCGATTTGTGACAATCTCACACAAAACAGTTTTTGAAATTTGTGGAAACTCATCACAAAGCATTCTTATTGTGAACTGTCTGTTTTCACAAATTTTCTCATCCACTTTTGCAACCAAACCATCATTGACAACAGAAGGTCACTCACTCTGTGCTTTGTCATGAACATTGATGCATCTAGTATTGAATTGTCAAACCCACTTTCTAACCATTCCATCAGTCATTACATTTTCACCATAAATCTATACAAGTTGATGATGAATTTCAGCTGGCTTAACATTCTTTGCATTCAAAAACCGTATTACAGAATGCACTTCACAATCAGAGGGATCGGCAATCATCTTAAACATTTTGAATGCTCACAAACACAACACAATCCGGCTGTAATGGCGTCAGTGGACAGATAATCAACCAGAGATACGTGTGCACATGCACGGAACTGTGACACTAGCGCTGTGGTGGCAGTAGAATGAAACGGTACTTACTTTCCAGACACGTCTCGTACTAACTAGTAGGACTGGGCGATGTTAAAGTTTTAGCATCACGAAGTTTCGCACTTACTATTGCCTAATTTTGCATTCTTACACTTTTGAGTGGTTGATTAAGGCATCTATATGCTTATAATAAACTCAATCCTTAGTTACCTAACAAATAAAGCGTCAAAAAATACTATAAATTTGTCTAGTTATCAACAATAAATCGTATATTAAAAACAATTAATACGATCTTCTCTTCAACCAAACAAACGATGAACGGCAGAATTGATAATTATACCTTTGTACTTAAAACAACATCAGAGAATTTACACGATTAGAAGAAAGCATGAGGCTACACTAAGTAATACATGTTTCGATGACTGAGAGATTCTACAACTGACAAAACACTTCGCTTCCTCATTTCTTGAGATGAGTTATTTTCATCGTTTTCATTCGCGGTCACATCGGGATTCATCAAGTCAGCACAATGATCCGCACTTCGCAACATATGTCTCTTCTTGATGAGTCACAATGGAAGAAACATGGAGAAAGATATGCCACGGCAATCACTGATGATCGAGGAAATGCCTCATGCTTGCGGTCATCGATGCACGATCGGAAACAATTGCTCTTCGCGGCGCGTGTGAACATCGATGTCTACGATGCATCGAGAAACATCGTACACATCGCGAGTAAATCAGAATTTCCGATGCTTCGGAAAAAAATGACAATAAAAACATCGGAACGGCAATGATTGCGTAACATGGATATTTTCCGATGCATCGAAAATCAGCCCAGTCCTACTAACTAGCATAAAAAAGATAAATTGATTATAAAAATAGTGGATTAATAGATTAAACTATGAGAAGCTATATAACATAGTTCAAATCTCTACTAATAATAAAGGAAATGAGTGTGTGTCTGTGTGTTGATTTGGTACCAACTTACTTTTGAGAGTGAGAATGTGCACCTTGGAGCACGTTTTTTTCGAAATTTTAATTAGAATTTTAAGTAATTAAAAATTAAGTAAAAATTTGGCGTTTTTCTTTAATAACTTTCGAAAATATTACAGCAAAGATTTGATAGATAGATACACCATCAAAGATACACCATCTGAAAATTTTTAAAAATATTTTTTCAATGATATCAATTAAGTTGCACAATTTTTTCTCCAATTTTAATAAACTTTTAAAAATATTTTTTGGCATAATTTATAAAAATACTTTTTATTGTTGCAATGAAATTCAAACCATTTTCATTGTTTAAACAAATATTTAATTGTGTGTTTCTCTTCCATTGTTGATAGCTAAGATAATATCATACTGGATTTTACTTTCTTTTTATATTCGACTTTTCTGTAAAATCTGTAAAGAGAGTCTCAAAACCCTGAACGATTATGGTTGCTATGTTTCAATTCTTTGTATCAACATGTTTTAAGCCATAATACCATGTTTTTGCATATAAAATATGTTACACCATTTTAATGTTAAAATCAAATGCGTATTTTACATAAGGAATAAGCAAGTAAAGTCGGCTACGAAAAGCACACGGGTTAAATGTCTCTCACAATTTGAAATTAAAAATTAATTTGTTAAGGGAATATCAAATTATGCATCAGAAATTCATTTGAAATTATATTCCCAGCAAATAAGCTGCCGAAGGCGGCTACTCATAAATAAGAGAACCTTACTAAGGCTATACTGCCATGAGTTAAAGAACACTAGAATGAAACAGATTTCAAACTTAACTCAAAGCATTTTAGTACACGAAACCGCCCTGAAACTTATGCAGATATCAGATATCTAAATGACAAATTTTTGATGTACAGTGATTCATATACTGCAGATATTTCACATTTTAATAAAAAAAAAATATAATTAAAAGCTATCTACTTTTACCTCATCAATTATGACATGGGTATACATATCCATTCTTTTGGCATTAACTAGTTTTTCTAAGAAAACACCTGTTGTCACATAAGACAACCTGGTATCACTAGATGTCCTTGAATCCATAGCCACCTGAAGGAAAGAATGAAAGCATTCAAATAATTTAGAATATGACAGAATCAACAAGAGAAAATGTGATCAAAACTTATTATTATAGTAACTTCAATGATAGTTAAATAATATTTTAGAAATATATTTAACGTAAAAATTAAGTATTGAATGCTAAATTATAAATTATAGCATAAAAATTTATGAAAGTATATATTTTTTTAATAATTTATGTCAGTGATAATAAAAGTATTAAAATCTGATTTGCAAATCTTTTCTCCCCCAAGTACAAAAACCACACCTAGCAGAAATTAAAGATTTTAACCAATAGGCTTTCTGGTATCTCAAAATAAGATTACTAAAATAATTTTCTCTTTATTTGTTGAGATATTAAACATCAAGTATTTGTTCATGAACACAAAAAGAAGAAAGAATTGAATTAAAATTAATCGAATCTTGTCAAATTAAAATGAACAATCATCACAGATAAATTGCAGTCCAACATAATTTTTTTCTTTTTAAATTTCAAAAATTTTTGGCTCTTCAAATTCAGATAAAATTAGCTTTGTCAAGTGGTTGTGTCTCTTAATCATAAGAAGTTTGGTAGAGTATTACATCGTTTCTGAACTTTCAAATGCAAATGTGTATGTCATCGAAATATGTAATTAAATACTGCACTTTATGAGACACTATGCATGTGACTGTCATCTGACATCTTATTATCATTTTACATATACTTTTTGAGTTGAAATTATAATTTTTTTTGTTCTGCTTTTGACTATTATAATGTCCACTGCTAGTTAGTTTAGTTATAATTATGTGCTGTTTTTGTAGCAACATGAGAACTTGAATAATTTTATACCATAGTCAGATGACGAGGATGACACCTAAATGTGAAATGATAATCATTGGCCCACTTTATGAATTATTACACTATTAGAAACACATAAATTAAGTTAATTGCATCACCATTTACAAATATTATCATTCAAACACTCTAACATATTCATTAAAATGAATGAAATACAGCATAAAAATGCTTCCAATATAAGAAACACCTAAAAAGTGCACACCTTTAAAAGAATTGTCTAGAAAATAAAATAATTATAATTAACTATGTAAATTAACTAATTAGAGTTTTTAAACACAATAACATATTATTCATAGTTGCTTTAAATGTCTTTACATCTCATGCAAAATATTTTTTAAAAAAACTGAAATTTTTCAATTGTATTATTAAAATTTATTTATATAAATTTGAAAGTTTAATAACACACCTGGTAACCAACTATGCTTCCTAACTGCCATCTTCTTTCCTGACAAACTCGCCTGGCAATACTGATTGCAGCAATTTTCCTGGGTTGTGTGACAATAATGTTACAATAAATCCCTTTTGACTGGTGATAGTCAAGAATATATTGGGGCACTTGTGTAGTTTTACCACATCCAGTTGGCCCTTGGATAATAACAACAGGGTGTATATTTAGTTGCTGAAGAATCTGTGCAGAAAAATTGTTTCTTAATTCAAAAGATAGTTCAATTCATAAATCAGCAAACATGTCAGATTATAAAACTAATAAGGAGAAAAAAGGAACAAAATTTAAGTAGGTAGCAAGAAAAAAGATCAGAAAAATTAATGTTTTCTTCCTGACAACTTTACATCTCTACTCTGCAAACACCTTTCCGATTTTGGTGGAAACATTGCTCACAGTGATTATTTTTCAAACTGCCCAAATTAATTCAGAAGCTTACATGAGACTTCCTTCTTGTCATGAATGCAAATAACTGATCATACTGATAAATACTCCCCAAACATAGAAGTAACTTCATACCTGAATTTTTTAATGTTTTCAGGCCTGCCCACTAAATATTTGTAAAATTCAGCAGTCTCAAGTTCACCCTTCAAACTGAAATCGTACAGGTTCTCAATTATCTCTACTCGCATAATATACAAGTCTTCAAAATGTAGATATATATTTCACCCTAACAATAACCTCAATATGCTGATACTATATTTATTGAGAAAATCTTTATCCTTTAAAATCTGCAAAACCTTATTTTAATTCAGTTCCAAGGCTTCAGATTTTTAAAAAAATATTTTTGATTTAATGCAACTTCACCTAAACTTAATGATTAATTACATATAGCAGAAAACTTTGAAAGTTAAGATTTAAAAATTTGCTTATGAAACTTATGTTGCATATCCTTAAACTACAAAAAACCTCAAAATTACGGCTCAAGGATGTCTTACAACCTTATGTTACAAGTCTAGGATGATAACATCAGACAAAATATTAATTATTACAGATGAAAATGAGAAAGTAATTTATTTCCATGCTTAATGAAGGAATTAAATTAAGAGATAAATCACGAAGTTTTAAAAAAATAAGATTATAATACATGTTGAAAAGAACTTCAAATAAGCAAATGGCTTCAATCATAGTTTATATTTAAAAAATATTGGGAATTTCAATCAAGAGCAGACTAATAAATCTGTGGGGGGAAAAAACTAACAGTTTACATTTCTTCAAATGCCTAGTGGCTCAGAACAGATGAAAAAAAAATCTGGTCACATCAATAAAAAATTACTTTAAAGTAAATAATGAAAACAAATTCTTGGTAAATAAAAAAGTTAACATTAATTTCATAAAAATTTTATAACTTTTTTCATTTTAAGTAATTTAAGTAAATTTAACCTTTGCCACTTGAAAATAATTAGTGCATGAAGTAATAGCATAATAATTTACATATTCATGTAAGAGTCAATTTAGTGTTAGAGGGACTGCAAATTATTACCAACAATTCAGTTTATGCCTTGAAATTAATTTATATCTTTATGATATTCTGCAATTGTTTATAATGCTAGAAATTTACCAAGAATACATTGCTATATATGGTTAGGTAGATTAACCACAGCACTGAAAATAGTTTAAGTTACTCTAATCACCTTATGGGTCAATATTCATCACAATGTTATACAACAGAAAGCAGTATAACAGTTGTTGTAAATGAAATAGAAGTTAAAAAGATACCAAAACAATGAATTTACATACCTCTTCTCTGTAGCTGGTAATGGTAAGATCAGGATCGTATGTCCTATTAGGAACATTAAAATAAGTTGAATATATCTGCTGTGTTGTTTCCTCCTGTAACTCGTCAATACCAGGCCCTCCAACTCCAGGAACTGTTGACTCAACATCTTCAAGTGTATTGACACTTAATGTGGAATTCATGGCTATATTTTGTTGGCTCTGTCTTCTATTTTTCTAAAAATATAACAAATGAAAATTATAAATAGACTTCAGAATGTTGCTAATATAAATATATATTTAGCATTACAATATAATTCATTAGGACCAAGAATGTTTCAATTGAGAAGATCTGTAATTTTGCACATCTTTTATATTTTAGAGAAGTACTAAATGCTTTTTTATCAAAAGTGCAAGAATTATCCCTATATGCAGTGGTGGCTCATCAGCTCAGAAACAAGCAGTGCTCCAAAAAAAACACCTCAAGATAATATATTTAAAATAAAATTTTTTAAAAACAGATTTACTTCTAAATAGCCCAATATTTTTAATTGTAATGACCTGTGTATTATATTTTAGAAAATTATTGACATATCTTTTTTTGATAAAGGACTTCTAATAAAAGAAAATAAATTCCTTTTAAAGCAGGTAATGATGAGCATGAAAGCGAAACCATAACCAAATAAATAGCAAATGAGAGCAAGCGAAGAAAAACAATTCAAGAGATTGAAGGCCATCCTTGGGTGAGGGGAGAAAAAAAGGAGCATCACACATTTGGCCCTGCATCAAAAGACAGTTGCGATTGCCACCGCCAAACTCAATGGGAGGAAACTTCAGTTTTGTCTTCCGAAGAATCGCTTAACAGTTGTGCAGTGAGCTAATTTTGATGCTTTCAAGAGTTGTTTCTGAACAGCCCCAACTTTTGTATCTCCTACTTATTGATGCATTTTCTGCCTTCTTTGTTCGTTTTTGTTATTTTTTCCCCCTCCATTTGTGTTGCTGATCAAACTTTACAATGAGAAAAAATAACCAAATAAGATTTTTTAAAAAATCCAGAAAAATAAATTTTGAAAATAATTTCAGGGGGTACTGCAGCTCTGTAGCCCTAATGCACAAGTTGCCACTGCCTATATGATAAATGAAATGCATTTTTTATCGTGATTAGCTTCACATGCCCTGCAAACTACATGTATATATAAAGTTCTTAAATCTTTTAATCTTGCATTAAGGAACAATGTATCTTAACAAGAGTTAAGATACATTGCTTTTAAATGGTGAAATAAAAAAAAATGAATGGTAAATTGAAAACAAAACTTTAATAGATTACTTCCAAAACAAATTTATTACCAAGATTTAAAACATGTAATTAAAAAAAATTTAATGCCAACATTGATAATCTTTTTATTATTTTTTTTATTTTTCAATGTGGCTTTTTTACCATAAAATTTTAAAATAGAATATTTTGATACGTTTTAAATAATATATTTTAAATATCAAGGTGCAACTAAAGAATTTTTTTATTTGCAATGAAATTAGTAAACAATAATTTATTATATAAATAATTTTCCAGAAGGATAAATTAATGAAAAATCAGCCTGTATTGTTAAAAAATGCTTAATATTTTAAGATGCAAAATCATTTATGTTATACATACTTCTGCTTCCTTGTCTCTGTCTAAAACTCGTTTGACATAATCTGTTCCTGCTCTCCTCCAACTAGAAGAAAAAAAAATTCAAAAATTATAAATATATACAGCTTAATATACTTAATATTTTTCCTAAATACTTCAGTTTGAAGGCACTTTCAAATCTGCAGGAAGGACACATCCAACAATGTAGCACAGCCAATCTCCTTCGAGGAAGCCAGCTTTCAACTGATAGCCTGTGCACCTTCAGCAGAATCATTGAGTTCAATTAATACAATTTCTTTTTGAACTTCAGAAGACTTAGCATTCTTTGGATTGGTCTCTCTTGCAATTAGGGCCAGTTCTAGAGGTTAAGTCACTATTGTGCCATTTAATTTCAATTGCCCTCTTATCCTATAATAGCTTCATTCATTTTTTTATACTAATTAAATATTTTTGCCAAAAATATGAAAGACAATTTCTTTGTAGGTAGAAGAAACAAACAAACCTTTAACAAATTTAAATAATTACAGGCAACAAGTTTAAATAATTAATCGGTAAAATTCTGAAGATAAAGTGAGTGCCTATTAGAGACTTAACCAGTGTAATATTCTGTATTGTCTAATTAGATGTTTCAGGAATGTGTTATCATATTGATTAGACTAAGAGCCCACAGAACACTTATTATGTTGATAGATTAACTGTCATTTTGTATTGAATGATAATATTTTATGAAAGACTTAAATTTTAGATTATAAGCGTAAAAATGCCATAATTCGATGCATGAAGAGATCAAGATACACTGGTGAGGAGTTAATTTTCTTGAAAAAGACATCCCTTTATATTCTCACAAATACAAAATTCAGCAAAAGTCCATTTCTTCATATCACAGCAGTGAAAAATATTTATAGGGAAATAAAATATGAACATGCATATACACTGGTATCCAAAAGTTAAGACACATTTTTAAGATGCAAAAAATGAGAAGTTAATATGGATATAATGGTTCGCAATCAGTTGAGGAGAATCATGGGACATATAATCGTCAGAACTCACATTTTATAGTGAAGATTCAGTCACAAGGGCATTTAGAGGGACAACCAGAAAGTGATGAAGACGAAAAGGGATTTTAACTCATCCCATTTCACAGAAAGCTAATAAAGAGCTGAAACTTTCATCAATGGTTTTGTTTGATGTGCACAATATTTACATGCATTTTCATAAAGATAGCACAAATATTTAGGAAGATATAAAGGTTTCTTTAAAAAATCCCAAATTTGTCCGTATGTTTTTTGGACACTTGTTTGTTAAAGAGGCCACCAAGCTTACTTGGCGACCTTCAGATTTCGCCAAGCTTGTAAGTTCAGTGTTCTACAGTTCTGATCATTTCCGAACAGATTTGTTTAGGACTGCCATGCTTTCTGTTGACTTTTTATCAAAGGAACATTTTGAGGTGGCAGCTCATTTTGGAATTTTATAACACATGGATTCCTAACATTCAATGAACAAGCATAGTTATTAGGTTCCCACTTTGATGAAAGCACAGTCGCTGATGTTTTTTTAAGTTTAAAAAATTTGCTCAGTATCCACTTCAGATGCCGCAGGCATTGCGTACGCAAGAGATCAGTAAAAGGCTCATTGCACACCCAAAACAAATGTTCTCACAATGCCGAACTTTCTTCCTCTTAGCGGCAAGATTTTATGACCATCTTGGCAATTTATGGCATTCTTGGCATTTATCTTAGTTGCTTGGCGATTCAACGCTATAACGTATTGGCTGCTATAACGTGAAGTACCATATTTGCTTATAACATGTAGTTTTCAACCAAATTATACGAAACTTACAGAGTATGTGACAATATGTTATAGAAGTATTGTATTAAAATTTGAAGTAAATACCTTGAATATTTGAGGAAATATCAAATAATGAAAGTTGATTAATATTGAATTGTATGAAAGTTGAATACCCTGAATAATCAAGTATACTTATAAATTAAATACATAATTTAAATTGCAATTCTACGATTACTATTAGAAGATTCAAGATTAAAAAATATCAATTTGTGGGAAACCCTTCATCATTTTGTTTCTCTTAGAGAACAAAAGCAATTCAACTCTTGCAATACCTATATCTTTCTGAATCTTAACAGTAACGAACTGGAATCTTTTTATAATCTGCCCTATATATCTGGCTTCCAAATTATATATTTTTTTAAATTATGCTATGTTTTACACATGCACAGTAAAATATTATTTGTCACAAATACCCATATTTCTTCTAGTATTCAAGGTATTTAACTTCAAATTTTAATGCAATGTTTCTCTAACATATTCTGTAAGTTTCATACAATTTGGTTGAAAAGTCTGCATGTTTTAAACAAAAAATATGCGAGAAAATTTGGAATCTTTTAAGAAAGCCTTTATATCTTCGCCAAAATACATGCTTTTTTTATGAAAATTTATGTAAGCACTGCAAACACAACCATTGATGAAAGTTTCAACTTAATATCAGCTTTCTGTGAAACAGGATGAGTTGAAATCCTTTTTCCTCTTCATCACTTTCTGGTCACCCACCTAAATTCAATTGTTACTGAATCTTCACTGAAAAATGCGAGTTCCGACGATTGTAGGTCCTGTGATTCTCCATAACTGATTGCGAACCATTATATCCATATTAAATCAAAATATTTTACATCTTAAGAATGTTGCTTAACTTTCGGACACCAGCGTATAGTAAAATAATGTGAAAAGGAAGCATTTATTATTCAATCATGTATTATAATTATTTCACTAAATAAAATATGAAATTAAAATCGCACTCTCCAAGCCTTTTTACATGCACATTGTTATGTCTTACACTTGATTTGTCTATCTTGATTGCATCAGCTGTTGCATTTTGTAGACAATTTTTACATTATGCAATTTACAAAAAGAATGCCAACCCTATAACATTATCAAGTTAATGAAAGCAAAATTTTCAATTTTGCTTTAAGGTCCAAAGAAAATAACTTTTTTTATCGTAACGTTAACAGTGGTAAAAAAATATGCAATTGAAAAGTTTGATGAAATAATGATAGTGGTTTGAATTACATTACGAATTGTTTAAAAATTTCTTCAAATTAATGAAAAAATAGTACAGAAATAAAACTTGTATAACTGAAAAGCTAAGTTTTTGAATTTAAAAAAATGATGTGAAAATGGTTTTGAGCAATAATATCCTACAAAGTTATTGAGGGAAATTTTCAACATTGATTACATTTTAATTCAGGAAAAATCTAGTTAAAATTTTGAAAATCCCATTCTTAGTGAACATCTACTACACAAGAAGTAACTACTTGTCAGATTTGGTGTATCTGGGTCTAATGCTCTGCCTGTAGCAAGGTAGCTAACTTTTTTACAATGAAAAGGAGGACACAAATAAATAGGTAGAAGATAAATATTGTAAATAAAATAAACACTTTGTTTACTGCAACAAATAATACAGAATACACTACAATATGATAAATGCATTTAATAAAAACATTTATAACATTTTAAATTGTATTTATGCTTACGTGCCTATTAATTATTATTTAATTGATTACTTTTCCATAGAATGAGTAATTTTTGCCAATAAATCATCTTCTAACAATACATTGGAAATATATGAACATGAAATAACCCTTCATATTGAATATTTCAGCAAGAGCTTCAGCTAGAGTGTCAATATTCAATCTCAATTTCTCACATGTCCAAAAACTTCCTTTCAACTGGTGCATTAATTCTAGGGCAGCACAACAAAAACTGAACAAGAATAAATAAATTTTCAGGTGGAATATCTTTATTTTTGAAATCGCCGAATATTTCCATCCATCTCTTATCAATTTTATTGTGTTTATTTCCCCACTGTATTAATTTTTCAGAATTTAAAAATAGATATTCAGTCTTCTCATTCCAAATATCAAAAAGGAGGATATGTAGGAGGACACTTTACAAGGGAGGACTGAACTTACAAAAGGAGGATGGTTGGTCACCTTACTGTCTTCTTCTTTCTAATCCTTCTGATCTGAATCAGATCAGATCCATGAAATCGCTCGCCTTCATCACCTCCAACATGAAATTCGGTCCCTTAAGCAGGTCATCATACACCAAAGCAACACAGTCAAATAGATGTTGCGGAGTGGCCTCAATCATGTTGCACTTTGTGCAGATATTGAACTTCTTATCACTACAAGAGAATCTGAGGGTTTTTAAGTGACCGGATTTCGAGCCAAAGCTGTTTGGTCTTTCCTATCCCCCTTAAAATGTATAGTAGCACCCGGGCCATCACTATGATACCATGAATGAGCTGGTGGATGCCTCCAAGAAATGTTAACAAGGGCCTGAGCATAGCACACTGCGTATAACACACACAATTTAAGGAAATATCCAGCCTAAGAACATTGTTAAAATAATATTTACCTCGGAACAGATGATTTTGGAGGTGGGTATTGATCTAGATTGTTGATTCCAGCACCACCTGTTGCTGTTGGTACAATATTCAATTGTTGTAGTGGCTGATCCAATGAGAAGAATGCATTTACATGCTCAAGAGTAACTGCATTACTAGTTGCCATGCCCACCAACTTTTTAAATCAGAATCCTGGGAATGAATAGAAAAGAAGATATCTAAATATCTTGTTAGCAAAATTCATCAAAATACACTTTTTTTGTATAATCATCAGAAATTAAAACTAGGGGGGGGGAAAAAAGAGAATTCCTCAGAGATGCTGCGGATTCAAATTTGGAATTCAATTTAAAAAAAAAATTCAGAAAACATAATTATCTTTCAGTCAAGTTTGGAAATTTTACCTTATAGGTTAAGAAGTCCATTATTTAAGGGAAAATTCATTTAACCATTTATGCACAAAATAAAACATTCATTTTATTCTTACTTTCCTTCAACAACCATAACAAAATTTCAATAGTCAAAGCTATAATAATACATATATAATACATAATCTACTTTTGGAACCAAACCTTGTTACAAAAAACAGCAGTTTTGGGATTCATTAAATTTCCAATAAATTAAAGGAAAAACTGCAAAAGATTTGCAGAAATCATGACACAAATTCTTATAATTATCTTGATAGATAGAACATATAATAAAATTAAGATGTATTATTAGGAAAAGCACCAAAAAATTTAATATTCATAATTTTAAAAATAGGAAAATTTACTTTTCATTTACAAAACATACTGGACAGAATTAATCTTTGCCTGATCAGCACCCATGCACTTATGTTTAAAAGGAGTCTCTTCATATTTAAAACCAAAGTTAAAAATTAAATATCATTCAGTTTTATTTTTACAGTCAAATACTATTCACTATTATTCTACTTCAAAAATATTCAGAAAATTTCAAAATAATACTAAGTAATACTTGGAATCTTGCTGTAAAAAAGCAAGATTTCAAGTACTCAGGTCAAGGTAACAAATATAATGGCTCTTGTGCTATAAAATTTAAATTAATTCAAACAGGGTAATGCAAGAAGAATGAACAAAAAACATGTACTGAATATTTTAAAAAACATGCAACAGCTCAAAAGAGTTTTAGACATCTCTAACATAAAAAAACAATAGCTTTCTTCTATCAGTATGAAATTACTGTTAATTAAAAATGCTTCGATATATTATGATGAATATAAAATATTAGATGACAGTTTAGGAAATACTGACTATCAATATTTAATAACAGTAACCTATGGCCGCTATTAGCTGAGAGCAGCCATAGATACCACTGGCTGCTAGATACCAATTTGTCATGGAATGTATTAACATGCAAAGATAAATGAAAAATTTACTTCATAGATGGTCAAACAATGTAACAACAAACAAATAATATAATCATCTAGCCAGTTGAGAAACAAACGTGGGATGTTTTCACATTTTCCTAACCTTTCGCTTTTTCTTTTTTAACAGAAGAGCAAGTTCTTCCTTGGACGCCATTCTCTCAAATGACTATTTCCCCGGCAGCCGGTGGCACAGCCAATTTTACAGCCAGCTGCACCACAAGTTGCTCTTGGCTAATAGCGCCCTATGATGTGTCAAATAGGGAAGACTGAGGATGTTTGACTATAGGGGAGGTTTGACCCACCCCTTCTAACTTTTTTTAAACAACTGATTTCAAAGATTAAATACCAGATGGCAGCTCAATAATCATCAACTGCATACCATACTAAAGTTTTAAGACATTTGCAGAAAAAACAGAGACACTATTTTCTGTTTCATATTTCTTGCTTGGAAAAGTAAATTTTTGGTTTTTCATTTGTAACAACCTGTGCTAATTATATGTTAAATTTATAAAAATATTTTGGTTTATAAAGCTACCTTAAATAATGCTCTGAAAGACTTTCCACTTAAATAGAAATAATAATAGTTATTAATATGCGATTTTTTGTGTTTTTCATAAAATGGCTGCAAGGGGATGTTTGACCATAGCAAGTATGGGAGGTTTGACCTAGGCCAAATCTCCCCATTTTATAATTTTAAAGGGATAACATTTTTAATTTAAAGTTAAGTCTTACATATTTCCAACTTATTTAAAATTAATTTATTTAATAATTTCTATGCTTGCAAGATTTATATCTTAGTTGGAAAATTCTGTGCCTAAAATGCACAAAGCATATAAAATTTTAATCAAAGCAATACTGTACCATTCAAATATGCTATTGTTTATTCTATTTATCTTGGATATTATTGGGAAAATAGGTATTAAAACCTTTAACAATGAAAATGCTACATTATGCAATAATAGCATTTACTGAATTTCTAGATATCTCTTCATCCCTGGGACTCATTAACACTTCAGTAGATTTAATGAAAAAATAATGAAGATAATAAACAATGTTGTGTTTATTTTTATGCCATTTTTCTATAAGTCAGAATAAAATAAAAAAAGAAATATATTCCCAAAGTTAATTAAAGCTGCTATTCTGTCCATCATTTAAAAAGATAAAAATGTTAAAGCATTGGTTGAGGATTAAATTGATAAAAAAAAAACTTAGGAAGAGGTATATGAATAAATATAAAGGCTTTGAGGATGGAAATATATAATTTAAAGATAATCATGTCTCCTGTCAAGTATTCCTCGATATAGGGGAAACTGAGGAATATTTACAGCTTGCTTGGGTTTGATTAAAACAAATGTGGTAAAACCAACAGAATGGCTTTCGAAATTAAACTTCACTTTGTTGATTACACAAACTTTCAAAAAATGCAGTTTATATGCTGTTGACGAAATAACCTAATTCTGAATTGTATTTATAAAGAGGATTAGTTAATTAAGTAGTTAGTATGTCATTAATTTTTAAACATTGTTTTATTTTGTTTTTAATAAGTGGGTCAAGCCTCCCTTGTTGTGGGTCAAACTTCCCCGAAGTGGGGAGGTTTACTATTTTTGGAAAATCTTTATAAAAAATGTTATTTTAAATATTTTATAAATTATAATACTGTCGAAATATGCCCCATAATATGAGTTATAAAATGGTGAAAAAACTTGATTTCAATCTTGTTTTTAAAGAAAATGGGAGACAGTTTTTTCAAAAGTGGATCAAACATCCCCAGTCTCCCCTACACCAACATAATTCATCTGCTTATGACCACTCTAACTTTTTTGACTGCTTCATTTGAAATCCAAATTAGATTTAGCGTTTTAATTATTAAATAGGTATATTCTGTAGTCTGTAGATATCAGAAAGACTTGCAACACAGTTTTCAGAAACACATATCGTGGAATCAATCTCCGAGATTTCCAACAATTTTTGAAGATAAATTATTCCATATATTACAAAAAAAGTTTATAAAGTTCATTAGTACAACATTAATCTAGAAGAAAATATGAAAAAATTAATTAATTCCTAATTTTTGAAAAGATCAAAGAAAAATTTACTTAGATGTCAAAGAGGAAAAACGTATAACAGAATCCAATAAATTAAATGAAAACAGAAGTAGAACAGTTGAATGAGAACATATTAAACTTTAAAATTAATTCGAATTTCTAACTAAAAGGCAGTGTAAATACTTAAAATAACTGATAAATTAATATGAAGAAAAACTTAGAAAGATACCTGTTAAAAAATTTCAAGCAAGTTGGCTTCACACGTATTCATGTCATTTCCAAATAACTGTTCTCTCTCAGAAAAGCAACTGCTTTCACCCCTTTCAACACATGAATGAAATATCCATCGCACTTTAGTGTGATAGGTAACGTCCTTGGCACATATATATACATAGTGAAAACTTCAACCAAGACAAATGACAGCAATTTTTCTCAAATTTTGCAATGTAAATTCATTTTATGTATTTAAAACGCAGCATCTTTAAGCTGAATTAAACTTGCCTACGCAATTAAATCTCATGAAGAAGTATATTTTGAATCTTTCATACGAATCTTTCTGGAGCAGTCTTACATTACATGATTGAGTGTGTATATCAAGGTTTTCTGATAAATTTTGTTTAGATAAAATATAACAAGCTTGCTACTTTTTTTCTACGACTATAACTTGTAGTTGTGGTCGTCAATTCATAAACGAGCAGTGCTACAAAATATTTCTGAGGGGTTGAAATACATATCTTTGAAACTACAACTAAGCCTTTTATTAGTCTAAAATTCTTATGCCAGATATTAAATTTCTGTATTTTAAATATTAAATTCTACTGTTCAGCAACAGATTCCGAGACTACCACTTTTGGACGATTTTACACAGGAAAGGGGTGTCAGGCAATGAGTCATATGAGCGCATTTCCGGAGTTCTTTGTTAGATCACGCTCACTAAAATGTAAACATAACCCTTCCATTCTTCACTTTCCCCCTATTTTGATGAAAATAACTCTGTCCGGCGCATGCGCAAAAACGCGGAGGGTTTCCGAATCCGTTGCTATACAATACATGGGCCGCGGTAGCCTAGTAGTACCCACATGGACCATGGTGAAGCCCTAATTCAGTGGGACTCATTCAATTCTGGATCGATCTGATTTGCGCTCGGTTGGTTGGACGATCACTCCCGTGGTTCGGCAATGCGGAAGGTGGTGATCTCAATAACTCGAATATCGGATCCCT
The DNA here is from genome assembly GCA_013235015.1 of Araneus ventricosus. Lineage (NCBI taxonomy): Eukaryota > Metazoa > Arthropoda > Arachnida > Araneae > Araneidae > Araneus > Araneus ventricosus. The sequence goes on from BGPR01000319.1 coordinate 500,154, forward strand.
TCATCTTCTATGGATGATTCATATGATGTGTAATGCTAAGTCAATGGAATCTTCAAAGCGGAAGTTCAACATACAAGCAGATAAAGTCAAGGTTTTTAATGTAAGTAAGTAGACCAGAAAATTTGTCCATATTGTTCAGTATTGTAAGTAAACTTCGAAAAATCAATATTGTATAATATTGTGTTACAATATTGAAACAGTCTAAAATGTAAGACTTTTCCTATATTGCTCAATATTGATAAATATTGAGCAATATTATACAATATAGTTCAACCCAAAATTATAAATATTCCTAATATTAAACCTAATTACTTATTAGAGATTGCAAAAACTTTTGCTTCCATATCGTCATTCCATTTAGTAATTGAAATTTGTAACACATTCGAACCCCGGACAACTTGCTTACCTAGGGGTTTATTCTGGTACCCTCGGTTGAGTTGGGAGACGACACTTTTCTCGTTGTTAACGTGCGGAAAAAGTGCGTCTCCCAACCCAACCGGGGGTACCAGAATAGACCCGTTAACCTGTCGCCTTATCCATTCAACCAGCGAGACCTCGAACGCCAAAGATAGAATGCGGTTAAAGAGCTTAGTTTATACGAAGTATCGTGCATCTCCACATCTGTTATTTTGAATTGTCCTCCTGATTTAATTACCTTTCCATAATTTTGAGTTAAGGATATGATTTGAAATTGTTCCATTGAATTTTTTGAAATAGGATCTTAAATAATATGAATTATTAAGCTAAAACTAATATTTTTATGTCAAAATTTTACTTTGACAAAACTTTTAAAAATGTATATACAGTATCCGGTATTCCTCGGTATTCACAATATAGTTCAATATTGCCCAAAATATTTTACAATATCTTTGTGCTACTGGGGAGCCAGAGGGCTCCAGATTCGAAACTCGATTCGACTGAAGATCCGCCATGTATGTGGGCCCGTTACACGCCACATCATACGTAAGGGGTCATACGTCCTCCCAAAGATGTGTTGCGAAAGTTTGAAGAGAGGGGTGTCAGCTCAGGTGTCGTCCTTGTCATCTGATCTCTCTCGTATTGCTTCAAAACGGGACGTTAATGGAACTAAACTAAACCCATATTAGTTGGCCCTGATTTAAGATTAGGTTCACTAAGCGTACAGTAGAAGCTCCAGCCTGAAAGGGGGAAAAGCTGTCATTTTATTTATTTTAATATCGTGATCGATTATTTTCATCTAAGGCCCGGAGCACCCATCCAATTTTAAGCACACATCCATATTAGCATAAGATATTGTACGGTATCTCTACGATATTATTCGTTATTCTGAATGCCGCACAATATCGTAAAGATATCGTAACAGTACTGTGGAGAGCAACTTGTGCAGATGGGGCATGTTTTAAAACAAAATCGAGTTATCTGATAAATGAATACCCAGGGAGCCCAATCTGCAGAATTCAAATATTCCTGAATGTACTACTGACGTTTGACGATATTTCTGTGTTAATAGGGTCTTCATAAATAATTAACAAACTTCCAGAAAGAAAGGTGCCCCATTCGCAACTTAATTCTATTAGCGGAGGTTCTGAAACCTGCACTAAAATCGGTAGAACTAGGTAAGTCTTTCTATCCCTATGCTGCGATATCTCCGCGATATTGTGCTGCATTCAGAATATCGAACAATATCGTAGAGTATCGTTCAATGCCTTGTGCTAATAGAGATCCTACCATTTTGATATGGAACACATATTTCCTTGAATAATCATTTCGAGTAGACTTCTCATATCTTCTCCATTGCCACGATCTCAGATAACTCGATAATATTTAAGTGGAATGTTTAAAGGTGTTTATATTAAGCAGAGGAAAATGCCACAAACTTTCCCTGCATGGCACAAGCAAATTGTTTCATTTGGTAAAGTCTGTGTGAAAGATATGAACACTGTCTGCAATTAGAAACTGCACACTTCAGATATTTATATTGAGGAAAATCAACAGATTAATAGTGTGTGTGTGTTATTGAGGAAAAACATCGAATAATTCCGATTGATTTTTAATTAATTAAGAATATAATTAAAATTTTGAAAACCATTTCTTAGAAAGCACCTAATATATAAGAAGTAAACTGCCTGACAAATTCAGTAGCTTTAGGAACGACGGTTCGTCTTGTAAAGCGTTGTGTTCTGTCTGTAAGAATTCTGCATCACGCAATTTACAGAAAGTACTGAAGTACATGTTAAAGGTACAAAAATTGAAATACGCAACATTATTTTATAAGTTAATGATAAAATTGTTTCTCTGTCATGGTTAGTATTATTATATTTCTGCTCCCTCTCGAAGTATCGACCTGTTCTTTTTACACACAATCGCATTCTTTCTTGCTATTTGGTAGAGACATGATTTTCTTAAATTCGACTTATGATAAGTATCTAAAGAAAGGTCGCACCGCAATGCGGACGAACTAGTTATCACTGCTAAGATGATATTATCTATTTTTTGATTATGCATGGTGAGCAACGAAAAGTGTAACGAAAATCGAATAATTAAATAATATAGTGGTGTGTCTAAATACGAACATCATTGCGGGTAAGAACAAAAACAGAAACATTAGAAAAATAGATTCAGTGAGTGGACGCATTATTCCTAAAACGTTTTTTTTCAACTAAATGTATATTAAATCCATTATTTCATTGATGCAGTTTCATTATTTAGATTAATTTCTAGAACGGTTAGCAATTTCATTCTTAGAACAGTTCTTTTTCCTTAGTACATGAGCATTTCATAAATGTGCAAAGCAGCAAAAAAAACCCATTATAAGCATCAGTACACATGTGAGAACTTTCGCACATTCACCTCTCAAGAAAAAAATCAATTTAGTCATTTGTTAGGTTGTTGAAATTAAATAATTAGGTTGAGCTAGCAGAAATTAGGTTATGAGGTTAAATTACGTGATTTATATAGGTTAGCATTTTATAACTTGTTAGGGAAAGGTGTGAAGGAACTGGGCATCCATGATACCACAATGTCTATGATGTTTTAATTTTTCATTTAACCCATTCGAGACGGATTGCACACCGTGTGTGCAATGCATTTCCGACCCAAAAAGACGGGTAGCACACTGTGTGTGCAATGATACTGAATTGCAATTATCAGTCAGTATGGAAAAAGGAGCCATCGGGATAAGACTGGTTTAAAATAAAAATTATCAATGAAGTGTGTAAACATAAAATTGGTATTGGTTTCAATTTAGTCCCGAAAATTAAGGTGACCAACCGTCCTCCTTTTGTAAGTTCTGCCCTTCCTCAAAAAGTGCACAACAAATTATGCTACAAATGTATTTTCTTATGCATTTATGATATCATAGTGTATTCTTATTACAGTGATCTCTCACTTATGCGCGGGCACAGGGGACAGCGAAAAAAAACGCGCATAAGTGAAAAACCACAAGAGGGAGCTTAAAAGTGAAACATCAATACAGTGTACATTTAATTAATACTATGTATATACTACTGAAAAATGTAAATAAGATTAGTTTCAGAACGCAAATACGAGTAGAACTTCCGTTAATTATTTTTTAAGAACACAAAGAAAATGGAAATGCTCACGATTTTTTAAAATCTCTCTTATTGTCGATTCTGGGACATTAAAATGCTTCGCTAAAGCTTTTTTCGAGGTGAAAGGATTTTCTTCGATTTTTTTTTAATAACATCCATTTTAAACGAAAGTGACAATTTCGTTTTTTTTCCGCCATTTTAAAAAGTAACCGTCTAACCAAAACTCAAAAGATGATTCTTTCGTTAGCGATCAATGTCACTTGGTACGTACAGCACTAACCTCTCTAATTAGCTACTGTATAAATGCGACTTTTACTGACGTCAATCACAAGAACCCCCACGTACACCCCTGTGCATAAGTTAGAAGAATGTGTTCCTGGATTCTGAACAATAGAGAAAGGGCGAGGGAATGCATTCCTAGAAGCAGAGCAAAAAGGGTTTTTGTTCTGCTGAAAAAAAAACTTTTTGAACTAAAAAAATTTTTGCGACGCGCATAAGTGAGAGGTACTTTTTTAGTGAGGCGCATAAATGAATAAGAGTTATCATTGTTTTCCTATAACCCTGGCCGGGGCCGCGAAAAAAAACACGCATAAAAGAGAGCGCGTACAAGTCAGAGGTCACTGTATTTGTTGCAATGAATTTAATGTTTCTTTTATTTATGATATTTTTTAGCTTCAATTTATTTATGTCCTCCTTTTGTTGAGGAATACATGAATATGAATACAGAACTGTTAGATGATACACTTGATGAGGTTTTTGAGGAAATTGATTCGGAAGAATATAATGAAAATGGAAGTGAAATGGAAGAGCTTGAAACTGAAGTTAGTGAAGATACTAAGAGATGGGCAGATGACGGCGATTTTTAAAAAATTCCTTTTGAGGACAACTGGGGCCGGGTATTTTTAAGGTATTTTGTCAAATAAGAAAGTTCCACCCACGAGCGGAAAGACGTTTTCAAGTCAAACTATTTTGAGGAGTGACCTGCACATATGGTGTTCAATCATCTTATTTGTACGAAGTGACTGGTTTCTATTGCAAACGTTTTTTTTATTAAAAATGGTCAATATAAAGCAAAAACACATTTCGGCTTCTGGGGATGGTCTCCAAAACATTGCGCCGTCTCGAATTGGGTAACTAAACTTTTAAACAAACGATATGTTTTAACGTAAACTGAGTATTCTATGCCAGAAGACGGTAAAAATTCTTATCCACTGGTACTGTGGGACACCATCTGATTGCCAGTAGATGTCGCTCTCATCGCGATAAACGTCAGAGAATCATACTGCGTTTAAGACACAGATAGATGACGGACGGAGTTCAACAATAACGCGTCACAAAGGCTAAAACTACGAATCATGATGTGCCATCCAATAGAACTGATAATTAACTGTACATATCTTTAATTGTAAATACTTCATAAATCTTGTAATAATATAACGTTCTTTAGCATAATATAGTGCATACTTAGTTAAATGAAGTGGCGACTCGTGAATGAAGAGCTGCAGAGCTGCAGTCCTCCCTAAAATTATTTTGAAAGATTTTATTTTCGTTTTTATTCTAATTGGCTTACTTTTCCAATTTCAGGATTCAGTGATCAACGAAAATGGCAAAAACGTAATAAAAAATGTTAAAAGAAGTCGGAAAATCAATCAAGAATTAAGAGAGAGACAGACGAGAGCTGCATCAAGTTTTGCCCCTCCTACGGATCCGATATTAACGCAAAGAGCATCGCGAAGCGGGAGAAAAGCAATCCTTTCTCCGCTTGAAATTGCATTAATTTGAGCAGCACTTTTTTCAGCTCTCCTTTTGCGCGACTTCCTCAGTTGGCTCCTTTTTCGCTTTTTGTCAGTAGTTCAGTCGTTAAGTCGTTTTTTTAATCCAATTCCGGAGGAGTTGTAATTTTTTGCTTCTTTATGCTTTTTCGGGTGCTGATTACGATTTTGAGGTTTTCCACCAATAATTTTTGTTGGAATTTTAGTTATATCCAAAAAACATTAAAAAATTCTCCAGGTTTTTGCTTATAACTCAAAAACTATCAATTTTTAGTATAGCATCATTATATACCAAAATAATCAGCACAAAATTGCCTACGACTTAAGTCTATAAAACTTTTTCAGCACTGCATGTTTCTGAGCTGACGAGCCACCACGGGTTAAATGTATCGAGTAATTTATTTCTATGGAACCAACACTAAGCCTGAAGATCGCCCATAATACCTTATCCATAGCTTTAGAGTTAGTTGAGAAAAAGGGATATTGACAAAATAAATAAGATATAGGACTTTCAGGTTACGCCGAACAACCATGCACCGGTTCTCGCCCGACTACCGTAGTTAAACAGTATCGGTCACTTGGTCAGTACTTGGGAGGTCAGTAACCTGGGAGCACGGCATTTTTCTTCTGACTTAAATTTTTTAAACAAACAATGTGTTTTAACATAAAATGATTAAGTATATGTCGGAAGTCTGTAAACATCCACTGATACCTTATTCATCACAGTAAGCCTTGTATTAGTTCAAAAAAGGTATGTTGAATAATATGTAGAATAATATGTAGAATATATGTAGAATATATATAGAATATATGTAGAATATATATAGAATATATGTAGAATATATATAGAATATATGTAGAATAATAAGAGAATTTAGAACAAAACAACTACTAAACAAAATATTAACTAAAACACAACAATAACTTACAAATTCATTATATTCTCTTTTATATTATCTACTAGCCGCTTTCGGCGACCAGCTTGATCGCCGGAGATGAAATTTCAACTGAATCTCTTATTCATAATTTTATATTCATGGTTCCCTTAACAAAGTAGTTTTAAATTTCAAATTGCAATAGACATTTAACCCGCTTTCTTTTCGCAGCCTTACACTTGTTCTGTTCCTTGTCTACTTTAACGTAAAATACGCATTTGCTTTCAACATTAAATTGGGGCGGCGCATTTTACGTCCAGCAGCATGCCTATTGGTTTAAAACGTTCTGATAAAAAGAATTAAATCATAGCAAAGATAATCTTGCGAACTTCCTTTACAAATTTTACAGAAAAATTGATCAAATAAAAGAAGAAAGCAAATTCCAGTAAGATATTTTCTAAGCTTTCAACAATGGACGAGAAACACGCAATTAAATATTTGTTTAAACAATTAAAACGGTTTGAAATGCGTTGCAACAATGAAAAGTATTGTTGCAAATTATGCCAAAACATATTTTTAAAAATTTATTAAAATTAGGGGAAAAAATCGTACGACCACTTTATTGATGTCATTCAAAATATATATATTTTTTAATTTTAAGATGGTGTAAAAATATTTTTTGTTGTAATGTTTTTGGAAGTTATTAAGGAAAAACGCCAAAATTTAGCTTAATTTTTAATTAATTAAAAATTTGAATAAAAAATTGAAAAAAATGGCCCCGAGGTGCATATTCTCACCCTCCAAAGTATACCTGTACCAAATTTGGTAGCTCTAAGTCCAACGGTCTGTTCTGTAGACCGTCAACAGACAGACACACAAACATTCATCTTAATTATTAGTAGAGATAGAGACTAGCCGCCTTCGGCGACCAGCTTGTTCGCCAGGAATATAATTTCAATTGAATCTCTTATGCATAATTTGGTATTCATGGTTCCCTTAACAATTTCAAATTTCAAATTGTGATGAACATTTAATCCATGTTCTTTCAGTAGCTTTGTACCTGTTCTATTCTTTGTCTGCATGAACGTCTCTAATACAGTCAAGTAGTTGGTTGTCTCATGAAACATCAATTGCACATTGTCGGCATCAACTTCATTCTTACTTTTCTTGCAAAATGCACATCTGATTTTAACTTTAAAATGGAGAGGCACGTTTTACGTCCAGCCGCGTGTTAGCTGAATGAAAATATGCTGATTAAAAAATAGCATTAAACGTTAAGATATTAACTTATCTTTCAACAATGATAGAGAAACACTCAAATAAATGTTTATTTAAACAATGAAAACGGTTTGAATTGCGTTGCAACAGTGAAAAGTATTGTTGTAAATTATGTCAAAAAATATTTTTAAAAATTCATTATAAAATTAGAAAAAATCGTATTGCAACTTAATTGATATCATTTAAAAGGTAATTTTTGCACTTTCAGATGATGTGAAAATCATTTTTATACTGTAATATTTTCGGAAGCTATTATAGAAAAACGCCAAAATTTCGCTTAATTTTTAATTAATTAAATTTGTAATTGAAATTTCAAAAATAGGGCTCCGAGGTGCACATTCCCACCCTACAAAGTATGTTTGTGCTAAATTTTGTAGTTCTAAGTGCAGTGATCTGCCCTGTAGAGCGCTAACACACACTTAGACATTCTCCTTTATTATTAGTAGAGATCGAGATATATATAAAAGAGAAAGGAACTCACTGATTGATCACCGAATCTCCCAAACCACTGGGACTAGAAACTTGAAATTTGGAAGGTCGTTGCTCCTTGGGTAGTAGGTGCTCACTTAGAAATGATTTTTCAAAATTTTAATCAGAATTTTAATTAGTTAAAAATTACCTTAAATTTATACGTTTTTCCGCAGTAACTTCGAAGCATATTATCACACGAAGAGTAGTTTAACATCATCATAAAGTTTAAAAAATTAGCTTTTCAATGACACCGATCTTATTTCCATGCGACATTTTAATCAATTTTAATTAATTTTTCATAATGTTTTCAAATATGATTTGTAACGATGTTTTTCTTGTTGTAAATAAAATTCAAACCAATCTCATTATTTCAGCAAATCTTTTTACTTTCTCGTATACGAAGTATACAAAGAGAAAGTATTGTAATCAACAAAAAATTCGAACTCGAGATTTTGACGAATCTCCACATTTTAGACCTCCCTGAGTCCAAAAAGCACAATTTTGGAATTATGCCTGTCTATCTGTGTGTCTGTGAACACGATAACTAAAAACTACTAAAACTAGAGGGATGAAATTTGGTACACATTTTATTATTATGAATGTAGGTCCGCATCAAATTTTGAACCAAATCCGTCAAAGGGTTGACTGTCTGTCGGCCTGTATAATCTCATACTACGCACCATATTGTGTATCGGCGCACGACGTTTGTAAACTTCGGGATATTAGTAATGTTTTCAAACATGAATTGTGTGTCTAACAATGTTTTTATTGTTCTAAATAAAATTCAAACCTATCTCATTATTTCAGCAAATCTTTTATTCACGCGCTCTTGCAACTGTTACGGTTGTGATAATATAAATTGCCTTCTTGGGAATTTCACTCCAAAGCAGAATTTTCACTTTAGTATTCATTGCATTGCCTATTTTATCGCACCAGCTTCAAACTAATATTTTTTTTAAAAAACAGGGCAACAGATATTTGATTTCAGGTTTTTTTGTCTTTTTACTTTCTCGTATACGACATATACAAAGAGAAAGTATTGTAATCGTCAAAAAATTCTAACTCGAGATTTTGACAATATATCCACTTAGAAAGTATACGAGAAAGTTTAGGGGAGAGCACTCCCGTTGGCGAAGACATTTTTTGGCTAGTTATTTTATTGTATTTTTTATTAAATTATCGAAAGTATTGTATTGTTCTTTATGATTTTTATTGTCAGGTGAGTAAAGTCTGTAAAGTTAAAGTGTTTTGGTTTACATAAGCCATGAGGTTTAACAATCGTCACGACGATACAAAATTTTTATGACCTCCCCCTCCTGACACGAATCCTGGATTCGCCACTGGAATAGATAAAAGAACACGGACAGAAATATAATTCACAACTAACAGAGAATACACCCAAGAACTCTCTCTCAAAGACAAACACAAAATACCAAGATAAGAAAAAGTATCACACAAAAGGATTCTTACATTTGCAGTTTCCGAAAGCTGAATCCTGTTCCTCAGTTTTTTTTTTTCTTTCTTTTTCCTCTTTGAGAAGCCTAAGAACAAATCGATTGTTATTCCATTGTTACATCACAAAAATGAAAGGTATCTACTTTCCGCGGCGTCAACAATACGGTGTCTTATTCCAATTAAGTCTCCAGCACAATTGATTACACCGTAGAGAATTTATCAAGCGTCTGGTTCGTTGATACCAGTTCTTAACAAAAAATTCTACAGAGAAGTTGGAATAACAAGAGCGATTTAATTATTTTCTTTTTCTCCTTTTTTCCTTTCCTGGAAAGTTGTTATAACAGCATCTGACTCTCGGAGCTAATTTTTCAAACGAAGTTCATTTGTTTTTTTTAACTAAAGGATAAAGCTTAATATTCTTGATTTTGATTTTATGATGAAACTCTTAACTGTCAGTTTTTTTCCTTTAATAGATGGCATAATCTGTTTTGCGTATATCGTCGCTTCACAAGCAATACCACATATCTCAATTTTTTGAAATTTCAAAGAGGCAGACGAAATTGAATTTTTCGCAACTAGTAACATATATTTCTGAATTTTTTTTTAACGTCTGATATGAACATGAGACAGCATATTCCCACCAGATATAAAAAACCCAGAAATATTCGTTGTTAGTTGCGAAAAATTCAGTTTTTCTTTCTCTTTGAAATTGCAAACCCAGGCAGTATGGAAAACAACACCATATCAAAATACTGACTGCTCATTCTTGATTAATATTAAATTCTTCCAAATTTTTCACAGACTGATCATTACAAATCAAGGAACAGTTCGATTCGACTACTATTAAACACGCATAAAATTCTGATTTTCCTGAAATTATCTTTATTGTTGTTGCGTGTCCAGTTGATTGGTTGCAAGCTAACTTTGGAAATTATTCACAACGTAATTCCCACAGTTAGCTTGCAACCAATCACCTGGACACCCAACGAAGTTTTGTTTTCCACAGGGAATGGGACTTTCCCTTCGTTTCTCCAAAGATTCAACCTTGCCGAAACCTCATTCTGTTCTTGTAGGGGAATCGACACACCAATCCATTATGCTACGGTTTGCCTCCTCACAACCTCCTACTATATGGCACCAACCAGCCAACAACATCAGCCAGTATGGTTCCGCAGCGTAGCCAACAATTCAACGTCAAGAAGGAAGATCCATAATTTGCTCCACTTTCTCCAAAGAGAAACCAGTCTTTTCCGTCCAGATCCCAATTAATTGTTTTTTTCTTTCCTTCAATAGTCTTCTCAGTTGAGTCCAATGCTATCGTCCCATTCCCACAATCTTGGCCAACATTTTCACAAATAGCAACCTCTGTAACCGAATATCCTCTTCCTCCTGCGATGAGGGAATTTAATACCAACCAAACTTCAACTGTCCATACTGCGTCTTCATCTCTCCATCCTTTTCTTTGGAGGTGGAGGTCTTGTTTGACCAGTTCAACATTCAACTTCGCCTCCTTTTCCAGCCCATCATCCCTTAATGAACTCAGAACTGCTTTAGTCGTTCTTCAGGACTTTCTTCCAAGATCCACCGTGTTTCATCTTCTTCAAATAGAGTTCAATCAGCTAACTCTTCTACAAAATCGAACTTATTAAAACTCTGTGCGGCCTATTTCTCTGTTTTTGTGTACATTTTTTTTTATTTTTATTATTGTATTAATTTGTTTTTCATCTTTTTCCTTTCATTTTTTTTATTTTTGAATGTATTTTTTTTTAACTCCTCGGTATAGTTTTTCCATTGCATTTAGTTTTTATTATTGTCTAGTTATTTCATGTGCTTTTTAAAAGTTTTATTTTACTCTGAGTTACTAAAAATTTTTTTATAATGTATAGCACAATAGCAATCTTTCCTAACGCAATAGCTCCTGTAAACATTTGTAAACTTGTTGCGCTTTTAATTAGACAGCGGTGTAGAGAATTGCCAAGTTTTAAAAGAGGTCACCCCCTCGGGTGTTGTGTTTTTTCTTCCACTTCATGTCCGCGACACTGCTTAAATAACCTTAAGGTTATAGTTGCAAGGGTATGGAGTGGTGTTATGTTATGATAGTCGCGTTTGTACCTGCTTGCAATCTAACATTCTTATCGGTCACCCCATTTCTCTGTTTCTGCCTGAAAAATATGTTACTAAATTCGTAAAACATTTTCAATTATTCGTTATTTCGTAATACTGATTCGAATGAATTATTTTACGTTGCAATAAAATTCTACCATAAATAAACTAATTCATATTCGACGATAAACGAATTCATTTTTATTGTTTTAACAGTTTACTTTTATAAGAAACAACTATTTCTGGAAATTTCTATATAGGTTTAGGGCCTTTTTACTTTTGACGTTTTTTAAAATAGGACTACGTTCCTTCCATTGGGGTCTCAGGTAGGAATTTGATTCACACGCCAAAACGCCACAAAAAACTTTGTACGGGAGATACTCTATATCTCGGTAACTACATATGTTAAAAACATAACTAATGTCTTATTTTAGAGATAAAGGGTAACAACAGAACTTACAAAAAAAAACTGAAAATCGGAATTGTAGTTCAGCGATTACTGAGTCGCAAGCTTCGAGAAACAAAAGAGACACGCGAGTAAATTAGTCCTACGCCTTTAACATCAGCGGCTGTTTGAAAAAGACAGCCTCTCGTCATTTTTTATTTAGTGATCTGATAGCTTTTATAAAATTCTTGAAATTCCATTTTATTCCAGTTTTTGTTGTAAGCGTGTTTAATATTGTGCCAGACAAAAGCATGACTGTAACATATTTATTGTAATACAATGCATGATATCAGGTAAGTGGCAACAGTAAGATGTTGCGCTACTTTGAATTTGATTTTTAGAAATAGTCGAGAGAGAGACGATTACGAGAAAGTGATGAATACGGTACGATTGAACGAAGTTACGTTGTATGCAGTTACGAAGTGTGTTAAATAAATGTCTGTTTTGTCTTAAAAGAAGTTTTATGAATGTCTATCGAGAAGCCAACAGAAATCAGAAGTGGAATGAGTTAGAAACCTGTGACTGAAATTCTCATCGACAGTTAAGTAAAACGGAAGGAGTTTGAAATTTAAAGTACGTTACGAAATTTTTTTTGTCGTTATTTGTAAATAAAAGTGTAGTAAAATGCGAAAATGTCTATTTTCGCTGGAGCAAGGAAGTGCGATTTGAAGATACTGGCTGAAGAACTTGGAGAAACGGTCAATGACAGCCATAAATTGAAGGATTTAAAAAAGATTATTTTGGCGAGCAAAGAGTACGATGAAGAAAGCGCCAAGGAATGGATGAATACGATCATCAATGAAAGGAAGGAAAGAGAAGAAAATGAAATTAGGCAAGAAGAAATTGCCGAACGAAGACGCCAAGACGAAATCCAAATTGGTGAACAGAAGAGGCAAGAAGAAATTGAACTAAGAAAACTAGAATACGAGGAACGGAAGCGGAAGGATGAAATGGAATTCGAGCTGCAAAAAATACGCCTTGGAGCAGAAGGCAGGTCTTTAAATTCAAATTCCGTCGCCAATCAAAATGTTAACAGTGTGCAAATTAAGCCAAAGTTAGAAATTCATCATTTGATGCAAAAATTTTCCGATGAAAAGGATATAAGTTTACATTTAATTATGTTTGAACGTCTGGCCAAACAAGCTGAAATATTAGAAAACACTTGGGTAACTCATTTGCTTGGCTTATTGCTATATGACGTTGCGCAGTTAATCGCCAGAGAACCAGATGAGATTGCAAACGATTATGGCGAAGTTAAAAAGATATTGTTGAAACGGTATAAGTTAACGCCAGAAAAATTTCGCCAAAAGTTTTTTATGCATAATAAGAATTTAGGAAGCACCTGGAAGAACTTTGCCTATGAATTGAGAAGTTTTTTTAATGAATGGGTGAATGGAGTTGAAGTAGATAGTTTTGAAAAATTGAGCGATCTTATTATAACAGATCAGATAAAACGTAAAGCGTCTCAGGAAGTAAAAGATCACTTTATAGATGACTGGTCTAAGCTGAATTCGCCAGATGACTTAGTTGAAAAGCTGGACGATTATGATACTTTGAGGTCAACTTTGAGGAGTAAACGACCACGTAAAGAATGGCATTACGACAAGCAGGACTCATTAAAGGATGATTCAGCTTTTACAACCAACGGAAATAAAAAACTGTACGGTATTACACATAATGAGAGGGGTCAACCAAAATGCTTCAACTGTTCTAAATTCGGGCACATTTCGAAGGACTGTCCGGTACCAAAACCACTTATAACATGCCGGATGTGTAATAAGACCGGACATATAGCTAAAAATTGTGTTGTTAAGACGATTAACCATTCGTTATCTCTTAGACAAGTTGGCGAGAATTCAGAAGAGGGTAATTCCTATTTGAAGAAAGCAAAACTTAATAATTTTGATCCAGTGCAAGCTTTAATTGACACAGGGAGTTCATGTTGCCTCTTAAAAACTTCGGTTGCTCAGAAGTTTAAATTAAAACCCGAACCTACTGTCAATGAAATATATGGTTTTGGAAATCAAAAGATGCCTGCATTGACTTCTATGGGAAGGATTACAGCTGATATTGAAGTCGATAATGTAAAGGGTGAAGGAATAAGCGTATACGTTGTTCCTGACGAGGCTCAGCCAGTTGATCTAATTATTGGACGGACATGGCTTGACCTCCCTCATATCGCTTATACCAGAATAGGAAACAGATTTCATATTGGATACCGTGAAGATGAACCGTTCAGAAACTTTCCAATTGATGAAAACATAAATCGAATCTGCCTTAAAGCTCTTGAAGCTACTAAATTAGAGAAAAATACAGTCAGTCTAGTCAGTTCTCGAGCAGAATCTATCGAAAATGGATTAATTATGATAGAAAATCCTTCCGAAGACATTGGTTGCTTACAGGAAGTTAAAGACGGAAAGACGTGTGTTCCTTTGGCGAATATTGGCGACAAAAATATTGAGTTTTTGAAGGATCAATGTTTAGACAGAGCTGAAGTTATTGAGTTGTGTTCAAATGTTAAAGTAAAGGAAAGAATGCAAAGTTCTAACAATTTAGATAACTTTAAAGAAAAAGTTCCCATAATCTTGAGTGAAATTAATATTGATTCCAATATTGAAAATGAAAGCATATTACGATGAAAAGAAGTCTGGAACATTATTATTTGATAAGGGAGAAATCGTGGTAGTTAGAAAGAATCCTAAGGTGACGGGTGAGCCAACAAAAACTCAACCACGAGACCGAGGTCCCATGGTTGTCACAGAAATACTCCCTAGTGATACATATAGAATCTCACAACTAGAACCTAGTAATGGCCGTCTTTATGCTACAACGGCTCACGTCAGTCAGTTAAAAGCCTGGAAGAGCTGGAATGAAGACGATGATGACTCTAGTGAAAATTCCGATGATGAACCTGAAGTGCAAAGACCCAAACGAACTGTACGTAAACCAGAGCGTTATGGAGTTTATATGCCGAATAGATAGAACTTTTGAAATTTTTTTTATTTCACTTTATTTTATCTTTTGTGAATGTATATTTGTTTTGTTTTTGTAATGATATTATTGAATGTAAACAAAATTTGGTTCAATTGAGGTCAATTGAAAAGTCAGGATGGCCGAATGTAAGAGTGTTTAATATTGTTCCTGACAAAAGCATGACTGTAACACATTTATTGTATTACAATGCATGATATCAGGTAAGTGGCAACAGTAAGATGTTGCGCTACTTTGAATTTGATTTTTAGAAATAGTCGAGAGAGAGACGAGTACGGTACGTTTGAGTGAAGTTACATTGTACGCAGATACGAAGTGTAATAGTTGTGTTTTAATGTTCTAATAAATGTTTGTTCAGTTTTAAAAGAATTCTTATGAATGTCAATCGAGAAGTCAACATTGTTTTTTTTTTTTTTTACCAAGTATATATTTATTATCTTCTTTTCTTAAGAAAAACGGTCATATTTTATCAGTTTCCCATGACCATGAATTCTTTAAGAACTAAAATTATTATTATTGCTATGCTCAGACAAATGTAAATTATGCTTTTCAGATAGATGAGAGAAAACAAAAGCTCTGTGCATAAACCTCTAATTTACTATTATGCGTACCCATATTGAAATCATCTCGGTCTGGAGCTTTCTCCGACCGATGTATCTGAGTGACTGTCGCTGCAATAGCTCGAGTGCTGAGGTCGGAGTACTAGGAGCCATCACCGGCCATGACCCGACCCCTCCATAGGAGGCACGCACTATCACAGGCAGAAGGCAAACCCAAACCATCATTGTACCCACCAGGGAAGCGATATCCCGCTTACTTATCCGGTGGCTTCTCGTCCACGTAGTGGTGCCTCCAGCGTGTCTACTATTGTGCGTATACTAGCAGATGGTGTCTTTTCAGCGTCGGGCGAGCACTCATGTGTGTAATCGTAATAATTTGGGTTAAATCCAACAATTATTTTCCAAATAAGGGCTGACGAAATATTTTTTTATATCATGAAGAATGAGTGATACAATTCTCCAATAAAGAAAAAGAGAATATAAATACATAATTTCACTTTATTAAAATGACACATTTATTTTTGCTCACATTTTTAGGTCCTGGACTGGTTATTTTAAAAAAGAACCCTAACTGAGTAATGAAGATTATTTCTGTGGCTGAAATCATCCATCGCTAGTAATTTAAATTTTAGAATAAATTTAAAGAAAAGTTTCTCATCTTTCAGGATCGCTGCCCTGGACATGGGAAGCTCTTTTTTTTGTGTGATCAAAAAGGTCATAATTATCTCAGATTCTTCGATATTTATAGGTAAATTCATTTTAATATTGAAATTTACCAAAATTAATTTCGATATTTATAGGTAAACACATTTTAATATTGAAATTTACCAAAATTAATTTCGATATTTATAGGTAAATCCATTTTAATATTGAAATTTACCAAAATTAATAAATACTACTAAGAATCTGGTCCGTCGAAGCTCATCGCTCAAATTTTATGTATTTTACTGAGAAGTTACTTTTTTTGTATATCCAAAGTTATATTTCAAATTCAAAGTTTCTATAAAAGGGCTGTTTAACTACCGTTGCTTTACTTCACTTAGAATCATCTCTCGCAAAGAGTGAGAAAACAAGAGTGAGTTTTGCTGAAGAAACAAAATTTATTTGCTGGTTTATGAAGAAACAAAATAAAGAACAGGCAAAGCTTACGAGTTGGCCATCAATTATTGATTGTGTTTGAACAAATTCTTTCGCGAGTAGCACAGTGACGTTCTGTGTTTAGATGTTGTAATAATTATCTTTTAGGTACAAAGAAGATTCAGTAGATAGATTACAGATAGAAATTAGATATAAAAAAAGAGAAAAGCGCTTAGGTAAAAACAATATTAAGAGTAAGTAAAGTTTGTTTAACATCTGATATATAGTTGTAACAAGCTATACTCCAGATATTGTTGACCATCAATTCGAGACTTAGAACAATTTTTTTCGCACGTGCCTCAGTGTCCTTCTGTGTTTAGAAGTTATTATAATTAGGGTTTGGCGCTTAGCGAAATTACATGGAATTATTATGATATACCTTCTATTAGTATTCCTTAAACATCGATAGTTCAACTATCTAGTATACTATTGATAGTATCGATAGTTTTCTCCCTGGCGATACTATCGATAGGTGTTCTTCCAGTCGATAGTTTAGAAACTATCGATACTTTTGACAGCTCCAGTTGATTGTTTCAGTCGATAATTTTAAAACTATAGACTGAAAATGCGCCTATCGATAGTATTGCCCGAGAGATAGCTTTGAGAAAGTCAATACTATCTATTGTTTCAGTCGATAGTTGCAAAAACCCGATACTATCGATTTGGCTTCGATAGACTATCGATGTTTAAGGAACACTAGCTTCTATGATGATATAGGCAAGAGGATTTAATTTAGATCAAATTAGAGGATTTAATTTCGATTAATTAGAATCGAACAAAATTGCTTCCTACAATTATGTGTAGTTAATTTAATCTCTACCTAAATGATCACAAGTTATTTACATAAATTCAAAAACTACTTTTGGAAAGTAAAGGAGCCAAATCATGTACCGTCACTATCATACGAATACGATAGACATAGCTATGCATGTCAACTACATAGTTTCATATAACTTGAATTGATTCATGTTCGTAAAGACGTTTAGATTACATGCCTTGTAAAAGTCTTTTTATATATCAGCCACTGAATCCTGCACTTCATAAAATGTAAGCAAATGAACCCTAGTTATAGAATTTGAGAAACTTTTTAAAAAATTTTATCCAAAAGTCCTTCAAACTCTTCTATGTTAAAAGTCAATAAAATTAATCGAGAATCTTTCATCTCATGTTCTTTTTTTTGTCATCCAGAAAACATGACTAAATATATATCGTAGATGTAATTTTTATATAAATAGAATATTTTTAATAGAAAATTAAAATTATATTTCTGTTTTATCTGGAGTATGATAATTGGTATCTTGAAAAGTTGTTCTAGCATAAAATGTTTCATTTTACATAAAATTTCGTTTCTACTTCAAAACCAGTACATTAAAAATGAAATGAAAAGTTTGAGTTTATCAAAACAAATAAATAAACAGTTCTAAGCTCTAGTCTTGATTGTTAAATCAACAGCATGAGAGTACAGTAAAGCCCCGGTTAACCTAACTAAAGGGGAGAGTCGTTTCGGATAACGATTTTCTCAGTTAAGCCATGAACATCGATTATTATTTTGTACCTAATTATAGTATATAATTTTGAAATGTTTTTAGTGTAGAACGAACTCAAACTCTCTTTGTAGGCTACACTCGTGTTCTTTATTAAAGTTAACCCTCCGTCGGGCGCAATGCGTCTGACAGGCACAGGTAAGCAGTACCGTAATGGATGTGCTAAACCTATTGATTTTAATTTAATCATTATAAAATCAATCACTGGCCTTCTTGGAAAGGTTTAAAAGAAAAAAAAGTGGGGATATCGTTGCAAAAAATGTCTCCTTCGCTATTATTTTTATCCAGTACAGAACGTGATATTTGTATTTCCGATTTCAGAGGCATTTCGGATAACTCGGTTTGGATTAACCCGAGTTTGATTAATCGGGGTTTTACTGTAATCACAACTTTCGATATGAAATATGCAGAAAATTGCAAAACATAAAGGAAGGATATATTAATTTTTCTAGTTTTTAAATGTTTTACTCATTTTTTTCCGGGCAGAGGTAAGATGACAAATTTTAACGAGTTATTTATAACTATTATCAGACATCGTCTAACGCGTTTATACCTCCTGTTTTTTATATATTTTTTTCAGATAATTTTTATTCAACACGAAAAAGTTTTTATTTTATAGAGAAGGTTATTATCTATTTATCCAGCTTTTAAAAATGAAAGTTAAATTAGCTTTCCACAGTGATTAATAATCAGAAGAGAGATTTTTTCCCCCAAGAAAGTGAGGAATACCTGTTTTAATATTATTTAAATATACTGTTTCGCCGTATACCGCCTTTCACTTACAAAAGGAGGCGCAATTGACCACGCAGGTTCCTTGGATTGAAATAATTTAATTTACAGGCAATTAATTACAGTAAGAAGCCACAAATTCAAATATGAGAAGAAGTATGCTTATATAACTCAATCACAATAGAGCAGGAATTCCCAACCTTTTTTCTCTCGCGTATCTCTTGATTATTCTTTTTGTTTTCGCGGGGGGGGGGGGTCATGCCCCTACCATCGTATCCAACTCCCCCCCCCCGTCTTCCAACCATCCGTCTATACCAAGAATTTTTTATATCTATATTATTTAAAGTCAACCCAAATTCAGCAAGAGAAATGGCTCAGATTAATTATATTTGCAAGAACTTTTATTTTTGATTTCACGTTTTATTTCATTTTAATGAAGTATTAGTTCAATGCCAAAGCAAAATAAACCAGTATTGTAATTGGCCTGTTTTAACTTATAAGTATAGCTGAAATTACACTTCGTAATAATCTCTACTATTAAAGTGGTGTAATTATTTAATGTAAGAATGTTACTTGGAGGAAAAAAATTAGTAACTTTTTAAATCCTTATATTTTCTTGTTTCTGCATTAACAACAACTTTAGTTCGCGTATCCAGAAGACGCGTACCTGATTAAGAACCTCATCAATAAAGCACAGACATATGAAAGATCTCAGAAGGCCGTCATAAATGATGTCACACTTTTTTCCAATATTTCTGCACCTACTCCCTTTGTCACAAAGTATCACTTCATCATACCCCCCTCTCCCCCTTATCATATAACTATCTATACTTATAAAAGGCAATGTTGTGTGTGTGTGCGTGTTTTGTCTCACGATGTCAGACAGATCTATCACCTTACAGCCATGAGAATTCTTTAGGTTAGTCGTAATGGTGACTGAATGCACCCTCAGTAATTTTAAATTTAATCTAAATTTTTATTTAATGTTTTGTGTTGTTTTGGTTGATTTTTCGCACTAATTTCTCAATAGAATAGTTACGAATAGTTTACGATAAAATATATACCATCGGAAAAGAACACGCGATTTCCGTTCTAATGAGAGATGATTTTGAATTTCTAACGTAATTTACTGAATTTGAGAATTTTTTAAAATTGTCACTTTCTCATATATTTTTAACTGTCAATGTTTTTCATCAAAAATCCAACGTTCTAATAAACCTATGATTTTCAGTTTTTTTGTAAGCAAGGTAGCTAGCTTCTGAGTGTTATCTCTCATTTTTAAAACAGACAGTTAAAATATCTTTGTCCGTTCGTTCTTAATAATTTTTTTTCTTAAAAGGGTTAAGAGATTGCTTTTCGAATGAAGTTCTTTCTCCCGGAACGGTGAGTTTCTCCTGGCTACGGCTAAGCAAATGTTGGAGATTATTCTCTCCTCAATTTTAGCATGTTTTGCTAGGAATAATTGAAATCATTTCACGTTGGACGCAAGAGGGGTTTGAGTCGTAAATTAAGCAGTCTTTGGAAGATTCTGGTATGGGTGATAAGTTGGCTTTGCTGAATTGTAAGGAGAATTTTTTCGTGATGAGCTAAAGAGTTTTCTTCCATCACCGTAAAATGTACCCATGCTTTTCACCAAGCTCAGAGGTGACGAGGGTACTGTCGTGACCTTGAAACGTCACCAGTATTGTGGTTTTTGAGACTGTATTACATCAGCATAACTTAGATACACCATTGCTGTATATTAAGATTTTCACGTTGCAATTTTTTTATTATTGTTTGGGAATACTTGTGCTCTGTACTGCTTTCTGCATGTCATTCAGCAGGAAAAATCAATGTATTATCTTTTGTTTTGATTTTGTTTCAAAACTTTTTCGTGTCATTGTAGGCGATTTTTTTTCATGTTTTTTGAAGTCACAAGTTCCACAGGCAACGCGCAGTGCACGTTCTACTAGTGAAATTAAAACAAAATAATAATCTATACTTATAAAAGGCAATGTTTATGTGTGTGCGTGTTGTCTGCGATGCTCCAACCGAATCCATCACTTATTATAAATTGGCACGCAAGGTAGATCATATTAGTGACTGAATGCACCTCAAAACCAATTTTAAATTTTAATCTACAGTTTTTTTTTATTTAATGTTTTGTGTTGTTTTTCGTTGATTTTCTTTTAATTTCTCAATAGAATAGATTTGAATAGTTTACGATAAAAATATATACACCATCGGAAAGAGCACGATTTCCGTTCTAATGAAAGTTAGTTTGAATTTCTAACGTAATTTACTGAATTTTAGAAATTTTTAAAATTGTATCACTTTCTCATATATTTTTAACTGTCAATGCTTTCATCGCATCCAACATTCTAATAAACCTATGATTTTCAGTTTTAGCAGTAACAACAGAGGTATTTATCTCTCATTTAAACAAGAACAGTTAAATATCTTTTGTCCGTTCGTTCTTAATAATTTTTTCTTAAAGGGTTAAAAATTCTTTTCAGATAAAGTTCTTTCTCCAGGTGGTAAAGTTTCTCCTAGCTGCAGCTGGCGCATCTGTTGAATTATTCTCTCCTCAATTTTTAGCATGTTTTATGAGATAATTTAAAGGAAATCATTCGTTGGACGCAAGGTTTAGTCGTAAATTAAAGCAGTGCTGGAAGATTCTGACATGTGGGTGATAAGTTGACTGCTGAATTGTAGAGAGAATTTTTTTTCATTGATGAGCTAAAAGGTTTCTTTACCATCTGCGTAAATGTGCCATAACACTCACGCACCAAGCTCAGGGTGTGAAGGGGTACTGTCGTAGCCTTGAAACGTCACCAGTATTGTGGTTTTGAGACTGTATTACATCAGCATAACTTAGATACACCATTGCTGTATAGTATTAAAGATTTTCACGTTTAATTTTTTTTTTTTTATTATTGTTTTGGAATAACGTACTCTGTACTGCTTTTCACATGTCATCATTATCATGGGAAATGATCAGTAATAGTATCTTTTGTTTTGGTTGTTTCAAACTTTTTCGTGTCATTATGGGCGATTTTTTCATGTTTTTGAAGTCCCACAGTTCCACAGGCAACGCCGTGCGCGTTCATACTTCGATATTACATAAACATATACTTGCAGTCTGAAACAAACATAATATTTATAGATCCATATTTCCAATTTTATTTTAAACTTGTGTTTTTAATGGCATTTGTAGACATAATAATATGATTATAAGTAATACTTATTTTGACATGAAATAAGATTAAGGTTACTACAAAAAACCTAATTAATATACAATTGTAATAAAATATTAATATAAAAGGTAATTGAAAACAGTATTGTAGTATTTTAAGATTTGATATATTTTGCTATAAATCTCAATTTCTTATGAACACAAAATTAAAACAGATTGAATTTCAAAAAAACGCCTCAATAAGATCAACCCTGTTTGTACTGCTGCCAGTTCTCACCACTCATAGGTGGGAGCGACGTATCTTTGTTGGACATTTCAAAGTTAGCGACGGAGGAGTTTTCTTCTAATGGTGAAGGAATTTCTGCTGCGACCATATTCTCAGAACCTACCCACAGATACCTTTTCAGAATGAAAAGGAATATAAGTGAAAAGAATCACATTAAAGTTGTTTTAGCCCCGATTAAAAAATACCCTCAAATTCTGGTAATTTCAAAAAAAATAACTTCAAAATTTAATCTACTGATTTTAAAATGTTTTATTTTAACCAAGAATGTGTGATGTCACCTTTAGCAGTACCCTCCTCCTTGTCACAAACTGTCACACAATTTCCGCAAGGCCCTCTCCCCCCTCAAGCGTGGCATCATTTATGGACGGCCCCGAACTCCACTAAGTATCACCCGCTTTGTAAACTCGACCAATTCAAAAACTAAACTCTAGAACAGTTTTCCTTGCTTTTATGGTCTGATGAGATGAAGCATAGAAATTTTCTAAAATTCGACCAGGTGATTAAATAACAATTAACGCATTTAAGTAGGAACTTACAACATACGAAACACTTATATATAACAAAAGAATGCAAGAAATTGTGCATATTACAATGCACATTTGTAGACTACACATTGTGAGAATTGTACAAATTGTAAAAAAAAAAAAAAAAAAATAATGGAGGTTGTCTTTTCCGACAGCCGCTGATGTTAAAATTCAATAGGACTATTTTTCCTCTTGTGTCTTTTTGTTTCTCAGAAATTTTCCGATTTTCTAATTTTACATAGCCTATATTTGTTGCACCCTTTATCTCTCCTAAAATAGACATTAAGTTGTCTTTTTTGACATGTAATAGTTACCGAGATATAGGATAGTTTCACCAATTCATGCGTATTTTACTAGCTTTAGGACTCAGTGAAGATCTAACTCAACTACAATTCAAATTTTCAATTTTTTTCTGTAAGCTCTGTTGTCCTCTTTATCTCTAAAATAATACATTAAGATTATATTTTACTAACATATACCAATTCACCGAGTTATAGAAGAGATCTCCCATACCAGTTTTGTGACGTTTGTAGTATCTTTTCTGAGACCCTAATACAGGAGGAACGTGAAATGCTACGTCAAAAATGAATCCAATGTAAAATATAATAAGAAAAAAACATATGTTACCTGTTCAAAATATAAGGCTGAGTTTCTAACATAAATGCAACTGTCTGATATCCATAAATACAAAACAGAATATAGAAGATGCATAAGATTAT